>CAJQUW010004361.1:0-600000 GCA_907163375.1 Prostheceraeus crozeri | reverse complement strand
CTGTATGTAAATAATAGCAATCATGACATCGATCTCAGCAGTGTTCCATATTTTGTCTGAAGTCGGATGACATTAGACAACCTTCTGTTCAAATTCGGCTCTTGCTTTCCAATTTTCAGCTTCCTTCTCAGCAATAATTATTTGCAAAAGCCTCCTTGCCAAAACCTGTCACGACTTGAAACAACTATTTTGTATTTGAGCTGTAATCCAGCGGCTTGCTAGATTGTGTGCATCAAACTTCTTTAACAACTATACGACATGAAATTGGTTCGAAAGGTCACATCGAAGGCGAAACTTGGGGTCCTATTTCTTTTTAACGGCCTCAATTTCAGTCATGTCCTTTTTTTGCTTAATTGCATCGCGTTTTCAGAAGCATTTTAGCTGAAATTACGATTATCCCTAAGCAACATCGTAGGTATGCGAGCGACATCGAATGCCATGAGCGCTACCTATTAAGATTCTACTTGACTCAGAATCTAAAGTTTGGTGTTGACAGTGAACCCCCGCTCGATCCTTTCCACGAAAAGGAATATACCAGAACCCGTGACACTAGCGTGAACAAATGATCACTCACAATATTTTTTGCACACCAGGAATGAGAAAGAATCAAATTGTAAATCTCGACGATTCTACGCAGAGGGTTCAAAATTGGAAGCAATTTCCACGGATCTGATGAGCTCGCATTTTTACACTATCAACTACGTTCTATAAGTCAAACAATGGCACAACATCATAGAATCAGAAATTTAGTCGAAGGTTACTTTTCACTGCGATGTACGGAAAATTTTTCCAAAACTCTCGCAAGTTGGGAAATTACTGTAGTCACATGTAGGCCCTACATCAGTGGCGTGTCAAGAAATAATAATAATATTTAATAGCAACTTCAAATTTCCATAGATTTCCTGAGTATTTTCAGCGACGCTTTGGAGTTCCCAGGTTCCTCACAAATTTACGACACCCTGCGTTCATGTCTTGCCTACTGTGATCGATGAAGACTGGGCAATCATTCAGAACGACCACTGAATGATCAGTTAATCTCATTAAGGATATTCAATCCCAACACCATCAAATACCTAAGCCTTTTACATGCACACTTGTAAATTTTTGTCACCGATGATCAGAAGCTAGATAAATCTACGCTATGTTAAGGGAAGAATGTCGGAATAATGCAAACTCCGAGCATTAAGACTTGAGAGTTGCGGCAACAATACTCTTATTTAAAAAATCCAGTTCAACTATCATCTTATCGATTTTTGTTACCAGACGGGCCTCCTCCGAAAAGAAATAAAAATGACCGTGATTGATCAAGCACAAAATTTTTAGTATCAGGATCAGAAGTTAGCATTCCAAGAAAACAAATGCACTGAAAAAAGTGCAAATAAACATCCTTACCTAATAATTTGCTCAGTTGTTCGGATTACCATAGCTATCCCAAACATTAATCAGCTGCTTCTAGGGATGGCTTAAAACTTAACAATAGCTTAAAAGTAAATCTTATAAAGATTTACCACTGTCAAACAAAAATGATGTGCACACATATATGAAAATGAGTGCATGTCCATAATTCATAAGCCAACATTTTCTCACACCTTTGATCAACATTATAATCAATTCAATTGTGTTGCAAGGATATCATAGGTATGTAGATGCAAAGACTTCGCTAGTAGTTCAATGCTGTGACATCATCAATAGAATAAAAAATATTGACCAATACAATCCACAGACCCCATTGAAATAACATGCCTACGGATACACAGCTGGCACGAATCATGATACTCACAACCAGAAGTTGTTCAGTCTGCAAGGCATGCTATTCTATTGCCTCCAATTTGTGTCACTAACTAACCTAATTGCCGAACGATGTTGCGATGTCACTTGTGTCAGGAAGAGTGTCCGTCCAATATATTCAGATGGCACAAAGCTACATCAATTAGACATCTGCCAGTGTTCAAACACTTTTTAGTCATAGACAGTATGGCGAGACTATAGACATCGAACAACAACAACTAGGGCCTTAGTGCTTTATTGTTCGATGTCTGTGAGCGAGACCTAGTGTATGTTGGGGTTTTTTCTGAAGAAACGTAGAATCCACTTGGTAAAATCATTGAGTAAAAACCTATATCTGGCAGAAACGCAGTAATTCAAAAGCATGTCATTCAGGGTTGATTCCCAAGTATAGATCCATTTGGAGTACAATGCATTTTTCCTCGATGCAAATTATTTTCTTAGAAGCGAAGATGATGGATAGAAGAGCAGAACAGCAAATACCATTCCCAATCTGATGAGTAATTGTCGAGTGTGAGGGATGAAATGATTGAGCTGTGAGTGCATCAAAACACAATTGAAAATTTCTAGGATACATAGAGAGAGAAACCGAGATTGAAATGAATCAGGATATTAATTAATCTAAGGTTTTGTTGAATTTTGATAGTTTACAAATGTGTTTAAACACGTTGAGATGGAGAACGTAATTAGTTGAGCTTCTGCTTCCATGGAATTGGCAAACATCGTCAATTAAATTAATTCATTTATTATTAAGCGCAGTGTTAAAACGTAAATAAGACAAGCATTTTTGCTTATTATTAATACTAATGTGGAATTAGTGACTACGCACCATCTGAAAATGTGTGAAATTGTTAATGATCAATTTTTAATAGTATGAAGGTGCGCATTGGTTGTAGAAATTTCCTTGCATTTTCCCTGTTATCTTGTTCTGACATGCCACACCAAAATGAATTAATTGATTGTTAAGAGGAATCAGGACATTCGAGCGAGTGACACAATGTTGAGTCATTGAGCAAGTCCAGTAATGAGAATCACCACTGCTAATTTTCAAATTAGGAAGGACTGCAGACATGTGCAGTCGTAAATTATCTAGTTTCCAATGAATGTCATGTGCGTAGAGCAAGTATTTTATGCAAGAACTCTGCACTCCTCAATGCCCCTACTGTACATACTTGCTCTGTTGTCTTAAATTAAAGTTATCTTTAATGTGATCAGGGGTGTCTTCTATCTTGGATGAAACCGACTTGTTCCATGTCTGTGTATGAACTTGAACAGTCCGTGGATGACCTTTATGAAAACCTTGCTTGTATGTTTGATTAACGCGATGTACCTGTTCTTTTCACAATCGTGTCTTTCATCTTTCTTGCACAGCGGGATGGAGCCTGATTTCCTACAAGAACTCCAGATTCCTTGTTTTCTTCCAAATAACCTGACTGAGTCGCTATAGAGTGCCAAGTCCGTCTTCCGCTAGATGCTTCCACATTTTCACAGTGAGATTTTCATACCCAGGGGCTTTACCGCAGATTAATTCCTGAGGGCCTTTAGAACTTATGAATTCAGCAGCCGTCCGGGGTAGTCGATTTGAGTGAACATCCCGTGATCCTCTTTGTATGGCTATTGAGTGTACCCTTTCAATGTCGCCATGACTGCTTGCACAAATTTTATAATAAAACCGTTGAATATCTTTGGATGTCATCTTTGACACCTGCTCTGATATTGCTGCTGCCTGAGATGGATCCAGCAGCTTCACGTAATATCCGGTACATATCTTTGGTGCTGTCTGAGTGGCGGCATCGTTCCACGTTGTTTGCCAAGGGGTTCTTTTCCCTTCTTGCCAACATCTGAAACTTGTTATTCAGTGCCCTGTGCTTTTCCATTCTCATTCCATTACTCTTGATAAATCTTAGTTCCTTAGCTATCTGGAAAGCTTTCTGCGCAAGTCAAGGCGAAGAGCTTTTGTCTTTCTTTCTTGGAGCGTGGGGCTTCGCAGTGGAACATAGAATATCTTTCGCTAACCTCTCAATTTCTGCCGTTTCTACAGCTGTGTCTTCTACAATTCTACTACGAATTTCGATCTTGGAATGAACATGAGACGCGGTATTGGCAAGTGCCTGAGAAATTTCTAATTACTGTACTTCGTCTCGGGCTTCAGATAGAAGTCGTTCGAATACATGTAGTACTGTGGCGAGTGTTGTGAATACCTACCGTAAATGGAGAGTAATTCAGGAATCCAACAACATAGCGCACACCTATTGTCATCGCATCCTGAAAAATTGATTATGTGATCCTCTACCAAGAAACGCCCTTTTCCTCTCCGTCTGAGATCGGCATTACATAGGTCAATCTCAACTCGACATATTGCTTTCAAACAAAGTTGAGGTTTGCCGGCGTACATTCTTCTTGCATTTCAAGTAGCTAAACTTGTGAGATTTTCCTACCACTTTCCCAATGACATAAATCGACCACGTCAGCCACACAAAATCCACTTTCTGGCACAGCTCTCCGAGGAGTCGAATACACCGCTTTCAAGCTACTCATCCCCAGCAGTATTAGCCGCAAGAACCAGTTTGTAGTGTCTACCAGCACAAACAGATATTGGATATATCTTATTTGCCACTTCCCGATGATTGCCTGTGACAGATGCGTAGAGGAATGATCATTACTGCCTTCCATTTCTCAGCCAGGAACCGCCGAGTGGGCATGCCATCGTGCCTCCCTGGTGCTGAGTGCTCGCCGATAGCGGAGTAACCGAACTGCCGCTGCTGCTGCCCAGCAATTGCCCGGGAACGATTTTGTCATAGGGGATGCATGAATAATGATTAATGAAGTGAAATTTGGGAACATAGTGCATATAGATATTTGCATAGGCATTCGCATATGTAGGCAGTTCTAAGCATACCTGCATGAAAATTCTATGTCTGAAAATTATAATGGTGTTTGAATCTGCCAGCATTTACCAGTTCTAACACTCAAGTCTAGGACCTACTGACAATAGTGAACCGAAACATGTTGTATATCTCAATAACATCACAGTTTTCATTATTCATTGTTGCTTCACAAGCTCTAGATTATATGTACATGAATATGATGAATTCCGCTTGTAGCACATCATTCCACCATTTACAATCTGTAAGATACTAGTAAAGGTGTGCCAAAATAGTTTTTAGCTTAAGATATTGTAGTATCGCTTCATTTCCAACATAAAATATTTTATTGTTCTCGAATAAATCAAATGTCGGTGATTGACAAATATCTGTTCCGGTATAACTATAACCATGACATCTACTCATAAACAATTTCAATTCAAGAATCTAATTCAGACATAATAGAAAATATATTTAGTAAATACAACCAGTTTACCGAAAAATTACGGCCCTACCAGCAAAGTGGTTACATATGTGATTCACTAATATTTGCAATCATATGCATATCAAATGAGTTGCGAGTGATATTTCTAGCTATTTCGAATAGACCTAATATGAGATAGGACAGCATTTTGAACATTGATTTTTCTTCTAAAATTTGCAATAGTTTAGGGCATCACAAGCTATTTATGCAGCTGCACATAATGACTTCACATCTGCATAGCGTGCATTTGGAGCTGTATAAGAATTTGCATGTATGTCGCAATGTAGGAATGCAGCATCACGCTGCATAATAGGCCTACTGGTATTGTAGGCTTACTCACTCGAGCCACTGAAAAATCAAAATGCAATGACAAATAGTTGAAATCATTATTACTACTAAATAGCCCAGGGGTGCGCAACCGTTTACATTTTTCGGCCGCCATTTCGAGGGCCGAAAGAATCACGGCCGCACTTAATATATGTCCAAACAACTAGGTCAATAGCCCATCCTTTTTATATTCCACCACTCAACTTAGCTCTCCATGATGAATGACGCAGTGAAAATCGCATAAAGGCCTACTTCGCAAAGAATGAGCTACCACGTTAACCCACACACAACCGTCGGCTACTTGTGACCCGAAAAGATTTTAGGCTTAAGGTGTTATTAGCACTTGCATCCTTCTTCAGGTTATCGACTTGCAGCTTTCGCGCGAACAATTTGAGCAAACTTCAATTGTCCGTTTTGTTTCTTTTAGCTGATGACTAGCCATGAATGCACATGAATGTAACTTCCCTAACATATTCTATTCATGAGTTATCGAACTGTTTGAACGCCTTCATCGCGCCTGCGGGCGCACATTTTTCTAAGCAGCATGGGCATAAAGGTGTTCTACAGTAGTATGCCACTATAGTGATGATTGTTTTTTGATTGTCTTGAACTCCAGAAATATTTGGAATATACATGTACAATACTCTTTTTCATTTACTTCTCATTGTCACGGCCGCAGGTTGCGCACCCCTGAAATAGCCTGTAAGTACATTATGCAGATCTTTTATCAATTTAGCAATTTTGGCAGGCCTATATTTCCCTTTCAAGCATAAGCGTACGATAAGTGGGTAAGGTAATTCAGTTTATTTTCTATTATTGTCTGATATATTCATCAAATACTGTTGAAAATAACATAGTTATTGGTAACAAGGAGCTTCGTACACTAATATCACCACACCTCCCGCCGAGGTGGCATCTAAAAGTCAAATTTAGTCATTTTTAGAACTGATGTTTTTTGGCAAACGTGATTTTCGATAATCTGCTGCATAAAAAATCATAACTACTCAATTTTCTCAAGAAACCACCGACTTTTATTGCAGCCAAAAGATACACCATTGACAAGTGATATTATTAATTGTCAAATTGCTCAGACAACATTGACGCATTGCAAGTGTAGCGCATTCATTAACAGTAAAGAAACGATAAAGGCCGTGAAGGAAACATATGTGATAGAGCATCTTAATTGTAGGAAATGCTAGGCCCCAGCTATTCTGCAATTATAATGAATTTAATTTGGAAAACTAAGAGTTTTCAGCACATGAGAAAGACAAAGCTAGGGGATGTAAAAACATACTTTTATATCATATAAAGTTTTCAGGTGGTGCATATGCACCTCCTGTTTCCCTTTTCTCGTGCCTATGCTGCCAAGCAGCTTTTATTGAATAATGTTTCGCGAAGAGAGCGACAGCCTCTTCATGCGTTGACATTCACCAATAGCATTTATTGAGCCCTCTTAACATCAGGGTTTTATTCCGAAGACCGAGGTCGGTTAGGTACTCATCTGGTGGTGCAAACACCTTAAGTTGACCTTTGCAACTATGTTTGAAAATGCGGTCCAAAACTAAATTCAATGGTTTTGACGAACTATGCCAATTTTTTTTTGATTTACATTATATTAGATCATTCGACAATTTCAATCACTCTTTTACTGAGGATTTTTTCAAATGCCGTGGATCTTTTTACTCAAACTAGCTTTATGAAATGAGGGTTCACGCTGATCTAAATTGACAACCAGATTTCAATTCAATTTTTGAGTGTTGCATAGTAATTTATCGATTTCCTTGGACAACATTTATGATTTTTACAATAAGGCTATTTTAATTTTCATAAGTCTTGAATGTTAAAGCTGCCCGTGATTTAGCGAGATCTCTTGAGACTCAGCAAATGGAATGACTTCCGGAAAAATTAGCTCCTTAATAATCAAAGTTTGAGGAATAGGTGCAGCTTGTACATCAGTGATGAACAAATAAACGCCGATTATCAGTAAGCAAGGCGATCAGTTAGCAGCATTTTTGTGTAAAGAAAGTAAAAAATAAGACAAATCTGTTGAGAATAACTTAATCACTTTATAATTGAGCAATAATGTTATTAAGTTATTCTCACCAAATGTCTTATTTTTAGTGCTGTATATAGTACTTTATAGAAATCTAACAGAGTACTATGTAGAATCTAATAGAGTGCTAGTACTCTATGTTTCGCCAACCGGCCTTCTCAAGAGAGATGAAATTTTTAAAAATGCTGAGTAAGCTTAGTCAATTTATCCCAATTAATCATGCCGGTTATCGTAATTTCATTCACATGATAAAACCTCATGCCCAATTGAACATGTCCGGTGTGCAGTTCGGCGTTTTTCTAGTCATGTGTAATGCAAGAGATTTCTTTGAGTATACAACTAAGGGTTTCCATGCTTAACTTTACATTAATAGAAATCCCTAATGACATGTAACATTGGGTTGATGCATTGATTTTAAAAAATGAATCCAAAGATTTCTTTGTGTTTCAGGATTATCAATGGACAAGATAGAAGACTTCGGTGATCAAGCCAATCGGCTCTTAGCTGGAATAGTGTTTGCAGTGCAAAGCGCCTTTATTGACTATTTCCTGATTTTCAATCTTTCAAATCTTTGGTTTATATGGATAATAGCTGATTTAGCCGTTGTAGGAGCAATGCTATATGGATTTGTGGTAACTTATCTCTATAAACGCGGCCACATCACACGATTTCTTACTTATCCCTGTCCTGGCGACCTTCCTTTGGCGTATGGTATTTGGATATTTTACTCGATTTCCTTAGCTGTGCGTTCTGGAATATTATTTAAAAGTGTTGCTCCTACACTGACTACAACTACGCTTTTTGGTCCAAATTTATTACAAATCAGTGTTTCTCTGGCGGTGCCATTTCTTTATTTTCTTATCAAATCTGTATCTCTACGTTCATATGGACCCATTAAGCATTCTGCAGAACTTCTTCTTTTCTGTGAGGAAGTGCTGAACATTATTGACGGCGTGGACATTCTCTCAATCATGTTATCTAGCACTAATGTAGCTAAACTTACAACTGGACTTCCAGATTCGATGATTGCTTTTGGTTGCTTGACATTCATTATTCCAACACTGAATCTTGCAGTTTACAGTCAAACGAAATACGATCAGAATATAGGAATGAGTCGTGTTATCAGAGCAGTGTACGTTTTAAGTGCACTATTCCTTATCAACCTACCACTTTTGATACTTCGGTTAGTAACGTGGAGTACAGCAAAGTTGTTGACATCGGTGTTTGTTTGCAAGAATATTATTTTCATAATTGTCCACTTTTTGGATATTATCAGCATTATAATCAGTCAGCAACAACCAAGTCAATATGAAATAGATAACCAACCCAATTCTGTACCGATGAAGAACGTACAACATTCCTCTCAGCAACTGGTAAATGGACAAACTAAAAAGCCAACAAATGGTAGTAGCGCAGTGAATTCGACCCGTCCACCTTCATTAAAGCCCCAAACAAATAATCAAAGTAATCGTAGACGTCCTCTACCAAAAGGCGTATCTCAAGGCGGAGATGACGCTAATGCATGATTCATGACATCTATGACATCATGTTTCAGACACGTTAATATGCTTGCATTTTCCTGGAGTAAACACGTGTTCATGTACATTAATTGAAAACTAGCATTCATTATGTTCAAATACAGATAGTATACCTTATGTATGGCAAATGCAGCTTCGTTCAGGAATAGTCAGCTGGCATTTCATTCATTTTTGTACTCCCATTACAGAAGAGACAAGAGAGGAGTACCTACTCATTAAGCTGTGTTAAGTAGAAGCACGTATTGCCGGTGCGGAATAAATGGAATAAATAAATGTACAGCAGATATCTTCTGTAGGTGACAGCTATTTTCATTCTCATACAGTTTCCAATTTTTAATATGACGCTTTTGAATTTATGGTAAGATTACAATTATGGCCATCCAATCCGCTGGTCGGGTTGACCTTCATTTTTTAAGATCATTGCATATAGTTGGGATGTATACACTAAATAATCGCTGGAACTATAATTTGTTTGTGTGATCTTATTGACACATTGTCTATATTTTATGTTCAAACTTCCCACACTGACTGACTTTCATCCACATGATATTGGAATACTGATAGAAACTGTTCATCACAACGTCAATTATCATGTTTGTTTCGCTATCATGCGATTGTGTAATGAAGCTGAATTTGGAAGAGTTGATCTATGTATTTGTTTAAGTGAAACATTGTTTATAGAGTACACAGATATTATCTTTTTATATTGTCTGAAAAGTTTCAAATATAGTACACATTGCTTTACATGTTTTAGTTATCCTATTGGTTGAATGATTGTGAAGAATTTTCAAATAATAACAGTTAACTAAAGTCAAACGTACAATAATTTGAGCTTCTTTGGTCAAATAAGGATTCAATACTAACATAACTTCAGGACAATTAAGTAGGTCTACAAACTAGTGTCGCGTGGAGATTGATTTTATAGGGAATCCAGTTACTCATTTCGGATTTTACTCATTGTGAGTGCAAACAGACCTCAGCATGCAACTGACATGACTATCGAGCTTGGGAAACAGCCTTAAGTGACATAGCATTCAACTTCCTGCAAATGCAGTCAAATTGGCTAGGTAGATGCACAAAATCAACATAATGCTGGAGCCTTTTGGCAATTTAAGATACTCGTAGATGGGCTGAAGCTAGTAAACAACATCTAAAACAATAATCCACAACCTAATTACTAAGAGTTACAAGTAAGCAAAATCAAAATGACAGAAGGGAAATAATAAACATATATGCAATAAACATTTTATCCAAGGACGAAATGCTGTCCTCATGCCAAGGAAGAATTCTAATCAAAAATGAAGACACGCATTTTCTCATATAGGCCCTAGGATTAGTAGAGTACTAGAGTATAACCTAGGCCAAGCCTATGTTTAGTAAGCAGAATGTAGTAAATACAAAAAGTGTCAGCATACTATGAAAATCTTCATGTCAAAATGTTCAGTTTTTACGGACGTTATGTTTTCGATGTCTAAAAATATTTTTAAAACGTCAAATATTTGCAAATTGTTATTGTGTTTAGTGATTTGGTAGGCCTTTACTGACTTTGATATTCAAGTTAAAGTATGAGATTTATGCGATATCAAATATAATGAAAACTTAGTAGGGAAGCTAAACAGGAAACAGGATTCCAACAGGCTAAATGGATAGAGTCCTACTGTCTCCTATAGCGTGCTTGTGGGTCCACTACAGTAATCTACTGTAACCCTACTGTTTGTCAAAATTATTAAACCGCAGAATGCATTCTACAGGCAATAAAAAAATCATTGTGTAGAATTGAATTATGAATGGCTGGAATAATTTTAAATACACTGCAGAAAGAATCCAGCATGGAGAATAATTCAACTTTCTTAGGTATGATTTCACTAGGCTTTGCCTTTTACCGGATAGGTATTGTCACAGACCTTTTAGCCTTGTATGGCCCACATCTTATTAAAATTAATATATCTTTGATTGTGATGTTTTAGTCTTTCAGCGTCATGAAATTTGAATCATGAGCAAGCGTAAGGATATAGGCTACTCTTTAACAAGGCTGGAGCCTCAAATAACAGAAGTAAAATGCGAATTCTGTTATCTCAATTCGCTTTCCAATCTCGTAGCAACAGGAAAACATCAAATTATGATAATATGATAAAGTTATTGAAATCTTTCAAATACCGGTTCATTGGAGGCATTGTTGACATCGCACACTTAAGAGTTTAGCTCTTATCAAGAAAACATCTTCATGTGTAGAAAAAACTGAAAATCTTAGAAAATGGGATGAATGTAGGCCTACGAGCAGTAAATGGAATCTGTAATGAATCTGTCATGTCTATTGTGGGAAATTAATCATTTGGATATGCGGATGCCTATACCTCAGCAATTGCGACGTCGCATAAAGAGCACTTGAAAGATGTAGTTCGGGCATATACTTTCCGTAACATGTCTATAAGTAAATGATGGTTTGGAGTGAAGGCGAACCGGAATGTGAGAGTTCTATAGATTGTCATGAATGTGTAAGGCCTATTCTCTCCACCCCCTGAGAATCTAAATTGCTGACCGGAAAAGTTATATCAGAAAATCACTTCTTAATTTCCCCTCCTCGGAAAAAGATAGGCAAAATGCAAACTTAATGAGGTCCCCTAGGAGCCACTAGGGGAAGGTGGGGCTTTGAACATGTTTCTGAACTTTTCTTGTTTTAATATACTGAATCAAATGAGCCAAAATCAGACTCGGATGAAAAGTTGGGGCATAACCTCTGAGTTGTTGGCTGTTTCTGTTACATTTCATTTCCTCAAAATTTGAATTTCAAATTTTTTACCGAAATGGTTCAATTGCCCCATGTGTGGACACATATGAACCAACTTTGTTCATTACTCTCTTGTTCAACTTTATTAGAATTAATGCATCAGATCTATGGCAATTCAGTTCATTAATTATCAAAAACAAACAACAAAACTCATAGATAAAGATATTCATTGGCAAAAATGACAGCATATGTTTGATATGAAAAATTACATGCTAATTTCTGAAAGAAAAATGTTCATAGACCATCAGAACTCTCAGATTAACAGCTGTATTCATGATAGAATATCACTGCTAACTGTATTGATATATTATATTAAATTCATCATTATTATCATCAAATAAAGCAAGCCTGTAGGCATTGCATGCGAACACATGTAAGACACGAGTAGGCCTAGGCAAAACAAACTCAGAAATCATCAAAACCAAAACAAGAAGCATTAACAATCTAACTTGTTTGACCAACAAGAGAGGTTTCAGTGTATCCAAACCCACATCATTTTGATTGAGATCACTGTTGGTTTATATCAATTTATCAATTAACTTCTCAATATAAAATCTTCGCCATGTTGCCCTGGTGCTTTGTTCTCGAAAACAGTTGCAGCACACAAAGAAGAATCCCATATTGATAAGATATTTCTGAATAGTCCATTTGATTGCGTTGTTGACCAATTTGTAGCATAATCGCATGTCAATACTTATAAATAACTTTGTTCACTCAATAAAATAAGATGTGAGGATCGAGGTGGGGCAATGAACCATATTCAATGTGCCCCACATCGCAAAATTTCCAAAAACATGCTAGTGTGCAAATAAGGCTGCACTTCAATAGTTTTTGACTACTAGATTAGTGAAACTGATACAGAATACTTGAGAGAAATGCTGTCTAGTGAAAATATACTTAAGGTTTTGGTTATTAAAAGAAGCGTTTTGATTTTCTGAAAATATACTTTTCATCGAAATTTTGAGAAATCCTGTCAAAATAATGATGCAGATCATTAACAGTTGAAATTATCAGATTAATCATGTTTATTTGATGCAATAAACAATGTCTTAAGGCATAAAGTTTCACTATTTGGCAAAATCCAGAAATTTCTGTGTTTTTTGGAGTTGTTCTTGTCTTTTGTATTTTTTAGCTTCAAGTTCTATTGTCAATGTTCTACAAACCATTCAATTGGCCTTCGTTTGCTCTAACCGAAAATGTCTTTCATTTTATTAAGGTTCATGCAGAATTTTTACATAAAATGCATATGAAATTCACTATGCCTCATTTTTTGTATGTCCACACGAAAAATACATTTTTTTGGATTGTTGTAGAGCAAAGAAATACAGTATACATTTAAGTGGCCTTTGGCTGAAGGAATCCCCTAACACCCTTGAATCAAATAAATATCAAGAGTTGAGAAATCAAACTCATGGAAATCAGAGATAGTTCGACACGACATACATAGCTGTCCACAACTTTTCCCGTCATCACAACGACGCATCTAAATTTGCATTGACCACAGAGTATACTCTATGGCATTGACTGCATCAATGCAAACGAAACTACACATATAGAATGCTTATGGACCATTCATAGATCACGTGATGGCATGGAGGGTGGGGGGGGGGGTTGGAGAAATTATCACGAAACATTATCAGGGGAGGGAGGAATTCTCTCCTTCATCACGAGATGTCAACTGACATCAAGCCAAAATGGTAGAAGCAACAGTGGAGCGGCCGTCGTCTCAAAAGCAATCGAGCGCAGGCCATGAAGCAGACTATAAGTAGACACGACGCTTACATGCAACAATATGCATTCCTAAGTAAGCTTATTTAAATGACACTATAGACTGTAGAAGCAAACAATTTAACTACATTAGCCCTTTATGCAATTTAAATACGTGGTGGTATTAATTCGAATGCAACAGCAATATAGGATATTTTATCCGAGGTCTGAGATAAGTTTTACAGATGAAACATGCGTTCCGGTAGCAAATATTAGGCAATGAAACAATGTGAAGATGTTCTTACCTTTATTTGGTTAGATGTTGGCAAGACAAGGGCAAGGGGCAACCATTGCAAGGGAATACGCCCCATTGGCCTACCATCTTTATCAAGACAGTTTCATCACGTGATCTGTGAGAGGGGGGTTCATGCGAACATCACGAAACATCATCGAGGGGGGTTAAAATTAAGCATTTTAGCATCACGTGATTTATGAATGCCCCTAACTGGTTTGAATTTAAAATCAAAAGTCGCTTAACTAATGATAATTGATATTGTATGATTTTTCTTGGAAAATGTCATATTTTCTCTAAAAAAGTGACCGTAATTCGTCATCACATCGACGGCTACTTATTGTGATCTCCTGGCCAGACGTAATGCTCAATGGATCAAATATTATCGTGATAGATAGCCTGCCCTAAGACTGCCATAGTGGCATAATTTGATTTGTCATTCCACCTTTTGATTTTGCTCTACGGCTTTATTTGCCGCTTTACAGCATTTTTAGAAGATGTTGCTCCACATAAATGTCTCCTTCAATGCATTGAAAAATTATGAACTATTCACAGGCCTAGAAATTGAACCAAATGCGTGAGTCACAAGTTTTATCCATTATCAACGGAGAAAAATAGAAACGACTGACATTATGTTTTACTAGTTTTAGGTTTAATCAATGCTATAGCCTATTACTCTGTTCATGGGCCCTGATAGGATGTTGTCAGAACAAGCTATGTTATCTACATGAGACTATTAAGGACAATATTTATTCGATCGTGTGCGCTTGCTGTGTACGGTCGGATTTAGCCAGCGCTGTTGCAGGCGTTGCTATTGTGTTAACATCGATATCTATCTTGATCTATATTATGCATAGAATTCAATACACTAGTGATGAATTGTTGCAACTTGGTGGAAAGCAATGTGTATGTGTCAGCAGAAAAGTGAGAAGACGACTTTACTATTTTGGAATATATGTGCAGCACATCCTGGTTAGAATATCAAAGAGGAGACTTCCTGTTGAAAAGTACAATAATAAAAAATCTTCTTCCAAATGTCTAGTTCCTGTACCTACCACTTTGACAAGAAAGCAACGGCGGCCCGGAAAGCGAAGGTATGCAAAGCCAAAGAAGGTAGTTCTTTCAAATGTCCGATCCATTATCAATAAACAAGATGAAGTCAATCAGCTTCTTTTATCCTGTCGACCTGACATTTGTGTGTTTACTGAATCATGGCTTGATCATCTCATCCCTAATGACGCTCTTTATGTCTCGGGTTTTTGTATTCATCGTCGTTACCGTCTTGATCGCAAGGGTGGCGGAATCGTGTGTTATACCAATTCTATTTTGGACTGTGTCCCTATTGACCATCGTGAAATACCATCGCTATCTAATTGTGAGTCGGAATTCCTTGTTCTATTTGCGCAAAATTTCCGTCTACTTCTTGTTTGCTTATACCATCCTTTCTGGAATGATACAGCTGCAAATGATTCTGCTATGACTTGCATTGCTGAAGTAGTTGATTATGGTTTCCTACGTTTCGGGGTCAACCTGCGTGTAATGCTATGTGGTGATTTTAATGATCTTCGCCATCAGTTGTCAACAATTTCTAGTATGTGCCGTCTCACTTCCTTGATTGACTTTCCGACTCGTGGAGGTCATTGCTTGGATCAAATATTCCCCAACTTTTCTACGAGCATCAAATGTACGTCCAAGCCTCCGATTGGTTGCTCAGATCATGTCGTCGTTGTTTGGAAACCAGCACAAAATACTCGGCCTACTACCTCAAAAATGATGGTAAGAAAAATGTCTCGTGCCAACAGTTCGGCCTTTTATTCGGCTATGTCCAGCTATGATTGGCTTGGCTTGATTCAGAGCACGGGCGATTTGAATGATGCCGCAGCCTTGTTATGTGACAGCATTTATCATCTATTCGATTTTTTCTTTCCGCATCGAATGGTTAGAGTTCGATCTGATGATCCTCCATGGATGAAGTTGTCACTTAAAATTCTCATTGATGATCGTGATCGGGCCTATCCAAGTGGACAGTTTGCAAAATACAAACGGCTACGTAAAGAAGTCAATAATCATATTCGTCATCTCAAATTCAAGTTTATGGAATCGACGGCATCGACTGGAGATAATAAGAAACTGTGGAAATCACTGCGTGTTCTAGGCAATTACACAAGAAACAATAGTCATCATCATGAATTCTCGGTCAGTGATCTGAATGCCTTCTTCACTTCGAATTTTCAGAGTGAGTCTGGTGCTTTGGAGGCTTACTTTTCAAGTAATTGGAATGAGACCATCCCTATTTTGACAGAAGCCGAAGTTTTTCGGATGTTGAGTACTACTCCCAATAAAAGTGCGGGTCCTGATGGTGTTCCCCCATGGGTGATCAGAGACTGTGCTGATTTTCTTTGTCCTGCTAATACACATCTATTCAACCGTTCATT
The DNA here is from genome assembly GCA_907163375.1 of Prostheceraeus crozeri. Lineage (NCBI taxonomy): Eukaryota > Metazoa > Platyhelminthes > Polycladida > Euryleptidae > Prostheceraeus > Prostheceraeus crozeri. The sequence continues at coordinate 583,727 of CAJQUW010004361.1, read as the reverse complement.
GAGTGAAGGCTGTGTTCCTCTATGCTTGAAGATGTCTAATGTTACACCTGTTCCTAAATGTGAGAAACCGACGACTGCATCTCACTTTCGCCCTATCTCTATTTTGCCTATTTTGTCAAAAATTTTGGAGAAAATTGTCTGTCAAAAATTTTTTTTCCTGTTATCAAGCACAGAGTGGACCCTTGTCAATTTGCCTATATTCCCCGTCCGGGCTCTGGAGTCACTTCGGCTGTTGTTCTAGCACATCACAAAGTTATTGAATTTTTGGATAAAAAGTCTGGCGCTATTAGAATTATGACAACTGATTTTTCTAAGGCTTTTGATAAATTGCTGCACTCTACTATTATTTCAGCTTGTGTCAAGTTTGATTTGCCTAATTTTGTAGTCAGATAGCTGTATAGTTTCTTGTCTTGTCGAAGACAGCGAGTAAAATTTATCGGTGGTGTGACATCTGATTGGAGTTGTGTACCAAGTGGTGTCCCTCAAGGAAGTGTAATTGGGCCAGTATTGTTCTGCTTGGCTACTGATTCGCTTTCTGCTGTCTGTTGGAATACCTTCATGGTGCGCTATGCCGATGATGTTACCTTCCTTCATTTTATTCGAGACAGCTCTGAAGATAATCTCCAGCAAGAGCTTAATAGCATTGATAGATGGTCCTCCGATATTGGCTTGCCTCTCAATAAAAATAAGTGTTTTGTAATGGACATTGTAACAAAAAAGAATCTGGTTTTGTCTGATGTTTATTTTCCAGATGGTAATGCCTTGTGTCAGGTCTCATACATTCGCATTCTGGGCGTTACTTTTTCTAGTGACATGAAGTGGAATTTGTATTTGGATGATTTGGTTATGAAAGCGAGGAAGAGACTTTATGTCATGTACAATCTTAAGAGATCGGGTTGCCCTGCTACCCTTATGTCGCTTTTATTTGCTCCATATTTTTATTCGCTTATCCAGTTTATTGCAATGCACCGGACTATCTATTTAATAAAATAATGCGCTTGGAGAAGCGAGTGTTTAGGATTATCAATTCGAATGAGTTTCCTTCATTCATGGAAGTTGCCACAAAGATGTGTTACAAAATGATTTCATCAATTGAGGGGTCGTCTTCTCACCCCTTGTCTGTTATGTTCCAACCACATAATTGTCGACTAATTCGTTCTCAGTGCACTTTGCATCCACCATTCGCAAAAACTGAACGCTTTCGTTGTTCATTTATAAAATTTTGTATTCTATGATCTTGCACTTTTGTAATGCGTTCACCGACTGTAACCATGTGAAGCAATAAAGATATTATTATTATTATTATATTCAGGTAGTCTCTATAAGTGCCATTTGTGGCCTGTGAGCTGTATACACCCGATGATATTCATAGAGGCTGCATCTGGAAGTGGGTGTCACACATAACACTCCCCATAAATTGCTATCTCATCCACAGTCAATATTATGTTTTGCTTGGTGCAATCTTTGCACTGTAAACCGTAAATATCCGTTAAAATTAACATCTAAAATTAGTTTCACGGTTTTTACAGTCTGAACTGCAAAATCAGATATTAAAGACGGATTTTAACTGTTACGTCATCACTTATCATGTTGTGAAGTCATCATTTTAACAGATATTTGCGGATATTTTCTGTGGAGTTCAGCGGTTATTTCAGCTGTTTCGGTGCACCGTTTACAGTGTAGGTGGGCTATATTTAAATGCTAATGCTCTAGATTAGCTGTATGTCCTATAGATATTTGTTGCCAATTTTAAAATATTTTCTGCATATTTTTAAGTACCCAAAAGCCCTGGCCATTTAGTCCTTTTAATATATTAAGAGCGTGAGAAAATTGGTTCACCGCTAATTTTCTTCGCTAATTTTGTCTTCCATTTAGTTTGCAATGACCATTCTTCATGTTGACGTTCGAACGATGACATGAGTATAGATGAATTGATCTTCATTCGCAGATATGACAGCATGAAGTCTCAACACATGCTAAAAAATTAGTTTAACATTTTAAGTCCAAATCAACACTTTCTTAAGTCGTAATAAAGAATAAATTTACCGTGCCTCATTGTAATAAATTCTCACTCGAGTCAGGTGTCGACACTGAGACGAGGTGCATTCACAATAACTTCCGGATGCGTGTATCATTGATTAGCAGCAGTGATATGGTGCCAAACTCTGTTTCGCTCCGGTTGATTTTTAGGGTTCTGCTCCACTCCGGCTGCATTTTATTGACTGCTCCGCACCGAAATTCAATCCACTCCGCTCTATATCACTGCAAAGAGGCTATGTGGTAATTTGTTAATTATAAATGGAAAGACCAATTTATCACTCCTGCGACTTTTTCATGAAGAAGGGATATATTTCTATTCAACTTATGACAATTTGCATTCGTTGGCAGACAAATTCGCTATCATCCAATGCAAACCTGCGAACATCGAGTTAATATCAATATCAAGACATCTATCATTTTACATTTCTTCTGCTCCTGAATTGTTGCACAAGTTATTAGAAAGGTGAGTTTGCTATAATACACACCTACACAAAGGACTTTGGTTGCAAGACGCAATAAAATGTGTCTGATAGTGCCACAACAAACAATCGTCACCGTTTACTGCATCGGCGCACTAATTAGACAAAACCAAGTTTAAATATAATTTAAAACAAAAACTATAGGCTTCTTTGTGTATTTCTAGGCTTCTTTATTTTTATGTATTTTTTATTGCAGCATTTTAAATCATTTCTTTTCAATTGCATTGACTATCAATCGAATCGACAACCTCAAAGCAGCTGTGATGTACGAAACAGAGTATGTACCTATAATGTCGATAGTATTCGCTAGCTTTTTGTCATATGCTCATAATCATGTATAGGCCTATTTAAAACGGCAGTAAGTCAATTTCTTGGAAGTGCTGTAAATATTCGCATATTTTGGTCGGATAGACAGCAGGATTGCTGGTTCCCATGTCATAATCTGCTCTCGCGGTAAGAGAAATAGGCAATTAAGAAACTGTCCCAAATCCGTCTCCTGACATGACATGAGGCAACTGTTTCTTGTGCTGATGTATGTATGTATTAGGTAATGAACATTATTGCATGAATATACAGTCCTAATACATAATCCTGGAATACAAATATCATGTTAACAGACTGTTGGCTTTTATCAGTTTCCACTGCGCTGCTACCCTGCATTTTTGTTAGAGCTTTCGTGATGCATGCAATCTCATCAGCTAAAAATTCATATTTGCTGACTATTTCTGAAGCCTGCTTCTCCTCACAATCTTGAATAATTTTGGAATCGTCAGTTTGAGAAATAATGTCATCAGATGCTTCTACACTCTGCTGATAATAGGCGTTCAGTTCTAGTAGAGCTTGCTCGAGACTAGTGTCTTCCTTAGTTGCGAAGTGCCCTAAATTGTCGGGGTCGCATAACGTATTTTGTGGATTCTCTTTGCATTTCTGTGTTATGCTATGCTTAACTTCAAACTATTTGAGAAGCCTTCTGTACGTGGAGTTTGTCCTAGGCATTGTGGTTAATCAGTTATATAGCAGAGAATAAGTAGATTATTAAAGGAAAATCACTAACGTTAGATAGAAAGGAGATTAATGAGGAGGTAAATATGAAAGATTAATCAAAATAAAGATACTTCATGGAAAAAAGTCACACACTCTGCTACCAAAAATGAAGCGTAGCAACGCAGTGGAAGCTGATAAAAGCCAACAGTCTGTTATATTCCAGGATATTTATATATAGGATATACAGGTCTCGTGGTGGTTACATCTGTTGAGATTTGATAAATTTATCAATTGCCAGGTTACTTGTCTAGATATATATATATATATATATATATATATATATATATATATATGAGACATGTATTGCAGAAAAGCAAATCGCAAATACAATAAAAACGTCTGTTTACAGAAAACCTACAAATAATGGTTCCTGTCTCGACTATGACTGCTTTGGCCCCGAAACATACAAGAAAGCTGTGGTCAAGTCATACATAAACCGTGCATACAGACTATCATCAACATGGAAAGAATTTTCCAATGAAATTGATGTTATCAAGCAAAGTTATCCCTATGTATGCAATCAAGTTATCCCCAAAACTTAATTGATCAAACAATACAAAATTATCTAAAGCGAATACACACCAATATCGATCCTAAAAATGCAGAAGCAACAATCAACTTTTACTACCAAAGTCAATGGAGTACATCGGCAAAAATTGAAGACCAACGATTAACAGCCATTATCAAGAATAATGTTATTCCAACACTGCCATCTGTTCAAGTAAAAGTAAGAACTTATACAAACCGAAACGTCTTAAGACAATTCTGAAACCATCAGTGCAAGCAAAATCCGAGCCGCATCATGTTGTCTACCAATTCACGTGCCCACATGACACTTGTAACGGTGTCGCTTACATTGGTTACACAACTAAAGCCCTCGAACATCGCTGCAAGCAACATGTCTCGAACGGTGCAATCAAAGACCATCTGCAAACACACGGTGAAAAAGGATATATGGTTATGCTGAAGACCATGACTATCCTAGCCAAACACAACAGACAACGTGATCTTGAAATTGCTGAGGCTTTGCTCATCAAAAACCTCCAACCCCACCTCAATCGGTAAGATCAAGGCTTGACAAGGCGACTCTCAGCTTTGTAACTTTATCCTCATTCTTCTTTAGATTTCTTTATAGTTTTAGTAGATATCCTTCTATTAACTTTTGGTAGTGTATCATTAGCTATCTTTGTATATATTTCAGGACATTGATTTTTCAAGTACCTAATAATTGTAGTTTGAATTTTTTTCCTACTTAAATGTATTATGTCCTATTTATTTCACTCCCTGATGATGGATAGTGTAAATATCCGAAGCGCCGGTATAAATATTTTTGCAGTGAAATGGTTTTCTAAAGTCGCTTTTAAGTTTTCTAGTTCCGAAGTGAAATCGATTTATCGATCATTTGAAAAATATTACCTTAAGTTATCTAAAATTGATTGCGATTTGCTTTTCTGCAATACATGTTTCCAGGATTATATTCAAATTTATATCCAGTCATCAGTTTGGATTAAATTTTTATTATGATCAAGACAATCAATGATGAGGCTCCTTCACAGGGGCTACATATTTTTTGGGGTCAGATCATTCAATAATTCATGAAAATCAGTTATATTGTCACATTAACATAACACTGGTGCTATTTTTTGTCGTATTTTTTTATACACGGAACATTCAATCATAAAGTGATACAAGGTGTCTACTTTTGAATCATCGCAGGCCTAGCTCACGAGACGCTCTTCATATACTTCAGTCTATTATTGTAACTTCATGTTACAACTAATTTATGATTTTTTGTTCTAAGTTTGAGGATGATATTGATGTCGTTGCAGTCAATATCAAAGTTCAGATTTGCTTTTATGTAGTTCTGTAATGTATCAATGTAGTAATTGGATAGTACATGTATAGGGATAATTAACAGGATGATGAAATAATTGATTGATAGGAATTTCATAAGCGCGGCTGCTGTATAGATAGTATTTATCATTTTATCAAACTATTTCGCATGTAAAACTGCCTTCTCCGACTGCAAATGTGATTTACTGTTCATATTATTGTTTATATAACAAAGTCTATCAATTGTGCGTTCCAATCGTGTCGTGCATCAACGCTCCACAGCATTAGATGGTGTACATTCTCAGCTTTCAAATAAAGTGAATTGTAAACTGCATCAAACTGTCTACATGTCTTCTGGACAATAGTCAAACTATGAAGATCGCTCAATCAACAAATTATAATTTTCAATAAGAAAACATGTGAGTATATAATCGAATAAAATACAAGGACAACACAGTAAATTTGTTTATCGTACATGTCTTCATAATTTTTGGCCAATGCAAATCTTAGTGTTAATTATTTTGGCATATTATTGTGGTCAGCAGACGCAACAAAAATTGAAGGCTATCTTTTGACGCAGGATTTCAACATGAAGACGACTGAGTATTTTAACGAAAATTGGCTGACAGCATGATCTATCCATCACTCATATTGAATGGATTTCAATTTCGTGTGAATACAAGCGGAATAGACGATGCACCACAATGCCACGCACGAGAAGGATACACGATACATGATTAAGATTCATCCTAAATTATTGCTCTTATAAAACATCTGACCTGATAAAATATCTTCTCGCATCTTATTCATTGTGAATGTCAATAAACTTCATGCAAAGTAGGAGTTTAGGCTTTGCATGTTAATTTGGCGAGCTTTTGGTGTCATTTCCGGTCAGTTAGGGTCAACAAGCAAACTTAAATATCTATCATTTTGGTTTACTAATGATGTAAAAAATATATCTGAGATTATAATTACTCAGAGTTGGAACCGGGCCTCGGCCGGGGTTGGACCTGCAAAAGGCAAACTCCCACGGGCCTTGTCGGGATTGGAATTTTGGTACATGGGGCAGAAATTTCATCAGAATATAAATGAAATTTTGACAGTTTTCCAATTTCCTTCTGATTTGGTTTTGTCAAATGGCAGAGTGTGACATCCTAATCAATCCTTACCGCTGTGTCGCAGGAATCGGAATGTCGTGAACGACATCCACTAAATGGAATTTGTGGCCGCATCACTAGGTGACATGCCACGCTCAATCACGCGTAATTCACGCGTGAACCACGCGTAATTACACATGACCTCAAACATCCGTGGCTATCCGGGATATTGCTGCAATATCTCTTATATAAGTTAGTTTAATTGGCAGTCCTGTTATATAGACTTTGCGTCTCATGTGTCTGCATTTATCAGAGGCTAAACAATGTGATAGGACCTAAATTTCATCCTCAGGACAGACAGAACACGCGTAAGCGGTTCATCCGTGGTTCGAGCGGCAACGCAGACAACCGTAGACGACGCGATAGCTATAAACGCTCGCCTGCGCGCATTCATAAACATTTCCCATGTTTTAACAGCATCAGATCAAGTGATTTCTGACTCTTAGTGCAGCGCGTATGGACGCGGGTAGAAGAATTCCCAACGAAACGTGATCGCATTACACAATCTTCTCAATGCTTTAAGAGAGACTTAGTGATTAAAGTTCTCCTGTACAATTCACCGGCGAGTTCCACTAACTACAACGCGTGCTTTCTGAATAGTCTCTCTCTCTATCGTGCGATCTTTGTAGTCATCTATCATTCTGAAGGAACACAGATCACTGTCAAAGTCTATGATACATCCTCCCAGCGAGCGAGTCGCTATATCGCCTATAAGTGTGCTGCGCATCGCCCGATATGCGCTGCGCAATTATCGCTTCTCCAAGTATTATACACTGAGGAGATGGAACAAGTGAGCAGTGATCTCTACACTTCTCTGAACACACACTGAGGACATATTACAATACGACAACTATTGAGACACTTGCGCGTCAATAAGCACTCTTCTACCTCAATCTGTATTATGAGTAAAATTTCAAGTGCACAGTTTTTGCGTAGGTTAATAAATGTGCTCAACACCTTCGAGCAGCAGTGTCTCTTATATCCATAATAGCGACAAAAGATATTGAATAGCAGCTTTGAAAACGTCGCGCAACACACCCTTCAACAAAAGAAGCGGCTGTCAGCGTTCTGACGTTCAAATTTAGACATGCTACACATGTTATAATGTTTGATAAACACAAATTGGACACATAACTTGTGAAAACTTCAAGAAACCCATTGACCAAACATGGTAGCTCGTCAAATCACCGGTCCCTCAGAAGTATGAACACATAGCCATCAACGAAGAGGACTCTCTACTATGACTGTGTGAGGACAAGAGACACGAGGTTCAACATAGAAACACGTCACTTCCCATTGCTTCTCCGGATACCACTACTATAACACGCGACAATACTATCTCGTACTTCTACACCGACATTCTAGAATCTTCACGATTTTAGTTTAAGAGAAGTTTCTGTCTTTTGATCACTTCGTGACCTGGCAGTCAGAGCACAAAAATACACTTTCGTATTGAACGGGGTAGCGTAAACTTCTCACACTAATGTACCAGCATGATATATGCGTATAACTCTCATGCAGCATCCGTTAACGGAGTACAAAACAAATCTTATAGTAGGACAAATGAAACCACTCATAACGTAAGGTGACAAATGTGCATAACCATTGAGCTAGTCATTATCACCTGTTTACAAGGGCCAGTCAATACTCCTTCATAGCTACAAGATAAAGATGTCCAACGAAGTACACAAACTCGAACTTGGACACTGTTAACAGGATCCTTTGGTGATCTCCACAAAGTATCTGAGTGAGGCAAAAGAAGAGTGCAATTTTGGAGAGGAGTATAGTTACTATGCGAGGTAGGTTATAGGTGAAATAGTTTAGTCGGTTAGGTACTGCTTTCGACCTTTGGCCGAGGTATTGCGTGGTGAATTGTCAAGCGTATCAAAATTGAGAGTTACCGTCAGGGAGAACAACCACACGATTCCAATCAAGTCTAGTGAATTCACACAGTGACTTCAGAAAAACGACATTGATACAACATGCACTCAAAGGACAGAGTCTAATCTATGCTCGAATGATGTGCTATGGAGTATCAGGAGGGTGCCCTACGGAGAGAGAAGAGATCTCACAAACACAGATACAAACAGGACAAAATTACAGCATCAGTTTCTCATGCGGAGCGGTAATTCTTAATTGTAATGGCGGTCGACAAAAGCATCAATGGACTGTCGATACTAAAGTTAGCAAGAGACAGACGCGGCCACTTCAGCGTCCAGCGCCTATCTTAACTGGTCGATGGTCAAAATGGCCATTTCAGTTGACTCTCTTACAGACACAGTGCGAGGCAATGTGCGGCGAGCTATGAGAGACAGCGCAAGGAGCCTCTCACGCTGGAAATGTATAAATGTATCACAGTTACTGTTATGTACTCGGGTGACACCTCTGACATTCACACGAGCTCCGAGTCAGAATAACTTTCTTTCTCTCATACTTCTGAGCGCTGATGTAGAGACATTTGCATCGGCTGACCAGTGTCCCTAGAGTCGCGCGAACAACACTGCTATAATAATGTTAAATATAGCTTACCGATCTCACCTAGACGAACGAAGTTACAAGAACGAATATCTAATGTTTTATATTCCTTCTTGTCAATAACTACACCTATGCGTTTATATCACACAGGATGCGATCCAGATGGGCATGTGTGAAGTTCGAAGGAAAGAGTACAGCCTACCTGCTGAGACTTTACTGTGCAGAGAATGACTGGTACGATCTAGACAGCGGAGGGTCTATTCCGAGTGGACGAAGAGTAGGGAAGAGCATGAGGAGGTAGGCAGTGTTGAGGTTTATCTGGATCTTGTGTTAGAACATCAAAGTCGCTGAGATGACAACAGGACTATTTATTGACCAGGAATAACTATTGACCTCTTTATTGAGAGCGCGGCGAGTCTGTAACAATCATTTTGAGAATGTGAGTCGCAGAACTAGAAACGGGAGAGCATCATGTGTGGAACGCGCTGGGAGTGTTTTGCTGTGCAGTAGACGTAGCGAGCGTACGGTATAGTCATAGAGACAGGACCTAGGGGACAAAGAGGTTCTTTGATCGTTGGATCATATCTGGGACTACGTGGGCTTGCATCTTGTTGGTCTGCTAAATGAGATGACAGACTTACGGGTAGTCTTCTGGTGTTCTACACATGTCTTATAGGTAACACACCTAAAGTAGAGTCTGGCATGGAAGGTAGGATGTGTCTACACAACTTGAATCTTGTGTCTTTCCGGCAGTCTAAATCAGTTGGATGGGGTAACACTTTTATCAGACTGTCATGTGAAGTGTGGACATTGAAAGAGTATCTGGTGTGTCACGGATGATATGGACGGGAAGTCACTCTGGGACTTGGGGATACAAGACGATACACACATGAAGATGTGTGGAGTTTATGGTTTTGCTTTAGGACACATATTTGACTATGTCACAGAGTATAATGACTGCGTATGGACTTTTTTAGTGAGAGATTTTTGTTGAGTTATAATGTTTTCTGACAATGACGAATGTGATGATAGTCTATTTTGAGATTTGGTGGATGACCACAATTAATATTTACGTTGTAGATGTAACGACAATGGATGATCATGTAGTATATTTGTGTGCGGGAGATACAGTATGAAGGCAACATTCGTTAGGATTGTATTGAGGTTAGACAGGGCTTTAACAGACTTGATTGTTTTACATTTACACGAGGTGGGTGATATCTATTTATTGGCAAACATTGACATAGGGAAGGTACATCTGGGGGGAGGGTCTACACTTAGATCGATGAGGACAATACTCGAGTCTACAAGGCTGGTAGTGTACTTAATAGGGATGGGCTATGGGATACCGAGCTGATTGAGTCAACAAAGTTTTAGTTTCTAGGTCGTTTGAGGGGGGGGGGTGACAATATGTGAGGGGTCACATGCGTCGACATCTCATTGACTCAACTATGATCTCTTGGTGGGCATGTCGAAGAGTGGCTGGTGGACTATTAGAGGGTTCGTTTTTAGGAGTACAGGGGATAGGCAGCTGGAAGTTTTTTTGGGGTGTTAATATCACAAGGGAGGGTGATGGACTGGTGGGCATATAGTATCTATATTTTCGTGCATGACGATCAGTAAGAGTGGAGTGCGAGGTTATTCCACTAGTATGGACACAAGTTTGTGGAGGACAACGGTGATACAGGGGATAGGTGGAGATCTTAAAACTTTGGAGTATTAACGTCGGTATAGTGTTGATGGATATGGGTGTGCTTGGCGGATTTATGAGAGGCGGTGGGCGTCATAGGGTGGGAGAATGGGGTCGACAGAGTTCTAATACATATTTTCTGAAGAGTGGGGTCGTCAGGGTCGAGGGTTGCATTTGATTGATGTTTGGGATATTGGATAGACACATTTTGTGGAAGATGGTCTCGCGAGTGTGCAGTATTAGAGGATGAGAAGTTGTAATAGGGCCATATGGACTTTGTTGTTATGCAGCTACTAGCTCTGGTAGATGCTTTATGATTATAACTTGATGTGTAGCGAGTATGTTGAGGGGGTTAGGCGTCTAGCGCTCCGAACTCAATCGAGTATCGCGGGCGAGAGGCAATGAGACACGAGAGTGGAGTCAAGGCAAAATGGGATAGGTGTTGATTGCGGGGGTGCTCACAAGAGTACAGAGATCAAGGCGTTGTTAGGACACATCCATCGTTTACGAGGGCGTTAAGGAGCGAGGTTAGGCTGATTGAAGGGCATTGGATGGGGGAGAGACAGTCAATTGCACAAGGACTCGTGATAGTATTCTGTTATTTGAGGCGGTGTTTAGATAGTCTGTGAAGTTATCTTTTTGCTCAGTATGACAAACATTAGACGAGAGGGGAGACGACAACACTGTGCTGCTATATAGGATAAAAGGATTTGAGTCGCATATGTTTGTGATTACAGACAAGAGGTCATATAGACCAAGTGGAACTGTTTGTACTGCTCAGATTGATAGTTAGACTATCTAAATGTTTATTTATTTTTATAGGTGAGTATCACGATAGTGTCTGGTAAAGTTTTCCGTAATTATGGGTAAGATAATACAAGGGGGAGGAGAGATGTGCATATATTTATTGTTAGTAGCGAAACACATTCTCTCTCTACATCAATGTTTAATGTACTCTTTAATTGGGGTAATATAAGATAAACAAAAAAAAATTAATTTGGAATAGATTATTATTTCTGATTGGTTTTATGTTTCATGACAAGCGAATAATAGACAGTAGGACATTTTGGGTCACAATGAAGAAATAGGCGTGAGAACTTGGGGATATAGATATGTTGTAGCTGAATTTCAACATACAATTTTTCTCATGGTCACTATATTAGGCGCGAGAATTGGACATAGTCTTACGATAGACAATGAGAAGACTTATACTTATGGCATATATTCTTCAGGAAAATATTTAAGTGTAGAGAGTACACTGCATGTTACAATCTCTGATGATGGGGGGACGCTGAGGAAAAGTGAGGTCATGGTTACGGAGAAATATTTGATGTGTTTAGTTAGGTGAGTGGAGTGGATAGATTTCTTTCTAATACACGCGGATGAGGACAGGTATAATACATAAGGTTGATGTGTGATTTTGATGTATGGTTTGTTCTACGGTTATGTGTGAGATTTTCCTCTTATAGATTTACTGTAGTGATTGTCACGTCTGTGCTCGGCGTGATATGTCAATGCTAGGATCTGTTATTGACATCTATTGAGGAATAACAATTGGGCGAATGTTATTACATACATACATGGCATTACAAGAAAAAATCACACATACAGAATATAGGTATAGAATTGAGTCTTGACAAGATTAGTAGGGTGTGTAGTAATGGATTTACTTTCTTTAAGAGGGGGTCTCAAACGAGTGACTACGTGTCATACTCAGAGTCTACAATTGGTATGTGCAAGTGTGGTACTAGGTATGTGGGAGACGCGAGTTATAGAGAGAAGAGACAAGAATCATCTATTAGGAGCGTAGCGTTATCCAGAGGATAGAGCTATCACATCTTTTTTGGGAGTGATGCGATTCGTTGCTTGAGTGACGCTTAGCTGAGAGATAAGAGAGGTCAGATAAAAGAATTGAGGATCAAGACCAAGTCATAGATCGATTCTTCGAGAGTTCTGTGAAGCGCATAGTCGTGAGAAAAATTGTACCGAATCTTAAGCTGATTATTGTTATAGACAACACACTCCGACATACTTCTATTGGACATAACAATAAATGTATTTGGAGAATTGTAAGGCGATCTTGCACATGTATACATGTAGAGAGAGATGTAGACCAGTGGCAACGCGGTACTACCTTACTATGAGTAATACGGCCTGCGACTTTTCTTACTGATTAAAGTATCCAGTGTATAGAGTACTCTTGGATGATGTTTTCAGATAAGCAACACTTTTAGTGAGTCACTAAAGATCCATTTATCTTCACGGGTTAGTAGCGTGAGCGATATTAGCACGTGCTACACATCTAATGAGTCGATCTCTGCTTACACATAGCTAGCTAGAGCAGAGTACATAATACAACACGTGTGATCTGCATGAACGAGCTGTCGTGTGTCAATCTTTTGCGGACAGGATATGGGTTGTTACCTTGAATAAACACAAATTGACGCGCGGAGAGGAGGATAGGTTTAAAGTCAGTCGCGGAGCAGGACTTTGAGTGCGGGGTACCAAGTACTGCCTTCTTTGGAATAGCAGCCGACTTCATGACGTGCACACACAGGCTGCCTTAAGCTCTGCTGTGTGAGGGATTGATGAGCGTAATCACAGCGACGGAGTCATTGTCATTATCCTCATGGATCATAGAGAAGATGGCGGATCCGAGACAGCTCGTTCAAGACACATAGGTCGTTGACATTTCCTCGTCAGTTCAACTCTATTTGAGCCGAATATGCGTGCGAGACATCGCTATTTCATACTTATTTTGTGACGACAGAGGCGGTTATAGACTGTAATGCGAGGTTGGTTACAAATGTACGTTCTGAACGGATCATTGACATAGTAATTCTCTTACGTCGCCAAGTCCCTAGTACCAGATCTTGCGTCACATCCTGACAATGTATGGGAGATCACAAGGAGGAACCTTTCGTGGAAAGGAAGACAGAATGTGTGTTCTAGAACATCGCGTCATCTAGATAGCTAGAGAGATATCTATGGAATAGGAGCTTTGCCTTTTGTCCCATTAGTTAGGTGAGATTCTTCTAAATCATTGAGCATTTCTGTAATAGTGCCGGAATGGTGAGGTGTAGTATCACTATCGGTAGTGACGTAAGGCTTACAAATCATAATGGGTGTGAGATGCTATATCATAATATATTTTCAAGTTTGAGACACGCGGTAACTATATAGATTAGCATTATGGAATATTGTTTACATAATGAGCTCGAATCATTAATACAGCGGTGAGAGAGTAATAGATTAATTTATCACATCGAGAGCGTCTTTGATACCAGTGTGAAAATCGTGAGCGATGCTTACGAGATTTCGCTCTTTTAGGTATAAATGCATGTGTATATATTAAAGTTGATGGAGCCACCACACTAAGATACACTAGGATCTAGCTTGGGAGATGCTCAATCAATTTTTTGACTAGGACACAAGTTTCTTTGTTATACAGTGACCGCGCATAGAGATCAGAGTGATGTCTTCGGAGATGTGGTGTTTCTCTTTTTAGAATTAGGTTAGATCATCGCAACAAAGACTTGCTCCATGGGCATTGTCGTGAAAAGATCGCGTTTACAACAACTGTTGAAAACTGTTATCATTTGAGCAGAGAGATGACACCATAGACGAATCTACCCGTCAGCATTTTTCTATCTTATGTGTTCCAGGTTCGGTGTATTCGTGAGTATATGAGGCGCTACATACAGAGCTTTATTCTTGAGTATCACAAGGAACTACAGCGTCATCAGAGTGGGAAATACAGCTAGTCTAAGTGCGGGAGTTCGACGATCAGGAATTGTACTTTGGAGTCTCCTTGGCTAGATTACTGCATGTCATACGACTTGATTCTCCGTGAATAGAGTATTTAAAGACATGAGTAAAACCTAGTAGACAGGGAATTTCTATAGATCAGGTTTCTACCCATCGAGACTCTCTGTACACCGATCAGCTTGGTGGTTTGTTAGTTACGGCTGCAAATACAGTATCCTCCATGTGTGCTCTCTAATGATATTTCTCTAGCGCACGTCTTTTATGCGCGCGCGCATGAAAACTGATCTAAATTGTAGCAATGAGAGTCTGTTCAGAATCTGTCATAGACCCAACATCATATCTCGTATCAGGAGCAGTAGATAAGTGGATAATCTGCTATATACATCTCCACACAGAGGCTACATAATTTGCTCAACAGCGAATCAGAATGCTTCAGGATAGCAGCCAAAGCTCCGTGCAAGGCATCAAGCTCGATGCGTCTATTGGAGCCAAACCAATTTGACTTTTGATCCCACGATCTGTCCGATCTGCAAATGATCTGAGAAGTGTAATAATAATGTGCAGGGATCACACAATCTATTAACGAGTGATATCTGCCAACGATAGGACGTAATGCATCAACAGACACCGTCGTGACGGACAGTCAACGACTGGGAGATCTGCGTCACATTATCATATAAGAGATCTGGCACTCGAGAACACATGAGTGGTAGGAGGTGATCCCTGTCGATAGAGGATAAACGCACACCCGAGAGCGGAAGCATACTTCACTGCTCAAGCTAGAGTAGCACGTGTAATACGACTAATGGATCAAATACACAACGACAACCCCTGCCCCTAAACGTACGTGGGAGTTAGCCCGAAAGATCAATCATTTAGCGAGCTCAGAGAGAGTCTGTTCAGACTCTCATCATCTGTCTATATCTCTATGAGGAAGTGTCCCAATGACATCTTACACTTGAGTTACTGCACACAGTTAACTAACCTCTCATTAGGCACAATGTAGCATGACACATAAGATTCAAACACTATGATGGCTTAAAAGAACAGAGTCGTGATTTGTGACTATGTGATATAGTCATATTCCTATATTCCCGTATTATAGGAGACTTATTAGTACACATGTCGTCTAGTGACTATGTTACTAAAATGTGTGTTGCAATTAACAATACTAAGTGTAGAGTAGATGGAGCAAGATATAGACTGGCTACACTTCACATGGACATTTTTATATACAAACAACATAGAAGCTCTTTGATGGCTTTATAGACGAGCTCACGCTAATGTCAGCCTTTCACTCACAACACAACACACTTGCGTCTACAACTAAGTAATATTCGCAGAGTGTCATATCTGCAACAAGTGTTGTACATCTAGCAGTCACGCAGCGACAGGCAGTGGTTGTGCAAATACAGGGGATTGACTTCGTACGGGATAGCAGAGCACAGTTCAGCATAGTTGCAAATGAGGAGAGTAATGCATTGGACATATCAGATTCGAATACATACAGACATGCGAGCACGTAGATGAAGTATTTAGCGGCCGCGTCTTCTAGATGGGGTGTAGACTTGGTACGCTTAACACATACACAGGAGCAGTAGCTGACATATGAGGATAGATGTGGGAGCGCTCAGCGTTCATAGAGGAAGTAAGACAAAATAGTTATGGGTCAGGAGGACTCTTTGGGCGAAGTGGTGGTAGAGTAGATAGAGAACAGGGTGGAGACGTCGCGAGGTCTGATCGGAAGGTCACGTGTGCGAACACAGAAAAAAATATGGAATGCATTAACTAGCTGAGAGCTAGTAGGAATGTGGGTGGATCTGAGTAGGACATATGGTTATGCGTGAGGCACAACGGAGGAGGGGTTAGACGGCGCCGCACAATTGGAGAGTGGAGGGGGCCGGACAGAAGGATGGAATTACTGTGTATGCTGCTTGAGATGGTGAGCGGATATTACAAATAAGATGTTTATTTAGTATGAAGTTAGGGTGGTGATGGTGATGAGGAGTGGAGTCGGGGGGGTGAGATCTGAGTGCGCCGGTTCTTGTCTTTGGCGTGATCTTCATTTGGGGTGCTTTAAGTCTGTTAGTAGAGTATGTGGTAATAGGGGATAATAACACATTAGGTCTGAATTATTTAGCACTACGATTACATCTTAATGGTCGCGTATACCACATCGATGACTCACGAACAGAGTTATGGTTAGGAGTGTATCAAGTGTGGTTAGGATAGAGGGGGGTTGACATGCTTTCGGGGGAGTGAAGACAGGTGAGGGAATAATGGGACTAGGTGTAGTTACTATGATACAGGTATCTGGAGAAAATTCATGGAGGATAGTGTGGGGGTTGGGACAGATCTAGTGTGCATGAGCACACGGACAGTTTACAAGGTCATAGTATGAGTTGGCTCTGGGAGACAGGAGATAATCTATATAGTGTATGATGGGCGTGATGAGGAGGTATAGAGACTGGAGCAGTGAATCTTATTACCGATGACAATTTTAAGTAGGGATGTGGTGGAGAGTAGGTGCGTATCTTTCGGGATAGTAGTCATTCAGGATGGGCATTAGAGGATTGTGTAGATGTGGAGTATTTTATGGTGGGTGGACTGGGAAGTGGAGAACCTCTGGATAAGCTTTTACGATACTACTGACTACTCTTCTTTGGCTGATATGATTGTCGACATGAAATTATCGGATGGGGGTCAATGCGGATTACTAATTAAAGGGGGGGAAGTGTTTATTGGTAGTATTTTAGCGTAGAGGGGCACTTATGAGCGAGGTCAAATAAAGGGACTCTCTATAGTAGCGAGCGTTTCGCTCGAGCGGATTTCACGGGGCTAAATTATTATTGAGATAATATCAGGTGGTTGGGGGTGATAGGGGTGGAATTGGGTACGGATCATATGGGGAGGAAGTTAATAGAGCAAGGGGCGATATGGACAGCATGTTTCGGAGCAACTGGGGAAATTACAGATGTCATGTTACAGAGGGTATAGGTAACGAGGTGTGGAGTGACACACTCTTATGACAGGCAATGCATAAAATTAATGCCGAGACACTTTGTTCGAGCGTCGGCTGTCTGTATGTATAACGTACTCTCTTAGAGCGTGGGTAGAGAAGAGATGCTGTGTTTTTCAAAAAGTATTAGGTTGGAGGTGATAGGATGATGATTTGGTATGGTGGAGGGTTGAGAGGGAGGAGGAGAGGTGAGAAATTGAGGGGGGATTTATTGGGTAGAGTTAGGGTTGGATTGATTGAAGTGAGGAGGTAGGATTTGGGGGGGGTGGTGTTGGGGGTGTGGGGAGGTAGTAGGGTGTTTTGGGGGTTTTTGGTGGTTGGTTTGGAGGTTGGGGGGTTTTTTGGAGGTTGGGGATGGGGGGGATTTGGGGTGTATGGGTGAAGTTGGGGGGATTGTGAAGGTGGGATTTGAGGAGTATGTGGGGTTTGGGTTAGTTGAGTGATAGGTGGGTTGAAATATATGATATATTAAGGGGGTAGAGGAGATGGGGAGGTGAGGGAGGGAGGGATGGGAGAGGGAGGAGGGAGAGAGGGTTGGGGTGGGTTTGACTAGTAAAGGATTTCGCGCGGGACGGCGTGAGGAGGGCGTGGTTTCGTCGGGCAGGCGGGGGGCGTGTTCGGGCGTGGTATCGGCGAGGGGGTGCGTCGAGACGCGCGGTTCGGGCGGCTAGGGGGTCGGAGCGGACGGTGATGGAGGAGTTCCGGTCGGCTAGATGGTTGGGGTACGGGCCGGTTGAGGGCGGGTGGGGTGAGATTACGAGTGGTCGTAGCTCGGCCCGGCGCGAGCGGGGTAACGGGGCGGCCGTTGGTCTCGGGCGGGTATGGGGGGCCGGGGTCGGGGGCGCGGTGGAGCGGAATCAGGCGACGTCGCGGCCGGGGATCGAGAGTCGGCGTGGACTCCGGGCATTCGGGCTGTGGGGGGCGGGGCTTGGACGGGGAACCGGTCGGCGTGTCGGGGGGTGGCATGCGAGTATCGGCATCGGCGTTCGGACGGTCGGGTCGGCTCGGGTCGGGCGTTTCACGCTGTAGAGCGTGCTCGGCAGGGACGGGCGACTCGGGCGGCCTCGGCGGCATCCGGTCGGCGGCGGATCGGCGCCTCAGTGTCGGGCGTGAGGTGGTGCACGCGTCGGGGCGGCGTGTACGTTCGGCAGCGGGTGATAGTCTGGGCACGTACGGCGATCGCCGTCGAGATAAGTCCTCGGCCAGGCATAACGAGCGGATTCGGGTGTCGGCGGTCGGTGGGGGTCGGTCATTGCGGCGGTCGGGTCGTGGCTACTCCGGCGACGGCGTGCGTTTCGCGGTCTCGTCTCGCCTCGGCCGCGTAGGGTCGGCGATCGGGGCGCGATCCGGTCGGCGGTGATCACAGGCAGGATGGCGTACACTCGGGCGGGTTCGGGCGCCGGGGGTGCGCCTAAAATGAAGGCGTTCGACGGCGGGTCGGACTCGGGGCAGGGCGTGCCGTGAGGTGATCGGGGTCGGTGACGGGACTCGCTCGTCGGTCGGGCGGGGTCGTTCCTGTTACCACTTCGGGGCAGTGACAATGATGTCTTCAGCTGTAAAGAGCGGGTATCGGGGAAGATCTCTCACTTCCCTAGTGATCAGTACAAGGCCTTCGGCTGTCGACGGGATCGGAGTGCCACTCACTACACTCAAATCTATCATTCCTGACTAAGTGTAATACTTTAGGAATATGACTGTACTACATGATTCCAAACTTATACAATATTTCATTATCTTACAGTTAACACATAAATCAGGCATGGCAAAGATAAGAATCGTAAATATCACATCAAAATGTGCTCATGTGGGCGAATTAATCGCAGTGCGGGACGCCAAGGCGCATGTGAAGAAGGCGGGCACCGGCCACATGATTATCTGAATAGGGTTGCGTGTGTGAAGAGTAGAGTGCTGAAGGGTGATGAGGATGAGGCGCGTTTCTACAGGAGTGCATGCTGACTGTAGTGGTGGTTTTAAGTGAGTGATTTGAGATTACGCAGTTGATTGTGGAAGAGGAGGGAGCGAATGTTGGCGATCGAGCGAGAGGGTAAGGTTGAGAATGTTGTTGAGAATGATGAGTTGGCGAGAGCGGTTGCGTCGTTGGAGGCTGAGATTGGGCAGAGAGTAACGACTGAGAATGAAGAAAGAGGACGGCGAGACGAACGGAAAGAAAGACGAGAGACGAAAAAGAGTGAAGGAAACGAAAGATAGGAAGAAAGACGAACGTAACGGAAAAAGACGAAGAAGAACGAAAAAGAAAAGAACGAACTGAGAAGAACGAAGAACGATGGAAGGAAGTACGAAAGGGAAAAGAAAGGTAAAAAGAGAGTAGGAGGAAAGAACTGAAGCGAAAGAGAGTGCTTGAGAGTGATGATGAGGATGATGTGGATTTAGATAGGGAGCGTGTGAGGAAGCGTGTGAGGAAGTTGAGCTCTTCGTCGTCGGAGGTGTCAAACATTGTGATCACCGACCCCCCGAAGAGCTCATCTTCCCAAAAGTGCAGAGTGGTGGGATTCGTGTGCAGTCGGCGAGGTGGTTGAAGGATGACGCGAAGAGGCATGTTTCGCAGCAGATGGCGCATGATTTGTTGGTTAAGACGTATGAGATTTTGAAGAAAGTGAAGGATGAAGTTGTGAAGGAGTTGGATGAGTTGAAAAAGAAGGAACTGAAGTCGAAGGAGGTAGCGGATGAAAATATTAGAATGAGGCGTAGTGTGACTGATTTGAAGAATAAGACGCGAGAGTTGGAAGAGAAGAATGATGAGTGTGAGAAGAGGGCGAGTGCTGCGGAGAGAAGAATGAGAGATGCAGAAGCGAAGTTTGAGGAGATGATGAAGGAGATGACTGTGTTGAGAGCGAGGAATGTTGAGTTGGAGAGGACTGTGGCTCGGCGGGGTGATGAGAGGCAGGCGTATGAGAAGTTGGAGCGCATGAGGGATGAGTGGGAACGTGTGAATGAGGATCGTTTGTTTGAGTTTCACATCAATATTCGGGATAATCATTTAGCCGGCGAAGTACTCGTGAATCAAAATCTGGACGAGTCAATAATATGCTATAATGGCCATCCAACGAAAAAATGTCTCCATGCCAGCCTGAGAATGCGCGGCCATCTGCACAAATTTTCTATTCGGAAGCGCGCGAGACTGCCAAAGGATGGCTAACTTGGTAAGTGAAAAAGTAAATAAGATAGTATATCCTATTCTAATACATATCATTTTCATTGCAGATCTTTGCCCGCCTTCACCACCCCATCACGTCACTCCCGAGAACGAACCATCGGCTCTCTTAAGGGCCACCTAGGGGCAAGACATGATAGAACCTCCACGCGGTTTGCCCTGGGCAGTCTTCGGACTGGCGAATACTATCATTAAGTTGAATCTGCTATCAGTCAACTTGAACGTTGCGTCGCGTTAGAGGGGTATATAAACCACTGCCTCTCATTTCATTTCATTTCAATCATGCAGACGCCGAACAGTCAAGTCAGCTCTCCTCGCGGACCGCAGTTTAGGCCGCGAAATTTATTTGAGGAGTTTGTCAGGCTATAGGAGCAAGACAGAGTTTTTAATAATCTTGCTCGGATTGGCAATCCGATGACAGCAACTGCTGTCAATCCAACGGAATGGCGCTACATTCCACTTTTTAGTCACGTGCCAATTAGCGTGGAAGTCGACAGTGCTACCAAAGAGAGAGAGTCAAAGACTCTCTCAGCAGAATTGGTAGGGTGTAAGATGACGTTACTCCCGAGAACGAACCATCGGCTCTCTTAAGGGCCACCATGGGGCAAGACATGATAGAACCTCCACGCGGTTTGCCCTGGGCAGTCTTCGGACTGGCGAATACTATCATTAAGTTGAATCTGCTATCAGTCAACTTGAACATTATGCAGTCGATTGCTATCCCTGAAGCATTCTGATTCGCTGTTGAGCAATTCATTGTTGAAAACCCTATATAATCCAGAAGATTGTAGCGCTTCTCATTCAATTTGAAGTCACGATGGAAGCGACATCTGCCGACAACATTCCCGTCTTCATCGATGAAGACAACGCCATTCCCGAGTTCGTCATCCTCGACGAGTGAGATGAAGAGGATGAGAAGAAGGGGAAGATCAAGAGGATCGTTTGGACGGATGAGGTGTGGACTCCTAAAACCACCCGCATCCGAAAGGTGCCAGATGCACCAGTACGACCTCGGCGGTATAGGGTCTATGACAACCTAACCGTCATACCCATTGACTATTCCAGCCAATAGTCAAATTCACACCCCCCCAAGAACGAACCATCGGCTCTCTTAAGGGCCACCATGGGGCAAGACATGATAGAACCTCCTCGCGGTTTGCCCTGGGCAGTCTTCGGACTGGCGAATACCATCATTAAGTTGAATCTGCTATCAGTCAACTTGAACGTTGCAAATGAAGTTCGGTGTAATACTTCCTTTCGACGGGCGTTCCTGTAAAGGGCGGCGGTGAAACCCGTAGCTATGTATACCGCAAGGGACATTCGTCAATGGTCAATCTTGTTAAACCTCTCTGCGTCATGTTTGCAAGTGATTGCCTCTGTCTCAACGTAGTATGCATTCGCGCCAGGGCGACATTTAGCCAACTGTCGAAGGTTGCCTAAAACTTTCCATTGCATACGTTATGAGAACCATGAGTTCTACCTGTCTCTATCAATGAGACGAATTGATGAATGGAATGAAATGGGAGGACACTCACGCGCCACACGCAACATAACACACTTCTCTCTTCCGTAGTCTAACAAGCTCTTTACACATGGATCGCAGTCGATTGCTATCCCTGTATCAGAAGTGTAAGCTATCTTAATTTTATTTGACACTATTTCATCTACCATCATCGTCCATATGAAATGTTTTAAGATTTACAAGTTAGACTAAGCGTGCTACTATTTCCAAATGAAAATGTATACATGGTTAAATCATCCACTTAAGCCCATCCGTAGTCTAACAAGCTCTGTACACATGGATCACAGTCGATTGCTATCCCTGTATCAGAAGTGTAAGCTATCTTAATTTTATTTGACACTATTTCATCTATCATCATCGCCCATATGAAATGTTTTAAGATTTACAAGTTAGACTAAGCGTGCTACTATTTCCAAATGAAAATGTATACATGGTTAAATCATCCACTGAAGCCCCGTTCAAGTACGTCAGTATGAAAGCAAAGATAATATGAAATAAAAAATTTATTATGGCATGTATTTCAAAAGGTCTTCATCGTCAATATCGTCCCAGAGTCTGGCTTCACATAGATAACAAAAACAGTTCAGTTGCTTTAATCGTTCTTCCACTGCGAGCCTCACTTTGTCAATATACTCCCACTCCTCCATAGTTCGTGGCTGGGAGTTAGGGGTGTACCACTCCCATAATTGGTGGAGGAACTTGGTGCTGGTGATCTCCATCACATCGTCAGTATCGTACTGGAGATACTTCCACCTCACGCCTGTTAAGTCGGGACACTCCTTCTCACATACACTCTCTTCGTTGTCCGCTGGTAATAACACCTTCTCTACCTTCGTTGGAGCGTTTGGTGTTGAGGATGGAGAAGAGAATTTTGTGTTTGGTGTTGTCGGAGGGCTTGTCATGTTGACTGTGAATAATAACTTTGAAATGTTTTCTAATTCTTAAGTATCAACAAGCAACCAATCAGAATGAACAGCCAATGAATGATGAATATGAAAGTATATATGCAAAGTGACATTCGTGTCATTTCACTCTGTCTTTGAGACGCATAAGTGAACTGTTGTCTAGCGAATTCTGTTATTATTTGAGGCGTACAAGTGAATTCCAAATTTGAGACGTATTATTTGAGTGAAGTCTCTATCTTGTTGAAGTATCAAGCTTAAACATAATTTCGTTGAAATGGTAAGTTGAAAATTTCTTCACTCATCTCCCTCAAACGTGTGGCTAATAGCATCTTCCTCAATTTCAGGCATCAACTTCATCACCAACACCCTCCCTTCTCGAGGAAAGTTTAGAGTTGTTGAGTCAAGGTAGGTTGTAACAATACACTGAGACTTAAACAGAGATGAAAGAATGATTTCTCTTTCAGGTGATGTGAGTTCCAGCTCAGGACTCTCGCGACAAGGCAACGAGTGGGAATGTGCCGACTGCGGACATATGTTCACAAGGAAGCACAGTCTCCTTCGACACATCAAACAACGTGTGTGTCAACGCAAAGCGGCGTCAATCTCCGGAGGTGAAGTTGATTCTGACGATGACATCTACTTTCCTTGCGATTTGTGCCCTCTTTCTTTTGATAGTCACTTTCAGCGATCTTCGCACAGACTTCAACACACGCATGCAAATGATCACTACACCAACGGTACCTCTACCATCTCCCTCATTAATTTTTCACATAATAATTTAGTACGCGACTACTGCATGGAGTCCAATACTCAAATAGTAGATTTTCCTGAGTGGCTCCTTCAAAATTCAAACATTATCGAAGCGCTCTTCAACAATTTAGACAATTTTAGAATGAAGGCGCTCATCTACCTTAAACTAAAATATATTAAGATAGATTTTCAAACGGGTCAAGTGACGGAGAGAATACAGTTTCATGTTCCTTCCTCTTCCGCAACCGAAGTTGTAGACTGCGAGTCTTGGCTAAATTTTCACATTCAATGTTTAAAATCAAATGTAGATAAATTCAATCAACGCGACAGCGCTCTCATTTTTGATGGTGTGGACTCAGCCATATTCAAAATTTCACTATTAGAAAGTCATGCAGCTCGAGGTACATTTAAACTACCAAAAACGTTGTATAATAAGAAAGCTGTCATCAATGTCGATTGTAAATCACAGTGTTTCAAATATGCAGTCCTATCCATCCTTCACTATAATGATATCAACGCGAATCGAAATCATACCTATAGCTATAGACAGTGGGAGGATGAACTAGACTTTGAAGGTTGTGATAGTAACAACATGAAAATCAAAGATGTAGAAACGTTCGAAAAACATAATAAGATTAAAATTGTCGTTCACGTGTGGGAGAAGGGGTTGAAGGGTGCCCGCTATAATTCACGTTCAACTTGTTATGAACGTGTAGTCAACCTCTTATTAGTAAAACAAGATGATAGCGAGGAATGGCACTACTGTGGTATTCCCAAAATCTCTCGCTTGTACACTCACTTGGGGCACTCTAAAAGAGGTGAACATTTTGTATGCGACCGCTGCATCCGCTCCTTTTGGAGTAAAGATAAATTTGAAACTCACTATGAATGGTGCAAGCGAGGTAAATTACAAATGGAACGCATGCCCAAAGATAAAATATTTTCACATAGGGATAATGGTGACGAATTAAGTCCCCTGCGTGTCATTTACGCAGACATAGAATGCTACATTGATGATATCATCCACAAGCCAGCAGCCATATCCTGCAATGAAGTATGGCATGACCACTTTAGGAATAGACAAAACAAAATGCATACTTGGCAAGGTGAAGATTGCATTTCAAAATTTCTCGATAAAGCTGCTAAATTTCAACAATCATATGATTCCCAATTGCAGCGTAAGTCACTACATATGTCAGATGAAGACAAACAAAAATTTGAAAGTTGCACATCCTGTCCTAAATGTCATAAAACGTTTGATGACGATAAAATTAAGAAAGTGCGTGATCATGATCACATCACTGGTAAATTTAGAAACGCACTCTGCTCCAAATGTAACTTTTCACTTAGGTTGAGACGTCGTGTACTACCCGTCATTTTTCTTAACTTTAAGGGCTATGACAGTCATATGCTCATAAAAGGAGGGTTGAGCCAGATGAAATCGTGGCAGTTTAATGTAATAGCACAAACGAGAGAAAAATTCATGGCAATGACAGCAAAAGTACCAGTAGATAAAACTAAAGAAAATAAGACAGTCTTCTTCGAAATAAAATTTTTAGATTCATTTCAATTCATGTCAGCGTCACTAGCTTCTCTCGTTCGAAATCTCAAGTTTCTTCCCCATAGTCAAACTTTGAAGAAACACTATCCAAACTAAACGGATGAAATAATCACTCGCAAAGGAGTCTTTCCTTATGCGTATTTTAGCTCAATGTCTAAACTAAATGAAACAACCCTTCCTTCCATTGACAAATTCAAAAACGATTTGACGGGTGAAGATTGTCCAGTAGAGGACTATGAACATGCTCAAGAGGCATGGTTAAAATTTGATTGTAAAACGTTGGGCGATTATATGATCGCTTACTTAGAATTAGATGTCATTTTGCTGGCTGATGTCTTTCAGGAATTTCGACGAGTGGCATTAGAAGAAGACAAATTAGATCCTGTCCACTTTGTCAGTCTACCAGCCATGTCCTTTAAATCAGCCTTTAAAATGACTGGTGAGACCATTCATCTCTTACAAGACCCGGAGATGTATAATATATTTGAGCGCGGAATACGCGGTGGTCTCACATTTGTAAATAAACTACATATAAAATCTAAAACAGTAGGTGATGATCATATCCACCTAAAGTACTATGACCAAAATAATTTATATGGCAGTTCACTGTCTAAACCACTACCTCATTCCGAGTTTAGTTGGTTAAATCAAGATGAGCTTGAGTATTACTCCAACCCTTCAAACATACTGAAGATTCCAGATGAAGGTGATTGGGGATATTATTTTGAAGTGGATTTGATTTATCCAAATAGCATTAAAAATGAAAACTGCTGATTTCCCACTCGCACCTGAATCTGGTGAAGTGACTGAAGATATGTTTTCACCATTCATGTCACAATTTCATAATAACTTAATAGAGTGTGGACAGCCAAGGTACAAACCATGCCGCAAACTTTTACTCACCCAATATGATAAGAAAAATTATCTCGTACACTTCTGCATATTAAAATTCTATTTAGAAATGGGCATGCTTCTAAAGTCAGTTCACCGCATTATCAAATTTAGACAGAAAGCCTTCCTCAAACCCTACATAGATAGTAACAGTCAAAAACGTGCACTCGCCCAAAATAATTTTGAAAAGGATTTTTATAAATATAAGAATAACAGTCTATTCGGAAAGACCATGGAGGATGTTAGAAAACGTATGAATTACAAACTAGTCGTTGATGAACAAAAATATCACAAATTGACCTCATCACCTCTTTTCATTGATAGAGACATCATCGATGAGGATCTTGTAGGTGTTAAAATGATAAAATCAGAAGTTGAGTTGTGCAAACCCATCTATATTGGACAAGCCGTTTTAGATTATTCCAAGCTTGAAATGTATCAACTCTTCTACAAAATATTAAAACCATGCTCTCTCGTAAAAGAGGTTGGCTTGCTGGGTGGTGATACAGATAGTTTCTTTTTAGGAATTACCACTCAAAAAGATTTAAATTTTAATGAAGTAGGCAAGTCATTAGAAAAATATTTCGACACATCTAACTACAATCCCACTCATCCACTCTATTCCATACAGAATAAAGCCAAACTTGGTTGTTTTAAGGATGAAACAGCAGGAAAGGAAATAGATGAAATGATTCTCCTCCGTCCTAAAATGTATTCCATGAAATTAAAAGAATGTGCAGATAGTATTAAGCGTGCTAAAGGTATATCAAAATCCATTGTTCATAAAATGAAACATCGATCCTATAAGAAGGCCTATAAAAATAAAAATATAACGTTTGTCAATATGACAATCTTAAAATCTCAAGTTCATACTGTGAAAACGTACACGTTCAAGAAACGAGCACTTTCAGCATGGGAGGACAAGAGGTGTTGGATAGGACATAACACATCTCTTCCACATGGACATCCTGACACAAACATACCTCCACCCAAAAGAATAAAACTCATGCTACCACATTCAGGAGATGTATTGACATAATCAACTTTAACTCAGTATTTTGATGTTGCTTTTTGTAGATATACATGGTTGTTTTATGTATCGCATGAGATCGTTTCTTCCTTGTGAATATATGCCTACAGTCAGCCCATTCCCCCTATATCTGTGAAAAGACTTTTTCATATACATATTTTTATTTCAATAAACATATCACAATGACTTCACTTTGTTTTCCGAAACACTAAAGTTACGAGGGATTTAGTATCTTTCACATGGATGCACTCTTGTAAACCATTGGTAATTTTGATAGCAATAGAGGGTATAGTTTGTTTGACGACGGGATGATAGAAAATAGATTCAAACATCTTCTCGACTATTCCATATGAAGCGTCTTTATCATGAATGAAATCACGTAAAATGTATTCTTTTTTCTCACCAACAGAAATAGGTAGAATCAAATCACTTTGAATGTAAAGGTGCTGTTCATGTTTATCAAGTGTCATTGGTGTTTCTATACCAATCGTATGCGCAGCAGCAAACACTGTTTGTAGCATTGAAAAACCAAAGAGTTTTTTCAAATTTTTACTCAATTGACATTGAATGTCATCAGCCAGTTTCAGAACAACGCGTTGATTTTCAATTGAAAACGAAATGTGGTGTGTCTTTACATCATATTTACTTTTCATCACATGCTTCAACTTCTGTTGTATATAAGGATTTACTACATGAATGAAGCTTTCAACTGTATGATATAGACGCGGCATTATATTGATAGCAACTTTCGATTCTTGATAAGACTGGTAAATTTTCTTGATGCGATCACCATAGATGTCCACCCACCATTCATCATTAACTGAATCAGCTTTAGTGTGATATTCATGAGAAGCATGCACCACACCGCTTCCAATAATAGGTGTATAATGTCTTACAAAATGACGCAAGGTTGGAGAGAAATAAACTGTAAGTTTGTCATTATATTTCTGAATAACCAACTTATTTTTGTCCGCCATAATTTTCTCTCCATACTTCTTACCCACAGTCTCATTCCATCGTTTTACTAACTCAATAAGTGATAAAGGTTGAACACCACGCTTTTTCAAAATGATGCGTTCTTCACATTCTACAACATCTTCATCAAATATTTTAAATTTATAATGAAATTTATTGATTCGATTTGAATAAACTTTTTTAACATTTGCAGTAGCAATTGACGTTAGATGTAGTCCATGGCCAAAACCGAGATGCGGATAGAATTCATTATCCAACCTCAGTGTAAGACCTTTAGTAAAAGAATGAAAGCGAAGGAACTGTCTCCCACTCCAATGATAGATAGTAAACTCATCAGCTTTCTGATTTTTATTCTTCATGATGGAAGTATTACCACTGTTGAATGCCTTAATAATTTTCTCATTCCCAAATGGCTCATAAGAATCTGATTTTATCTGAATCCATTCATAGTTCCACTTTCCATCTGATGTTAAATTGTATGGGAACTGGAATGCATTATTCATCGTTATTCCATCATGGGTGCGAGGAGTCAATATCATTTCTTCCAAATCATTCACATTCTGAATATTGCTATCATAGCAAATGCTGGAAACACCTACTTCCCATTCACCTTCTAGATGTAGTGAGCGATTTAATTCTACTCGAAAGTCTGATGGTTTATTATTAGGAAATTTATTCATAGAAGCATTACTGGGCAAGTAGATTAGAAACGAGTCCTTATTTTCACTTTCCATATTATTCACATTGGAAAAATATATTAGCATACTTTTGCATTAACTCTTCATTCGGAAATGGAGTGTGATACTTGTCACAGCATCTTTATGAAAAGGAATCAACGCACCAGCATCGTCATAAATGGCAATATCAATTTGTGGGATGTAGTTTGATTTCAGCTTTGTATAATGCACTTTCTTGAAAGTATGCTCAGATAAAATACTGCAGCTTTTTGGCTGGTATGGTATCATTGCTAGCAATAGAGCTTCAACATCTCCCACACGTACATCTTCACCAATATTGGAATATATCTGAAAATAGTTAATACGACGCGATAGCGACATGTCTGCGCTAGCTTTGGTCACAGTACCACTTTTAAAGATATTTTGATCAAAACCCAAAATGTCCATTAGAGTTTTATCCATAATTAGTTCAATACATTTTCCACTTATAGTGAGAGACAAAACACCTTCTTTTTCAGAAAATGAAATATGTTGCTCATTAATCACTTCATTTAAATAATCTACAACCAATTTAACCGAAGTAATAATGCGAGGCATCAACACTCTTGTTTCATGTAAGATACCAACTAAAGGCTCTACACACTTTCTGTATAAAGATACGGTCCATTCTGTATCAAATTAATTTGACCTTTCACATGGTAAATGTTGCATATCAGATTTTCCATGAACAGCTGCAGAACGATGTCGTAAGAACTGATGAAAATCTTTTGAACAAACTAATACTAGATCATCATCATTTAATTTGCTTATTGCAATATGATTAGATGATTTGATATAAGTCAATGTTGCCACTTGTTTACCATCAACTCGAAGGAGATAATTAAATTTCTTCAATAATGTTTCAGGAGTCATGTTTGTCTTTCTTGGCTTAATCACAATCTTCTTCACCAACGTCTTCTCATTTCTTGGAATAAGATCTACATAATAAGCTTCCTCTCGATATATTAACTGTTTATGACCACTTATGTGGCAATTAACGTTAAAATTATCATAGCTTGTTGAGGCGCTAGCGAGGTAACCTAAATCATTTCTTAAACTTGGACTTAAACCAACAATCCAATCTTTCTCAACTACATGATGTGCATAATTATAATCATCATTGTGCGGAGTAAATTGGACAATATGTTTACACGCTTTATTCAAGAAATCATATATAAACTTTTTACATGATAAGAGATCTTTCTTTGGCCACTGTGGAATGTATACTCGGCACCCCTTTTCACATTGGTAAGCAGCTGTACGTCTCATATTAATAGTCATCACTTCATGATCAAAAGTATAGACACAGTTGCTATAAACAAGTTGAGTGACACCCACTTCCCAATTTCCATTTAGCTGTTTTGCATGATCAATGGGAGTAGAAAAGAGTGCGGCTCGATTACTAGCAAATCTCTTTGTAGCCACATTGCTAAGCAAAATATGATAAGACGACATTTTTATATTGCTGATCTGCGACTTTGCATAACATCATGAAGACTTGGATTTTGGACTCTCTACAATATATCAGAGTTGATCGTGATGGAAACGTACACTTCAAAAATTCTCATGGTCATACATCAAGAGGTATTACATTAACATGGCGACAATTTGTCAACCTCAATGATATCATGAGGGATTTGGAATATTTTGAAACATTCAGATTCATCTCCTTGGGTGATCAAGTTTGGCTTCAACATTACAGAAATGAAATTCAAATCTGCCATTCTCATTCCGCAAACTGTTTCTCATTTCGCAAATACAATTGGGAGAAGTATAGAAGATACATACATCGCTCCATCATGACATTTATTCGTCGTGAGTTCATCGCCCTACTATGCAAATCTTAATCAGACATGACTATCACGCACCATGAGTTGGAAATTAGATTCCCTACAACGTATTGAAACGGATCATGATCGAAACGTCTATTTCATAGATTTAACTGGAAATGTGAGAAGAGAGTTTGCTTTATCTTATCGTCATTTTCAATCTCTACATCATATCATGAAGGATTTGAAATACTTCTATATGAAAAGACATTCACGTATTGGAAATCGCATCTGGTTGCGCGTCAACAATCGGCGAATTCAACTCTATCATTCCCAACTTCATACTAACTTCACATTTCATCAAGGTAGTTGGGAAAAGTATAAAAGGAAGGTACATCGCTCAATTTACTCATTCTTTCATCATGAAGCGCCATCGCTACACCATCGTCAACATTCTCCGTCGCTTCAGACTCTACACCAAAATCGATCTCACAATATTACACCAACACCTTCCAAACAGCAAGTATTATCCGGGCCGACCTCAAATGTTAGTGGTGAAGATGAACAATTCACGGAATCTTCAACTCTTCCCAAATGGGACTGTACAGATTCTCGGCGCCCTTTCTCATTCATCGGCGCAGTCAATGCGCTTAGAGCTACAGAGACTACTACGTCGGATATGGAAGAGGGAGAGGTGTGTGATGTCGAATCTGACTGTGGACAATATGGTGATCTCTACTCAATTGAGTGAAAGTGTATCATTTTTGAAGATTCGTACCAGCAGTTACAATTTGTGTTATGAACCCGAACTTTTTCCTGCAGCTCTCATTAGTTGTTGGTTACCTGTGCATGTGGCAATCTTTCATAATAGTAAAGTGATCATTACTGGACTAAAATCTCATGTACAAGCAAATGTGATCCTAGACTATCTCATCGAGTATGTACGTACCCAGCGGATTGTAAAATAAAAAACAATTTTTCCAACATGATGTTTTTATTTCAAATCATGATAGAACTTACAAATCATTTTTTCATTAGAGGATGGATTACATGAAAAGTTTTGAATAACATACAAATCGAGATACATGTAAACGTTTTAAGATGAAGTACAGTACAAAAGCACCACACGTTGATGAAAGTGGATGTTGTAGTATGCGTTCATTTCGCTGATATTGACGCGTATGTTTTCTCAACCACTGCTGTGTTGGTATATTTGGAGGTTGAGCAAGAGAGTCAAATAGTTCACCACGTCGGTCTTCTCCAATAAAGATCGCTTTCCAATGCTCACCGCCTAAATTCTGCGAATGAGTGTTTAGCACAATAAAGATGGGGTAGTGATTTACTGCAGGTGGTAAGGTATCGAGTGAATAGACATTATCGAAAGCTTTCAACGTCGCTTCGTCTGCATTACGCTGCACTTTAGTCTTAATATCGTCAGCAGTCAACCAACTCATTAACGATTATACTGAAGAATCACGTCACGATACTTTGTAATTTCAATATTTGAATCGAAGACTGCATAAATTAATACATTGATCGTCTCAGGTAGTGTTCTTTTGAACGTCAAATCCAAACGAATATTATGAGGCACGTTCGCTTGACGATAGGGGGCACTAATATCGCTGTCAGCAGTCAAATCAAATGCATAAATAGTATATCCACTCTTAAACTCTTTCATAGTCAGTCCGTTGGTGTCATCCGTATTGTAAAAGCCAAAGACATCCATAAAATCAACATAACTGCGCATAAATTGATCCGCAGCAAAATCTGGTTTGTAGGGTGGACCAGGATGACTCACACCATTTACACGTAAAGCAATTTCACTTAACTGATTGTGTTTAAAATTGAAAGGATTCTTCTTTATATTACCATTAAATGCATCATTTTCAACCATTGCCACCATGAGGAGCTTCGGTGCTTCCGATGGAAAGAGGCCATCTTTCATGAAACTCTTTTGATCTTTAGGAATTGTAAAGGTGAGAAGCTTTGTATGCTGAACGGGGTAAATGGCATTTTGACGGTTAAGGCCTTCAGAATGCCCTCTAATGACACTTGGATTCGGTACTACTCGACGAATGTAAAGTGCAATATCTTCCACATGAATTCTAAAATTGTCAACTTTAGCAAATGCATTCAGCGCAAATTCAGGCTTATTCAATGTCAGCTTGAGTCGCATGCTGGTATTACAGAGTAAAAACTTTGACTGTCTAAAGAAGTCTAAATTCAGCGGACCATATAGCTGACATACTCTACTATCTTTAATCATAGCAGATCGCTTTACAAAGCCACTGTTTGTTTCAACATCAAATTTTCCTGCTTCATCTCTGTACCATCCCATGGCTTCCATATGACTTTTTTGTGCTGCTGGATGAAACTGTGATACATGATTGAAATATGATTTATAGGGATAATCGCTTTGACCACCTTCCACCTGCTGCTCTCCAATCGTTAGAGAAACATCACGAAGTAATGTAGTCAATGGTAAATTGTTCAGTCCAACTTTATGTGTATCGTCAATAGCAGTTCCATCTGCTTGCTGAATTCTAAACCTCAAATCAAGCATCGCATAACTCAAATCTATGTAGTCATCACTACCACCAGGAATAACAAATTCAATGGGGCCAGCATTCTCAGCTGTTCGAGGATGATAATCTACAATACTTGAACTAAGAATATCTGTCTGTATGGCTTGTTGATCGAACAAACAAAAACCGGAAGTTTTACACTCCATGATTAGAAGTTATAGCAGCGTCGTCGTTTAGCGCCTGATGAATGATTAGAGCCTCTACGACGTTTGCGTGAATGCCTTTTGACTGAAGATCGCACCTTACCAGCTCCGCGATGTTTCCTCCTTCCTTTATTCATTCGTTTAGGTGATTTCTTTCCTTGAGTAACACCAGCAAAGGTCTGCTTCAATGTTTTTAAACCGCGTTCCTTCCCACGATTCAACAAACTGCTCTTAAAACTTCTACCTCTGGAAAGATCACTAGCAACATCACCAGCAAAGCCAACGGCATTACTTAAAACATTTCGTTTTAAAGATCTACCGACATTGGATATGAGAGGTGCTACAACAGATTTCAGTGCACCAAGTATGCTACCTCCACGTTGGCGGCGAGCACCGATGTAAATTTGTCCTCCACCACTTACATAGGAGGGTCGTGAATAAAATGAGGCAGTTGGATTCATAGCTCAAACCCTAAACATTGTTAGTTACAACTTTGCATGAATCACTGTCGATCACTTAGATGAAAGATGTCGGCACGACGCATCCAAGAGTTCATACTTGAAGGATAACCAGTCCATTTAACAAGACACCATTCTTCACCTTGCCGTTTTTTACATCGAATGATTTTCTCTACCAAATATGTTTCACTTTCAGTGACTACCTCAATCTCATCGCGGTAAAAGCTACCCTCAATTTCTTCATTATCGTAATCTTTCAACTTGTAGGTGGTCGGAGAGTCTTGTTGATTAATCCTTGATACTGTAAATACCTCTTCTGTCCAATTCGGAAGGTACCCTTTAGCAAAAACACTTTTCACTTTTGAGATACGAACTTTATCGCCAATTTTCACATCACTTTTCACATGAGTGCGTTTACGTTGGAATGATTCGCGCACTTTATCTACATTGTCAGCATTTACATCTACTGGTCTGAGTCCAATAGAACGATGGATAGAGTGATTGTAGGCATGGAGTGTATCTTGTAGAACCTTTGTCCAATTTTGTGTCAAGTTGGCAGTAAAATGTCGCCACAAGCGATTTTTTAATGTGCGATTAAAACGTTCAACGAGTGCAGCTTTATAAGCACTCTTTACACTAAACAACTCAATGTCATGCCTCTCAAATAATCTTCTCACATGCTGATTTTCAAACTCTTTTCCTTGATCACTCTGAATTCTTTTTGGAATCCGACCTTCTCGAAAAATTGTTTGGAATGCTTTTGCTACTCCTTTCCCTTCTTTAGTTTTTAAAGGTTGAGCCCACGCATAACGCGAGAAAATATCAATGACGGTTAAAATAAAATTATTACCCGAGTTATGTTTTGAAATGGAGGCGACATCGCGCAAATCTGCTTGCCACTGTTCATCGATGTCATGAACAATATAATGGCGGGTGCGGTACTTCTTTTTCGCTTGTTTGTGGAGTGTATAGGTAGCCTGACCCTTTAACCATCGTTTCACTTGTGATTGTGGAAGACCACTCGCTTTTGATAATTTCTTGATAGATGCAAATCCTGCCGGATGTTTTACATCATAATAGATTGACTTCAAACGTTCAGTCGATGACGACTGACTCTTTTTCCTCCTTCTCATCTTTTTGCTTTCTTGCCTTTCTACATTTACAACAACTGCAGCATTTAGCTTTAGCGGTTTTGCGATCGTGTTCACATTGCTTAGGGGTTTCATTATGAGAGCTGGCGCAGCAAGTGCAAGTGACAACGACATTCACCTCTGGCGGCTCATTACATGGCAAGCAACACATCTGCTTCATATTAATAGTCTGAGAACATGTATTTCCTGGGAGGAGCTGTTTTACGTTTTCCTTTTACCAGTTTTAGTGGCGATGTAGATCTACGTCGAGTTCTTCCTCTTGTTTGCTTAGTGAGTGTGGGAGGGGATGTAGCAGGTGACGCCTTAAACCAATTTGTTGGCATTTTCATCGTCTGAAGCATTGGAGCAGTAGCCACTGTTGAATCAAGTTCTTTCAATGTCTCATTATTCAAAGCAAATTTTGGCACATTATGCTTTTTCAATAGTTTAAGAAAGTATGACCAACCAGGTGGAACATAGCCCTGACGGCGCTTTCTACGTGTCGCATACTGAATCAAGTCTTCATAACGTGAAGCATCAATCACTTTATTTTCATCTGTAATGATTTCTCCTCTATCATTTACATTGAGATGGGGTTCAATACTGTTGAAAAGAGATATGGCATGTGCGCGAGATGCTAAAGGTGTTGCAGTCGATACAGAGTCACGCATCTTATTCTTCAAGTTTTTTAATTGCTCAACAGTTTCCGATTGTAATAATACAGCACGATGTTGATCTTTGATGTGAACATTTTGCTGATAATCTATTTCTTTCCTATACATTTGATTTGCAAGAGGTTGCTTTACTTGCTGCATGGCAGTCAATTGTACATATTCATCCTGAGGAATAACAATCATGCGAGAATAAGAACTCATAGTTTGTAGATAATCATGGGAGTTTTCAAAATATCACTTCGAAATCTAAATTCTTCCGGACACTCTTGCGTAAAGTCAATGAATAAGTAACCGTGTGGTTTTTCAGTAGCTGCTTGAAAAATTTCAATTAAGGCTTTTGATCCTCTGGGTGCAACTTGTCGCGCTAAAATTTCAAATTGACTTTTATCTCGCGGATTCTTGAAAATAGCATAATAGTGTGTATTCAGGTTTCGTGTACGAGCTTCTTTTCCATCAGGAAACAAATTTTGTGTGATATAGATGATAAAGCACCTTTTATGGTGTGCTGCGCGAGTGAACATATCTGTAACATCTTTTGAATTCTTACTTTCTTTTAATAAATCATCCAATACAACAACATCATTAGACTGAAGTTTATCCACTGCAATAATTCCTTCATGTCGAATAAAGTTGCGACTTTGCAATTCCTGAAACAACGACGGTTGATAAATACCATAACACCAAATCACTCGATTGATAGGTTCCTTAAACAACTCCCTTCTTTTATCCAATAAATTCAGCGTGAAAACAGTTTTACCTGCATGAGATGGACCTGATACAGTCAGAACTTTATCACATTGAAGTCTGAAATCCATTTTATTACTTTGAGATTCAACATTTGCATAATTAACGCTTAGAGCCAAAGATATTTCCCAATAGGTTG
Source organism: Prostheceraeus crozeri (assembly GCA_907163375.1). Lineage (NCBI taxonomy): Eukaryota > Metazoa > Platyhelminthes > Polycladida > Euryleptidae > Prostheceraeus > Prostheceraeus crozeri. The sequence continues at coordinate 547,058 of CAJQUW010004361.1, read as the reverse complement.
CCCACGGCAGGAGCTATCATTGGAAGTATTGCTGAAAGGAAACCGCCCTTTTGTGTTAGAGTTTTCCTCTTTCTTTGAAGGGTGACTTTAGGATTGGAGATGAAACGCAATTTCGTAGCATATCGCTTAAGTAACTTTCGTTGTTTTGGTGCTAATTTCTTCGTCCTCAACTTTCTGACATGAGAAATAATTTCATGAATGAATTTATCGTTGGCATGTCGTATAGCATTGTATCGCTGATTTGCTTTCATTCGTCGGAGAGCTTGAATGGCTGAAGAAAACTTTGAAGACTTTTTACGTTTCGCCATTTTACGTTTCGCCATTTTCCGTGTTAGTCTTTGCTAAAACCTATCTTTACCACATTTGCATAGGTACTAACTATTGCGACATAAGTGACACTCGAAATGAGCAATATCACAGTGGTTACATTTGCAAAGTTGAATGCAATTACGTATGAAACAGCGTTGACAAAAAGCGTGCTTACATCTCTTGAAGATGCGCTTTTCATTTCCATCCTTTCGCTTACATACATCACAACACATAGTTTCACCGTTACTGATGTCTATAGCAAGTCTTTTTGAAGATATGAATTTGCTAGCCTTTTCTAAATAATAGAAACATGTACAGAAGGAATATACTTCGAGAGTGAGCAGACATAGCTCGAAAACCAGTTGTGCTACAATCAAGTACCACTGCATTTTCAATTTTTCTTTATGGAAAGTTGAATGTGAATATCTGAAATCGCTTCAATCACTAGACTGCTACCATGATGGTTAAATGCATTAAGACGTTCAGCAATTTTTATCATATGTCTTTTAAAAAATTCTTCGGGGTGATCTACCACTTCCATTGAATAAGAAGCAAAATGGAAAGAGCGACTTTCCACCTCTTCCTTTCCAAAATGACTAAACTTAATTTTCGCAACTAATCGCGCCATGACAATGCTATCAGAGAATGTATTCATTAACTCTAGAAATAGAGTGCTAGCATCATCGACCACTGCTTCGATGTCGGTCTCATCTTTATGAAAATTTATCACATAATCTTGAACAGCTCCTTTTAAACTTTGCCTATGAAAATGTAATGTTCCGCAGTCGTTTGAGAAAGACATGATCACCCTTTATCTAACCCATCCATTGCATGAAAACAACAACTCTTCTCATAGTAACATTTATTGAATAACGGTAACAAGCATGCATTATAAATCAATGGTTTGAAAGAGATAAAATAGATACAGCTGGTAACTATCATACAGCGAGCAATGATAACCATACAGGACTTTGGCAGTGCTGAGGTAAGGAGGAAAGAAGCATTGGTTATGAACGTAGCTACTACAACGAACAGACAAAATAGGAACAGACAAATCCTTAAAACGTTTCGTGACTTCATGATAATGTTGATTCACTCTACTATCCCAAGGTGGGAGCAAAATATCATCAATGATTAAATTAGGAAATACTTTCCTCTCCTTACCAGGATTATTACAAAAGATGCGTATAACATTGAAAGCAGCTAACCATCGTTTAAAGTCAATAAGAAGAGCACTCTCACAAGAAAAGCCATAGTCTTGCAAATATTTCAGATTAAGTCCATGAATGTGTTTTCTCGCCCATTGATCAACATTGGGATTGCAGTTGGCATGTTGATGATAGACACTGACAATCTGATATGTCCAATTGTTCATAGCAATAGCACTGAGCTCCTGTACAGGTTCACCCTCACAATCCATAAAAATGATGATAGAAGCCTAAAACGGAAATTTACACATCTAAGGAAACGTTCTATAACATATTACAAAATGAAGAATTACATCGATGCTTTTCACGACAAAATACACAAATGATATGATGGCAACGAAGAAGTAAAATGTATCTAATAAGACCACGTCTACGACACTCAAAGCACATAAGCGAATTGTCATAGGGTAGAGTTAGGAAAGGGCTAGTAATTCTCCTTCTTTGATTTGCGTTTTGATGTAGCATTCTTCTCCGACTTGCGCTTCGTACCACTGCTGTTAAGGATTTGATCAATTATGTCGTCCACGTTGGGTGGTTTTGGAATATATAGGATGGATTCCATATGCATGGAGAGAGAGGCTATTTTATTATCCTTATGCCGACCATAATATAGCCCATTCACTTTGAAAAGGATATCCAAGTACCTTCTCCGAGCTCGTCGCATGTGATGGGTGTTGAATGATCTCCCTCCTTCTTATAGTAAGTGCACCAATGTGATACCGGTAGGCAAATTTGATTACCATCCCAAATCTTTCTATAGGGAGTATCCTTGTCATCTCTCGCCTTCCACTCTTGAGCAAGAGGAGTAGGAATGTCCATATTTAATGTCACGTACTCCTCAATAATATCAAGTTGGTGGCGAATGTACGGACTCACGGGGATCAGTATGTAGTCCCCATACTGATTGTGCATTATCTTGACATCCGTGGAAGGGAGCATTCCCGTTTGGAGTACTACACCATGATCGTCATAACGCAAGACTTGTTTAAATTTACGCTGTAGCGGTGTAGGATTATGTACCTTGGTTGTTTCTTCCACTGGCCTCAGTTGTAGATGATCTGATCGTAGCGAACCTTGTAACGTTTGACCACCATTTTGTCCTACTAGTGCAGCAGATGGAGTAGATGCCTGAAAATGGAAAAGATTGTATTAAGTTTACGTTCAAGGGAGGGAGGAAAGTAGCTACTTGCCATTTTAGTTGGATAATAGAACAGGGAACTAGAGAGAGAGAGAAAATGTGCGTCCGTCACCCGTGCGATTCAACGATGGAATGATTCTCACTGCGGAAGGCTCGCTATTTATATAGAAATGCTTGATTCTCATTGGATGATGATCCTCATTGGACAATAACATCAAGCTGATTCCAAATCTGGCCTCCGTTTACCAATCCGAGCCTTCATTCGCCCGCTGGAGCTGTTTCTTGGGAAATTCTAACTCTGTCGTTTTTCGCCAATCTCCCAAAATCTTAAATGGTGTCTCACATCTAAACGAAGACAGATAGGAACAAGCCGATTCTTTCAGTGAATTTGTCTCACTCTTAGCTTTCAAACGAGTTATTGCACGACAAAATCCGTCCACTAGAAGCCAAGATTGAAGCTAGCTGTCCAGAGGGGGGGGAGGTCAGTGAAATTTGATGAAAAATGTTTTGGTGACGGTCCCAGGTCGAAATTCCACACTTTGGAAAATTTTCAAAATTTTACCCATACAAAGCCACTCTGACACTTAGGATTTTTCAGGTGAGCGAGCTCCGACCTAAAATCTTGTAACCGCTCTAACTTTTGAACGAAGACAGATATGAACAAGCCGTTTCTTTCACTGAATTTGTCTCACTCTTAGCTTTCAAACGAGCTATGGCATGACAAAATCCGTCCACTAGAAGCCAAGATTGAAGCTAGCTGTCCAGAGGGGGGGGGAGGTCAGTGAAATTTGATGAAAAATGTTTTGGTGACGGTCCCAGGTCGAAATTCCACACTTTGGAAAATTTTCAAAATTTTACCCATACAAAGCCACTCTGACACTTAGGATTTTTTCAGGTGAGCGAGCTCCGACCTAAAATCTTGTAACCGCTCTAACTTTTGAACGGCTGGTCCGATTGACTCGCAACAAAAAATGTTGTCGAGCAGTTTTTTCTCCTCTTTCAAACGAGTAGCCTTAAGACAAAATCCGTTCACTAGAACCAAAGTTAGAAGATGGCTGTCGGGGGGGGGGTCAGTGAAATTTGATGAAAAATGTTTTGGTGACGGTCCCAGGTCGAAATTCCACACTTTGGAAAATTTTCAAAATTTTACCCATACAAAGCCACTCTGACACTTAGGATTTTTTCAGGTGAGCTACGACAGTCCACCCTCCCAACCTGGCCGGCGCACCACGCCAGCCTGGCCGGCACACCACGCCAACCTAGACACCACATCACCGCGTTCTATACGACGGTCGGCCAGAGGGGGGGGACGTCAGAACCAAAGCACCACGGCGGCCGACCACGACACTCTGCCGTTCCAGAGGGGGGGACGTCAGCGACGGCGGCCATCTTGTGCTATCCAGAAGTGGAGTTTTACTTACTACTAAGGGTGTTGGTGTCTTTTATTAACTTAATCGTTGTCATTTTCTTCAGATATTCAAGACGAAAGTTGAAAAAAATTGAACTCTCTAGGTACTCCTTCCTCAATAACAATGTCCTACAACCACTCCTTGCCTTCGCCACTGCGATGATTCATTTTCTATTTCTCAGTTTCAAGATGGGAAATAACCATATTATTTTGAATGATATATGTTCACCATAACAAACAAAAATAATCAAAATATCTAAAAGTATTTTGCTAAATTGACTTAAAGAAGCAACACGCTGCCAGATAAAACTTGAAAAGCAACGCTTTCTGATATTTAAAGGAAACAAACTTCCATGAAGCAAAGAAGATACGGCTGAGGGCTATCCAATGATTGCACTATTGAGAAAAGCAACATTAGAATGAAGTTAAAATTCTCGTCAGATTGACTTAAGTAACTAAATCAAGTTCACGATAATAAATTTCCGACATGAGCGATTCTGGAAGTAAATGTAACCAAAAGTTTTAAATAAACAAGATCATAAAATGCATAATTTCAGTAGAATTTCAATTTTGTGTTTATCAAGTTTTGAAAGGCCTTCATAACCCAAGTTCAATAACAGACATGCTTAATCAACATTAAATGGCATCGACACTTCGAAATTCAAAATTTGAGACATGGTTTGGCCACAAGAACGGAACTGAAAATGAGACTTTCACAGAATTTCACAGACACCCTATGCAACTATGAGCGCTATGCACAACATAGCGACACCTTGTATGAGGACGGAGTGAAGAGTGAGGACATCCCGCGTCATGTGACACGTCATCATTAGAAACCACCGAGTCAGCGTGCGTGCGCACATCTTATGATGCAATAAGTGGGAAGGAAATGGATGACTTCGAATTCCGATTTCCGACCCAGACGTACGATGTTTGAGATGTGGAATAAGTGCAGCCTGTTATGTTTTTAATGTAATTAAAAGTAATTTGCTGAGTTGCATTGAAGACACAATTCATGTATGGATTTCTATGTTGTCGGATTAATTCGGATTTTTCTTGACCGATCCTATCTAATCCGATCCGAAGATTATTTTCGAAATCCGAATCCGAAATGATTGATCCGAATACGATCCGAACTCGAATCGGATCCGCACATAGCATATTTTAAGGAAATCTTACTGGGCGGCATTGAACAAGCGATCCATTAAGTAGGCCTGTAGGCCTATACATATCCTTGCGTAATCCTACATGCATTATGCAACCCTTTTTCTGAGTGGACTTTTCAGCAGTGAACATGTCACGAGTTAAATGAATTATCTCAAGTTATAGCAGTACCAAATCCGTAAATGTTTCACACAAAAGCTTTTGTTGTCAAATCCAAGTATCAATCGATTATGCAAGACATACTCGCAGCACATATGAAGTTCAATATTATTGAAAGACAATGCAATCGCTTTGGATCACTTTTCCGAGGGAACATTTGCCTATTTTATTTTTCAGAATCTAAAATAATAAAATCAGAATAATAAATAATCATAATAATAGATAATAATCTGTAACCATCGGAAGCTCTACATGTAAACAGTTGAAAAAATCAACGTCATCTTGTTGCGGAATTCAAGATATAAACGGTATTTTTTGATATTTAAATGTAGAATGTTCGGCATTCGAGGATGAAAGGCGTTCTATGTGCAACTGTATTTCAATGAAGGGATTCAATAAAGAGTAATCACTGCACACGTTGAAATTTGTGCTCACTTTGAGAGATATTAACCTTATCATGGAAGCAATTATCAAATTGGACGTTGGACTATGAAACATATAATGAATTTATGGTAATTTGAATTTGCATCAGTTCATTTTTACGGGCTCAATACCACACAAGTCATAAGTAATGCTAGTAAGAATGGGATGTCTATTTTCTTATGTTTGCAGAATGTAAGCTCATCGATTCTCAAAACTATGAATGAAGGCCATTGTTAAGCTTCTGGATCTTAATCTTACAGAGAACGACTTTAGAGAGGTACTGACGCAATCAACAATTTAAGTAATTTTAAATCTTCTCGGTCACCCTAAAGCGGTCCTTCTATCATCAGCTCTAAAGATTCGGTCACTTGATATCGCCTTTGTCAGAGATCCGGCATTGCTGGTAGGCTTCTTCGGGCTTCTTTTTGCAAGCGCATGAATTGCCTCAAGACGTGTGCCGTAAGTTACAACCGGCCCGTAACACCGGCAATTTGCCAGTTCTGCTATCCATGCGCCCAGTCTGCAAAAACCATGACTCTTTCCCAAACGAGTAGGCTACGACTTTAAGATAACGATGTCCAGTGTTTCAACACGAAGTCATTGTTGTGTATTACCACCTGTTGTGTAAATGCTCCGCAAAGCGGATTTCATGAAATTTAGGGAACCTTTTGACTGAGCTCTCTCAATCCATTTCCATTCCATGAATACGAAGATCATCCTCACGAGCTGATGATGCCCTGAAACAGACCGTGATTCCACAAACATCAGCTATTCAGTGTCGAAACTCCGGTACAGTTGAATGGTTTCGAAGGCAAGAACACTTAAATGTGCAATGTTGGAAATTGCAAATTGTAATTGGCAGGGATTCGTCCAAGAATTTGGAAAGCAAGGTCCAATAATGGTCACCAGCATTTGAACCTTCGCCATCTGTTGTTGTTTCCACCAATTTGTGGCAACTCGACCGATTTGTCCAATTGAATATTGAAGCAGTCCCAATTTTCTTTTTTGTCCCTCAGCTTTTTGCAATTTAATTTCAGTTGTGGCTCCTAATAAATCCGACTTAAAAGCAAATTGACTGATCTAGTGAACCACCGACGAGTATTGTTGAAATGTAATGAAGGCAGAAAAACTCCTTTAACAAGACATCAGGCTATGTGACTTTCAGCATGGCGTTGTGAGAGGCATCGCTATGGTCATTGTAACTGAAGTCCACTAACGTGCGGAGAACACATGCAGTAAAACATAAAAATTATTTGTATATAAAGAATGTAAGTTAGTCCTGAAAAAGACTCATTGAGCGTTCACTGGGCTGGACATGCGGATTCTCAAAAGTTCACAAAGACAAGAACGAAAATATAAAAATAAAACTGGACAAAACAGCACTAAAACAGATATATACAAGAATGCATACAGGGGGCTCATCACCAAGATAACCAACATGAATTAGTAGAAAGCTTTTGTCACATGTAAGGCGTCTATGGTCAAACGAATCAGTAATTGAATAATGTCTTGCTTGTGTGCTTTCATAACTTTTACCCAAGTTTGAGGATCCGTGAAATTAGGCGATTACATACACAGCATTACAAAACAATCACTGAATTCAGATACGAGGCGATAACAATGCGTACACATGCGACATCGTGCATTTAGAAATAATCATATTGAGATCGAATGAAGGAAAGATGTTTAAGAGATTGACAGATCAGTGGATATATTGTAGGAACCAGAATGTATTAATTAGATTTTTGGATAAAGCAAAATTTGTCATGTCCCTTATTGACGATGATATTATCCTTGCCGCCCAGTGATGAAATTTTTAGTCGAGTGGGCGACAATCTCCGCAACAGGATCAAATGTGCCGCCCAGTTTATATGTTAAAATATGCTATGGATCCGCACACTTTTAGCACCAACTAGCAGTTTCTCCGCAGGAACTCAGGTAGGATTCGTTCTTCGGCCCCAATTCTTGAACACTCAAACCCATCTGAGCAGGGCCCTGCACAGTAGAACTGTACAGCTTTCACAGAGTCAAAAGTCGGGTTAATCAAAATCGGTTTTAGTCAAAATCTATATATTATGTCAAATCGGCAAAAATAATAAGTCTGATTAATTAATAAGAGAAAACGGAACTTAGAAAATTGTCATGCCTATTACAGCCCAAATTCCAAAGTCGCTCATTATGTATTTTAATTTTGCAAACATTTTTTGCATTGTAAATTAAAGAATCTTCATTACATCCTCTAATCCAAAAGTCTTTATTTGGTCAGAAAACTGAGACTTTGTTAAGTCTGCACTGGTTTGTACTTACAGCTCTGCCAAGATTCAAACTCATGCCTCAATTTGTACACGGTGTGGTATAAAATACGTGACTAAATTTAAAAGTAGCATAACTTTCTAATTATCCAACAGAAATCAACAAATAAGGTCTCATTTTCAAGCCAATAAACATCTTTACTACTTTTAAATTTAGTCACGTTTTTTATGCCGCACCCTGTATGTCTGCCATACCAATATGTTGCTCGTGCTAACAGACAGGATATAACAACAGATGGCTGCCGTCTCAGCGCGTTTCTAATTCCACTAACGATTTCAAATTCTGCAACTATAAAGCTTCAAGTTCTGTAGGGAATATTATGTATATATTAGGGTATATCTGTACATATTCAACTAGCGCCTTCTGACTTAATCAGATAGGAGCGAATTAATTATGTATCAATGCACTTTACTAAAACATTCCAGGACTTATGGCCTCTGAATGACTTAACGTCTCTTGCACTTTTAATTCTGTTTCGATTCAAGCTGAAAACTGAATGAGACTAAAAGGTAAACAAGACTGAAACATGAATAAATGCTGTCGAGCTAGGCTATGTGTCGAGCAACGTGTCGTATGAATTTGCAATGTTTATTAAAAACACTCAGAAGAGTGGTCCCAGGCTCCCACCCCTGTGAACTTATGTATGGGTTGTTTCGCATGAAAGTTGGGAATTATATTCTAACATTATAACACCTATTTTTCACATAGTGATAAAGCAGCTTTCATGCTGAACACCTTGCTGCACGATCACGATTGATGGATGGAAGTTCATGTTAGCATTTCCGATATCTTGAATTTCACCATTGGAAATACTCGTACACTGGATTCGAGATGATGGCCTACTCGTTTTTCTGTGAGATTACTCAATATTCAGACTTCAAACTTGACAGACTGAAGCTTATGGGTATTTTACACTAGCATTCATTGAATGGAAAATGACCAAGTTATGTAGCAAACTAAGAATCAAAAATCTAGATATTTTATGTTGATTCAATTTCATTATTACACAATGAAACTGTGGGGAGCAATCACCATTATAGACACAATTTTCTGGAACCACTGCTCGCAGTTGAAGCAGGAACCATATAACAATTTAAAAGTTCAATATGAAATCAAAATATGAGTAACTGAGCATTCGTTGAGTCACTCATAACACGGTCACGTCTTCAGACAGTCTGTCAAGTTCCTACCACGGAAACGAAGCAAGTGAAATGTGTTTACACAGTCATTCGTCAATAAGTGCAGAAACCTATGTTATAAGCATATGAACCTGACAGAAAAATAAGCTAAATAGTAGCGCTCTGTACCAGGAGATCAAGTTCATAACATCCTCCACACTTGATCTTCAAAGAAGGATTCAGTACACATCCTCAGATCTATTTAACACATGTTCAGTCTGTGCATCTTTATCGGTTGGAGCAGTGATGGACAGTGATGCAATGGTTGCAAGGTGGTGAGCACAATATTTTTTGACGGTCGAGTTTTGTGCACATGATATTTTGTTTTCCCTGCCTCTCAGTTTCCGTGCGTAATAATAAAATTGAATCACCATGAAATATCTGGATTTTTGATTCCTAACTTAATACAAGTTACAAGCGTTTAGTTTCCGGAACTTTTTTGGGACAGTAGGTATAGATGGCCATGGTTAAAACATGTCTGCATTGTATTTACATTGTATTATATACAGTTGGCCACAAAACATGACCATATTTCTCATTTTCAGTAACTATCGATTTGTACAGTCGTATAGCCAGAAATCAGGTAGTACATTTAGGCTATTTAGTTTATGTGCAACGTGCGTAGACCCAGCTTCTATATCTTCTTGAATCATCGAATATAAACTTTATGAATATTTCATTTGATTTCAATAACCTAGTTTTCACTTTCTTTCACAGATGACCAATACTACAAACGAACAATGCGTGTTTGGTGAAGATCAGTTGCCGCCTGTTGAAAGAATGTTTTCTTTGATTTTGTATCCAATATTTGTTGTCGTCGGGTGTTTTGGCAATGTCTTGGTAATCATAGTGTCAATTTTAGAACCGACCGCTTTGTGCCCGAAGTCCAGAATCCCCTTGATTCTCTTGTCATTGGCAGATTTTTTAATCTGTTTCTTTACTCTTCCGTCTGCATTTGTCATCGCATTGACTCGAAACTGTCCAGTATCAGCCTTGTGTCTATTCTATACTTATTGTATTTGCGTTGGCTGCACAGCTTCAGCCCATTTTATCGCTCTCATAGCATTAACCCGTTACCTGGCCGTTTGCAGGCCATTGCTTTTCAATAAGCTAAGTGAGAAGAAATTATGGCTTTTTTCGATTATATTATTCTTGTACTCATTTTTGCTTGTTCTCTTACCATCGATTATTCCATCAACTACTGCACCATTCTTGATGTATGGCTTACAGGAAGTGTTTGGTGTTTGCAGTTTTCAGCTACACGGAAAATATGGGCGTTTTGTGGGTATTGAATTAATGCTGGTAAATATAAATCCACCGATACTGATCTGTTTGTTTTTTTATGGTGCAGCTATACGACAGATGAAGACGTTAATTGCGTCAAACCCCGACGATAAAGCTCACCGAGCACGCGTCAAAAGTATACCCAAAGAAAAATCTGCCATTATTATGATGATAGTGACTCTAATCGCTTTTGTTTGTTGTTGGACGCCCTACATGATCCTTATAATAGTGGATCCACCTTATAGACAAATAACTTATTTATGTCGGATAGCAGCCTACTTGGTCGCTGTTAATTCAACAATAAATCCAATAATCTATGGGATTCTCAACAGAAACATGAGAAACGCCTACCTTCGCCTCATAACAAGACGAAAAAACTCAGTCGCAAATTCTGCAATGGGTTCATTCAATGAACCGACGAATTCATTAACGCGGAATAAGAAATGCAGAACTGAGGGTGTTGCATGTACGGGGAGAAACGCCCAAAGCTCATTGTAAGCATTAAGTTTAAGTCAATAATAAATTAAAAATACCTCTGATAAAAAGTGCATGCAGGGTAAATCTAACAGTCAGAAAATTACTTTTCAACACAGGTGGGAATTATCACGATAATGCATCATAATATTTATATATCGGTTATTATAAGTATAACCAATGCGGTGGTCAGTATCGGAAGATACCTTTTTTTAAAAAATACAGTCTCACACTACACCAGCGTTTCCTCTCTATCTAGCTGTCCTGTTCACTTTCAAAAGCTCTATGTAAAAGGAACAAAAACGTTTTATCGGTTATCACCGATATACAGATTTCAGCTACCCATCGTCATATATTTTTCGTTAGCGCATCAACATAATACAACCTGCACATGACTGTTGTTCTCACTTACCCGTATTATGAATATCAGTGAGCTTCAGAATTTAGCAAATGTTAATTAACTCATACAATTTTAATATGTGCTTTGTCTATTGTATCTTATTCATATACATCGACGCTTTAAATTGTGTTTGATTTAATCTTGTTGTTTGATGATTTTATTATTTTTCTTTCAATTTAAGTGAAATCACTTAACAATAGAATCCATTCACTTGGTGATTCCTTGTGATTGTTTTCATTGTGCTGTTCATCAAGCAAATCACTATAATATTCATGTTCAATGATTCATCGATTATCCCATTCATTTTGATGAAATTATTGAATTCCTAATGTGAGTAAAAATGAAAAAGTTTACCTAGAATCTTGTAAGACTCTTTTCACTAATGCGCTAATCCTTGACATATTGGATTCACAACATACACAACTCCAACATCGGATACAAATCCTCGCATCGTGATTGGTCATTGATTCCTCGCATTCCAATTCTAGTCTCCTCATGTAAGCAGAAAGGCGAGGAAAGCCGCTTGAGTGTAAGGCATGTGTCTTTGGACATGTATCAATAACATCTAAATTAAAATTGTATTTAACTAGATTTAAATTATTTACGAAATATGAAATTGTAATTGGTCTCTGCTGCTTTCAAATCAAGAGACAAGGAAGTGAAAGCGATGCAAGGAATACGATGAACGAGTTGTTCACATAGATTCACATCAAAAAGCATTTCTATATATTTTCAAATGCATGTAATCTTTGAAACTCAGATTCTTACAATTACTTTATGTACATAGCGGATTCAAATATTTTCCAGGGAATAATTTGACAGAGCTTTGCAGTTTCACTACAATAATCCTTTCACATGCATCAGACTTGCTCATATCATTTCACAAATTTGAAAATTAAATGACCTTATGAAAGGAGTTAGTTGTGCTGACCAATTACGAAGTTGAGCAATGCAAGATAATTCATACCTGAATTTTAAATACATCCGAAATTCATTTAGAGGAAAATCAGTTGTCGGACACGAAAATGTGTTTTTTGCGTATTATAACAATTCTAACGAGCCAATGATAAAAAATCGGCATACTCTCTGCAAAAGAAACATTTGACTCCGGGGCAGGCGCGGGTTTCCACGGAAACTCGTTACAATCAGCATAGGTCGTCAATATTAATGCCGCAAGGAACACGCAAATGAAGCACATATGCAATTCGAAGAGACGCAGAAAATATAATATAGTTAGTGAATAAATGATTGAGACACATTTATTGAGCTGCTATAAGACAAGTGAATAAGAAAATATATCATGATGAATTTGATTCAGATGAACTTTTTTGCAGCAAATGATTTGAATGATTGCGTTATTGTTTTGATGTTCATATTTTTCCTGTTGCGTGAAATATTTTTGGCAAATACGACTACCTTTTGTACATAGCAATATGTCTATAAACAGTACACTACATCAGAGAGGACTGACTGTATAATCACCCAATTTCATTATTGTGTCGCTTTCCATATTCGTGTTCGATCGAATTAAAAATATAATCCATGGTACATAATACATTTTGATGCTATAATTTTCATTATCGCTGCGGAAAACAGCCTACAGCATGATAAGACACCATGATAAGAAGATAAGGGCATGATAAGATAGTGGGGAAAATTGTCGCTTATGGTTGAAGTGCTGCTTTCTTTCACTTGAAGAAATTCACTTGCATTTAATAAAGGTAAGGATGTGGGAACCGGGCCGTCGATTTTTTGGATAATTTTCCTTAACATCCTTTTAAACTTGTCTCTTCTTCGATTTTAGTTTTATCCGTCTGCAATCATGCATGAGATGTCTATCATAACAAACACTCTATAATTAGCCATTAGTTGTTAGGACACATCAGGGTTGGAACCTGGCGGTCAGAAAAAGTCAGCCTGGCTGGCGGCCGGTGTTGACAAAACCGGCCGGAACTGAGACGGTGTCTCTGCAACCTACTAATTAAGACTGGCAGCTGCTCAACTTAGATTGCTAATAGACATCATTCGATTACTCATTCTATGTAGCAAATGGTATAGGCTGACCCATAGAGTAAGTAGTTATATTAGGCAGAGGAGCAATTCAGGATTCATTAAATCCCCAATGTGCTTGCAGTTTCGTTTTTTTAATGCGCTCGAGTTGTAGCCCAGTAGTGTCTACTAAATGCGGGATATGCAAAGTGCCACAGTTTTGTAGAAATTTCCACGGAATTGACTGATCATGATAGCAATACCGAAGAAGGATCAGTATTCTACAAATCTTCCGTGTCATGACAACCTTGAAGAGGCAATATTCATCAAATTAGCTTCGATGGAAGTGCCTCATTTAATGCTAAGCCAATTATTGATAGGATTATTTACTTGAGCTTGATCATATCATTTAAACTAACGTAACGGCACTGAAAGAGCAAGATGTCACAATCAAAGACACTGATCACAATTAACTTAAAGGATATGAATGTGTTCACATAACTATTTCAGATTCAGATAAGAATGTGGCTTCATTTGGTGAATCATAAAATCATATAACTGTAAAAATGGCATCAATCCACAGTTAAACATGAATAGTAGTTGAATTCTAAGTGCATAGAGCATTATGATTCCAACCATTTCACACAGTGATTTCTATGGACCGAATGATGCAGCCGATAATTTGGACAAGATTCCTGACTTACCCAACAGATTTATTTATCCTGATGGAAAGGAGCTGTATGAATTAGATCTACTAGTTTAGCAAATTTGAAATTTGAGCCAAGAAGCAGTAGGATCCCAACTTTAGCATGAAGACTTGTATTACAGTGAGGCTCATGAAATCTCCTTCATTCTCTGCTTAATTAAGATATTTGTCTCTTTGTTGGTGCCCATTGATATAATGTTCTGATAATTAACGGATTCATGATTTTATACTTTCCACAAAATTTATCTTTGAAATATGAAAATATCTTTCATATTGCTCGGCGCTTCGTCCGTTCCTTATAGAGCAATACACGGAACTGCATCGTGGCTGCAGGAAATCGCGGTCTGACAAATGCTCACAAACGACAGGCAGTGACACATTGCATAGACGGAAATGACACGTGATGAAGACAGTACAGTAAGAGACAGCGATTGACAACCTAGTGTAAAATCTCATGTACAAGTCAAGAATAAAGAATCGAATAAGTTAGAGGATAATTAAATTGAAGTACATAAGAAAAGTAACATGAGAGAAGGCAACGGAAAAAAATGAGGAAGGAGGAAAAGAAGGAAAAAATTAAAAATGAGAATACAAAATCATAAATAAAGAATTAGAAAATGATGCTGAGAAAAATTCGCTCTTCTGTATACATAAAGATGGACGAAGCCATTTAATCGCAACACCCTCGGCCAAAAAAAGTTCAAATTTTGAACGGCACTTTTTGATACCAGAAAAGTTATTAATAGCTATTAATCTATAAGCTATAAGCTATTAATAGTTATTAAGTGGCAGCGGTATACGATGCGAACAATCCTGCAGATGTCTCGTGATGCTGGAGGATGCATCTTCTGTTGATCGCGGTCTTCTGGAAGTGGAAGTGAGCCATTTCGGAAGTTGCTCATTTGCGCAAACTCTGAGGGACCGTCCACTCTTCCCTATCTAGGTTGCTCCACAACCATAAATGTAATTGTACACTAAATTATTTTGATAGGGAAGAGGTGATGGCTCACTACCATTGCATGCATGTGGTGCTACCCGCATTTAGTCAAATAATACTTCAAACAAGGTCCGTAGATACCCTTGTGAATAGAAATTTATGGTAGGTCCACTCATGCTTAGATCCAAGGAAATGTTCCGTATAGGATCATTCAGCAATTTATTAAGATCTATAATGAATTCAGAAAAATCGAACTTGCATCAATATTCAGAAGAAGAATTTTATTACATTAACATCAGAAGAATACCGCACCATGCTTGTGATGTTGACAAGACCCCGAAAGAAACAAGATAGCATTTTGGATTCCACTCCTTTTGTAATGGTTTCATTACCTTCTATTGTTCCATGTATAATGTTCTGCTTCTCGAATCCATTTATCTTTCTTAACAGAGAAACGGCATCACTGTTAATTATAACTAAGATTGTAAAGAATAGTGAAGAAATTAGGCCTACGTACGCCTGTTAATGTGGCTCATATTCACAAAATTATATATAAATTCATATTCAATCAATTCGCCAAAGTAGCCAAGGTAGGTCAATCAATTCGATTGACTCAATGTAGGGCTTTCATATACCGTCAATATTCTTCCCCTCAGAGAAGAAAGGTATATTTTCAGTGGTGGGAATGAGATGAGGCAGTGCAGGGGAACTTGCCCACTTTCCCTCTCATCAAATCCAACACTGAATTAATGTACTTCCAAGTAGCTGTGTCTTTGAACCTACTTTGCTTTGAACAGTGCTCTCTACAAAGCGGAAAACAACTAAAATTAATAAATCTTCCTCATGCGTTGCAACGGTTTTTCCAATGCACTTAAACTTTTTTATCATCGCCAACTTTCCTCAATTTTGGATAGACACTTTGAATAATGATTTGAAGGTTAATTTTCAAGAAGCGGTTCACAATGTTTGCATCATAAAAATTATGACTCTTACATGTCATTATGACTCCTATGTTCTCATACTCTTACGATGTTGCAGCTGACTAAGCTAACTCTAGAATGAATGTCGTCAACCGTTCGGCATAAGCCTAATTAGAATGACCGACCGGCCGATCTTCAAAATTCTTGGCCGGGGCCGGACCGGCGGTCGGTTCCAACCGTGGGACACATGCACATACTGTTCTCCCTGAGAATGCTTTTATCGATGCATTTAAAGATCAGCACTTTCTGCACAGATCAAGTAATGAAAAGCCATTATTTCAGGATATGACAATTTTCACAGCTTTTATATTCCCATGAAGTTATGATAACATATGGCACTTTTTCTTGCGAGCGCGAATAGTAATGGTGACCAGTAAAACAAACTCGTCACGGTGGGTTCAATGAAAAAATTCTCCTGACTGCTTCTCTGTATTTTCTGAACATACGTTTACTAGGTCAGGGGTCATCGTTGGTGCAAAGCATCCTGCAGTATCGATTTGCCAAAACGCGTTTATTCATTCAAAGAAGGCATGAGAAGAAGTTAGATATTTTATCTGCAAATCGGCAAATCGAAGAAGCTGAAAACTAATCTCGTGGTAAGCAGTGCGTGGTAAATTTGTCGTCACACACGTTAACTCCTGATGAATTTGAAATTCTGAATTTTGGTTTCAGTATATGTTGGCCGTCAAAAATTAATATTAACTTAGAAAAGACTGAAGCTGAATTCGTCTATAGTCAACTCAAAAGAAATCATCTGATATCTGATGATGGAGATGCCATATCCAAACTTCGTGGTATCTTTCGATCCTATTTCAATAAAAATCGTTCATTGAAACAGCAGTGGAACAGCAAAATTAAAGCGTTGAAGAATTTATCTAAATATTCTGACCTCTAAATCTCTAAGGCTGATAAAGGCAGCAATATTGTCGTTGATGATAGAGTTCGCTATCCTGAGAAAATGAACACCATCATTAAGGATGATTCGAAATTCAAAAAGTATGAGTATTCAAGTCGTTCTGACAAAGACCCTTTTATCCTCGAGGAGGGTCGTCTCAATAGACATCTTTTGAAGCTGAAGAACGAACATCGCATCTCTGACAATATTTATCAGCAAATTCGAGCTGTTGGTAGCCAACCAGCTTCCTTATACGGCCTTCCTAAAATCCACAAAAATGAAACTAATCCTGACTACCGTCCAATTCTTAGCATGAAGAATTCTGCCAAATATAATGTCTCCAAATGGCTTGATTCGGTTTTGAAGCCGTTTATTCCTAAAGACTTTTCTTTGAAAGATACTTTTGAATTTGTTGACAGTATCAACAATTTCAAGGGAAATTGTCCCGAAGATTGCTATTTTGTCAGTTTTGACGCAGTGAGCCTGTTCTCCAACATACTTGTTGGATCTACAATCGAGCAATTAATATCTATTGTTGAATTTGATAGTTTTCCGATTGACGCTGATACTCTCCGTCAATTAGGGACTACTTACTATTGCTTGCAAAAACATCGTTTTTTCGTTCAACAAATGTCTTTATATCCAACATGAAGGAATGGCCATGGACTCTCCCCTTGGTCCTACTATGACTTCCTTTGCTATGAATCAAATTGAAAAGAAAATTGAAAATTTTGATGGTCAAAAGCCTTTATTCTACAAACGTTATGTTGACGACATTTTTGCCATTTTTATGAATTCTGATTCTGCAATCACTTTTCTGAATTTCCTTAATAATCAAAGTGATGACATCAAATTTACTTTCGAGTTGGAACACAATGGTTCACTTTCTTTTCTTGATACTAAAATCATACACGATGATGTTTCTGTTTTCGAAATTTCTTGGAATTATAAACCATCTAATCCTGGCATTTATATTCCTTCCTGTGCGTATGGGCCGAAGAAATATAAACATGCAGCTATGAATAGTCTCTTCTACAGGGCAAAACGGATCTGTATAAGCTGATTGCTGTACAAGCAATGACAGCTTGTTGAAGACCTGTAATGATTTCATTGTCAACCTGTTTCTCAGTAATGGTTACAACATCCACTACATCCTCGATGTTAAGCTTAAGGTTGAAAGCAGAAACATTATTCGCAGTACTGTTAATGATATATGTGATCAGTCTGGTACAAGCGTTGCTAATGAGCAAGAAGTAAAGATCATCTACTGGAAATTGCCATACATTCAAGAATCGGAAATTGAACTTCGTGGGCGTATTCATTGTTTCAATAAGTCTCTGATTAATGGTAAAATCATTCCTGCTTTCAAGACCATGAAAACTGCTCATTTTATTCATCGCAAAGATAGAGTTTCTAGTTGTCTCGCCTCGAACATAGTCTACAAATTTGCTTGTGAACACTGTGACATGTGTTACATCGGCGAGACAACTAGACATCTACAAACGCGTATTCGAGAGCACTTGTCAGGTCGCCCTATACCATCTGAAATAACGTTACACAATCATGTGAACTTTGAACAATCATTCTCCGTCATCGCCCGTACGAACAAAACTTGCATTGCAGAATCAGTCTTCATAGCTGCTTATGACAGAGATATCCTATTAAACAATAATACCAGCTCTTTTCCATTGTTTTTAAAGTTGTGAATTATAGACCTAAACTCTTTTTTTTGTCTTGATTTGTTCCGTTTTATTATATAAGCCACTGAAGATGAAGACGAGGGTCTTTGAAATTGTACAATTTGGTCAAATTAAATGAGTCGAAATGAAAGAACTTTTCTATCGTTACCAAAACTGGGCACATTATGTCATAGGTCAGGGCAGTTCAAAAATGCAAATCTTAAAGGGATTCAAACCCATTTTTGAGAAAATTCAATTTTTTTGATTTTACAAGTAGTATAGAAAAATATTTTTTCTTAGGTTTCTAATACAAAATTCTCCGAGAAAAATTTTCGCATTTGAACGATGTTTTACTCGGTGTGTGATATACTTATCGGGGCAACCCTACGAAGACCGCCTTCGAATGCTGGGCATTCCAACGCTCCAACTTCGCCGCCGTCCTTTGACTTAATAGCCGTGTTCAGAATTTTTCATTCCCTTACCCCATGTCATCCAGTGAAGTTCTTCAACCCTGTGGCTCCAAGGACTCGTGGCCATGACTTCAAAATCTTCAAAAACCCTTTGAGGTTTCAAGCCCGTGATTATTTTTTTCCCCAGCGTGACATTGACGACTGGAATTCCCTGCCCCCTGACACTGTGAACTCTACATCCCTACCGAGCTTCAAGAAGAACCTGTACAATTTGCTATTTTAAAAAGCGAACTTTTTTACTCTCCCAGTAGGCCTACCTGTATACATGTATATGATCATCAATGAATTTGTCAACTTTACTTTGTACACCTACATGTTGTAAACTTGCTTTGCCTTGGTGCTTTATGCACTTACGGGAGTAAAAATATAATAGTTTCCAGGTAGTCTGATGCATATAAAGCCGTAAAATGACAACATGGTGACCATCCATAGAACTGTTTTGAAACAATTTGAGCTTCAAATTTAGTAGCATGAATGAGAATAGATCTTGAAATTCATTAATGAAAATTTTTCTGCCGACTGAAATTCATTTTCTGGTGCGTACGTGCTTATTGGAGGAGTGTTGATTGCGCATGCATTTTCTTTTCATTCATCTAATGTTTCAGAACTCAATCAATTGCTTACTAAATAAAATATTCAGAGGCCGTTTCAAAACTCTCGTAATTCGCAATTCATTTCTCGTCCCCGTGACACTCTTAAGGCAGTTTGTAGGATGAAATGCGCTGGGTTATTTTGATTTCAACTGAAAAGAATATCGTGACAAAAAAGGGAGTGAGCAAATTTTGATTCTTAGTTTGACAACGGTGAAACCATTGCGATTTACAGTTATGTACATATTTGGGAAGTTGACGAAATATTTGAAAAATGCTAGAATATTCTCGTGCAACATTTTCAAAGTATAGAATTCGAAATAAATGGAGAAAAATGGAAGTAAATGGACTTTTTCATAAAAGTCATCCTCTCAATTTCTTCACCGGGAATTCTTCAAGGAAATTCAGCTCGCATCCGTCAGAGATATAATTCAAAGTTCCGAAATGATGAAGTTAAATCCATAATTGCAATCAGTGCTTGATTTCAATATAGCCTCGTCCGTTTATAAATTCATTGAAATTTTGAATATTCACTATGAGGTCGTTTTCCCACATTTCTGCAACGCTACATATTTGAAATTGTCAAAAATTCCATTAATCGTTGTGGACCGTAGTACTTAGCATCGACCCTTGCTCCAGCTCCAATGCATTCGAATCGCTAAACAGCAACAGCACGAATGGCATAGCTCGAAGAAGACTTTCTCCTGTTAGAAGTGAATTAAAACTTGTTATATTATCCCGTGGAGGTTTCATTATCTAAAGACAATCGGACTTAGACCATCATGTGAATAATTCTTTGAAATGTGTCACCATAACTTCTTCAGAAACTTGGCGGAACTATTAGATCAAGGACAGTATTCACTTTAAAGATGGAAACGCTCGATTTCGGCCATCATACAACAGAATGCAGTCATAGCTTGAACTATCTTGCAACAGCGAATAAATTGTAATTAGAATCACTGGACTGATTTTGAATTTCTTAAAAGTCTATTATTAAATTAATTGAAATTATTATCCTGGTGAAATGGCTCAATTCAAATAAAAATATCTGCTATTCATAAATTCAAAATTTCAAAGTTGAAATTCATTTTTATGTGTTGGATATTATATAAACTTATAATTTTCTACCTCTTCGTTTGACTCACTATCTTTTATAGAGCCTAATTAGGAAGTTAGATTGAAGATATGAAATCCTTTTTATTCATCAAGGTTTACATTAGCTTTGAAAAATCAGAAGCCTATAGTCTTCCAGCCGTGCATATTTGAACTGTAAATCAAAATTAAAAAAAACAATCTCTGTAATGAAGAAGATTGACATCTTACGAGTGAGCATGCACTACACTAGGAAATCAACTTCTTTTGGCACAAGAAATTTTCATTTAAGAATTTCAAAATCTATTCTAATTCATGCTACTTATTGATTGAAATTCAAATTATTTCAAAACATCTCCATAGATCGTCACCACGTTGTCATTTTACGGCTTTGTATGTGCCTGAATACCTGGTAATGCGAACAGTTTGCATAGAGAATTCTCTATTTGAAACATAATGAAGAATGTTTGAATTTTCTCAAAAATAGCATCGAGTCGTTTTAAGATATATATATATATATATATATATATATATATATATATACATTTTTGAACTATCCTAACGTAGTACATTCATAAAGTGCAAACAGTTCCGCTGAAGATTTTTTTGTTGATAACCGAATTCAAAGCTACCGTGACGTGTTTGCATATTTTCAATAATGAATGCTTATAGAAGCTTACATGTATATTTATGAATATGAATGCACAAAATATTTATCAAAAATTGCATCTAAATGCAAAAATTGCAAATATGCCCATGTTCCTTTATTCTGAACAGGAGAGCAACCTGAGTGAATATTGAAGTATGCCAATTGATTATTCAAGCTTAATTTGCAGCTAGCTGCATTCAAATGGCTACTAGCTTTGATTTGATTTGAAACCACTCTGGATGATTTTCAGATGTTATTGCATTTTACATGAATAAAACTAGGATTGAAATCATGTATTCGAAAATCAAGAGATAGATTTGCAAAGATAAAACCGTGCTGTCGCAGTTTCTATTTTGCATGTAGGTCATATGCCATATTATTAAATAAAGATTGATCCAATGGAACTTAGGACAATGTCTTACCCCTTTTATTGAGGGGGATGGGTTGGAGCCCCTACACACTTTTTATATTGCCCCAAAAACTCAGGGTTGGGCGCGAATAGCATTTTGCCACTGTATTAGAACGGCGCTGTCGACACTTTTCGAGCAAATTGACATAACGCACAATATTCGAGCGATATCGTTAAATCATGCTAAGAGTTAAATGCATGTACTAAGAATCATTGCATTTCTTTGCGAACAGAATCAGCGCTGCGGTTTTATGCTTCCTATGTTAGACCGTAAGGGTCACCTACAGGGATTTCAATCCCGGCATTGGTGCTTAATCCCGGGATTGGAAGATCATATTCTCGGGATTGAGATTTTAGCAAAATAGCAGTAGGCTTATTCCGTCTAACGTAAGAAAGATAGACGAAGAGAAAGCTACCACAAATCCCCACACGACAGATTGAGGCTTTTCACACTTCCATATATTCATCAACGTTGCGAATTGAATTCGATCTTGTCATTTGGTAAAGCTAACAACATGTGAAAAGATGACCAATTCAAGAATGAATGTTGGCGGAATCGAGATAATCCGCTGGATTGAGATCTTTGAGAAGAAGATTAATTGCTCACTAGAAAGGGTTTTGTTTTGGGGTGTAATTATTTTGAGAAGTTAAACATGACCTCCCTCGAAATATGATTACAATTTGAAGCAACTTGTATATGAAATGGAACATTGAATTTATCACAAGACACTTTGCTTCGACTTTTCTATCAATCACAGTCTGGTCTTTCTTGCTCCGTCAGGATGGATCAATGGTTTCATCGCTTCGTCCATCAAATCGAGAGATAGTCCTACCTCATATGGCTTCAGAGTATTAGCCTAAACCACCTGTAATTCATCCATAAGAGGAATTTCTCAGCATAAACAAATGAGAGGTATGGCATTATTACAGTAGTGCTATATTTTGAAAGCAGGATGTTCAAGTAATGAACCTGCAGAACTCAAAGTTTGTATTACTTGTAGCCTACACGATAATTTTTGCTTTACAATACCGTGTGGGATTTACTGTTGGATAAATACGGAAAGTGTCAACCGTTAGATTTCAGGCCGTGGAAGCAGCGTGTATGCGCCCCGGTGCAAGTTCACCGATTATCCGACGTCGATATCCGCCGTTAAAGCATCCGTTGAAAAAGGGAACATTTTCCACTAAGTACCACCATTTTTTCATTTGGATGAGCAGTTGCTGCACTTTTAATGTACGATTTGTACTAAAGAATGGCAGTAAGACTACGCGTAATCTACATATGCCTTCAAAATTCAACGCCAATTCACCACACCAATGTAATGTAATATGCCCCAAACTTTGTCTTAAGATGTTTTCAAGCGATAGCTGGCCAAAACGCATCGTTTATTCAAGTCATCTGTAATCAATTTTTATCAGATGCTCTAAAAGTGGAATTCAAATTTTGAATTCAAACACTATTGGAACGAGCATGCGCGAATTGTAATAATTAGTGATTTTTGAGAGCGATTGAATCATAGGAACAATAAAGTCGAGGCCCTCGAGTTTTCAAAGTTCAAAATAGCGGGTTCAATATATAAGGTTAAATAACAATACGACTTTGAAATATATATGAAGTAATACAACTTTGAAACAATGTGCACTGGTCATACTTGGAAGCAGTGTTGGATTTGAGCTTGATAGCAGTAGGGGGAATTTTTCGACCGGACGTTTTTGGGTCAACGTCGTAATCAAAGTCGGAAAACGTGGTGAGGAAAAGGAAGAGGACATCGATTCTTGTAGCACCACTCTCATCCTCGCATCCACAAAGCCCGCGAATCATTTGAAAATAGTTGAACCATATGTACAATAAGGAGGAGATGCATGTAGGCCTATTTGATGCTTGAAAGGGACTCTCCAACATATGCATTTGGTGCTACCCGTATTTAGTCAAATAATGCTTCAACTACGGTCCGTATGGATACCATTGTGAATCAGAAATTTATGACAGTTCTACTCATGTGATGATCTCAATAAATATTCCTCAGAGGATCATTCTGTAATTTATTGCAACTAGACCTAATAATGAATTCACAAAGATCGGACTTCTATCAATATTCACAGAGTTAATGGTAAACGATGCTCCCAAACCTGATTTTCTGGATTGTGAAGAATTTTATCACATTAATATAAATCAAATACCATGTGTGCGTTGTCGACAATATCCTGAAAGAAACAATGTAGCATTCTGGATTCCACTCTTTTTTGTGATGGCTTCGTTACCTTCAATTAGCATTTTCTGCTTCTCGAATTCATTTTTCATCTTTCTGAACAAATAAAGTTAATTATTGATGATTAGACAATTAAGTATATGAAGAATCTTGAGGAAATTAGGCTAACACCTGTCAATGTTGCTGATATTCACAAAAAATAATAAATTGATGTCCAATCAATCTGGTTGAAGCAACATAAGACCTATCTACCAGAAATATTTTCCTCCTCACGAAAGGAAGGCATAACCTTCATTACCAGGAATGAGACGAGGCAGTTCACGGGAACTTCCCCACTTTCCCTCCCCTCAAATCCAACACTGCTTGGA
The DNA here is from genome assembly GCA_907163375.1 of Prostheceraeus crozeri. NCBI lineage: Eukaryota > Metazoa > Platyhelminthes > Polycladida > Euryleptidae > Prostheceraeus > Prostheceraeus crozeri. The sequence goes on along the minus strand of CAJQUW010004361.1, from coordinate 522,626 downwards.
AGAGACTCTCGTGAAACCCAAAAACGTTTTTGTTTGTATCTGAGTCAAAGTGAGGTGAAAACCCTTTTCAAAACTCGTTTTTCAGCTAGAGTTAGTTTCACATGGAAGTCAATTATCCAATTAATTCCACACTCTTTCTAAATGCCAGTAGTCGCATCTGGCAATAATTTGAATCAGCGCGGCAACTGTTTGCAGAGTTGCAGGTTCTTTTTTGTTTAAATATTTGTCGTCTTCACTGTTTGTTTTCAAAGATCGGAGATTCGGTCCTTTTTTGCATTACATTGCAATTACTTTTTTCTATGATATACTTTTTCAATTTCCTTCTCAACTAATATTGGCTCTGAATAATGATCGTGACGAAATATGATTGAAGTACACATTCAACATTTGACGAAATGCCAATACATGAGCGGTAAACAAATAGTTCCATTACTGGCAAATTATAAACAAGGGTCATGCAAGATGATAAACAATTTTCTGCTTTTGGATGATAGGAATTTGTGATGAAGTATACCATGCGGAGGATCACTGGCCAATAGACCTATACGCATGATAAGTGACAATAAGATTAACTCTTAAATCTTATTTCTTAAAAAAAAATAGCAGGCTCACGAAAATTAGTTCACTTGATGATTTCGCATCCTCTCCTCGGCAATGCTCACTGTATAGTGCATACATTGAATCGAAGCCAGGCATCGATGTGTGTTTTGGTGTGTGTGTGTGAAGTGATATCACAGCACGCACGCACCTCTCACTGGCTCTTGTGTCCTCTGCTGACAGCTTATTGTTTGCCATTTCCAATAGCAAGCGATAAACAAATTATCCATTCGAGAAGGAGCAAGTTGTCTAATTCTGTGATGTGCCATTTCGATATTAAGGTTACATACAATTCCTCCTTTGTAGGAAGCCGAAGCGCGCGGATGAATCTAATTCTGTGGCGGCTACTGAAAAGTTTATCATGCATTGTCTCTCCCCAGTGATAGGCAAACGACTGTTGCTGCATGTCTAAACATTTCGATAAATCATCGATACATTGAATGCAACATAATGTAACTGCCATGAAGATTCTTCAAACTCCCTTGTAGGCCTATTATCATCGAAAAACAAAAATATAGAAATTTGAATATTTATATATTTATTTACTTATTGATACTGTTCACGCATGCACAATCAATCCACATTTCCATTCAACATCAATTTGTTCAATGATATATCAATCTTTCAATTTGATTTTCTTATTTTCCGCATCGGCGGCGCCTTCTACCCGTTATGTAGACGAAATGACGGCGACGACGGCGCCTTCTCCTGTCCTTGGAACAGAAGCTTTGTTGATTATGTGAATATTTAAGTTTTGAAATAAATTGCAATGACTTCCTATGCCGTACTTAAAATCTAGGAAACTCCCAGGTGTTAAATGCCAGCAAGCCTGACATGCTGTTTGCTTGCGAACAGAGAGTCGGTACCTAATTTACTTTTGTGAATTTTCCCTGTTTTATCTATCAATTGCTGAACAAAACATGATCTCCGAAAATGTATGAAAGTCTACATTTCGAATTCCGAAGCTGTGGAATTCATAGAGTAGGGATACATAGGTAGAGTGTCGACTCAAAAAAGTGTCCGTATACAGTGAAAATTTTTATATCAAAAGATTCAGTTTTCTGCGGAGATTGCGTTCCCGTGGTCCGAAAATTATTTGAGCACTTTTGAAAAAAGTCAAAATTTGCCAATTTATATACTACCGAGATGACTCTCTTATATAAGTAGTATGAAACAAGTTGGATATCAAAAGGAATTAATATTTGATAATAAGCGTCCTAACTAAGCGGAAATTATGCTGATTATCAAGGGAATTTCATGAATTGTATTATAATGAAAGTCTTCATAGAAAGTCGCGATATTATTCGTGCTTTCTTGGCTGAAATTTCAAGTTTTTCATTCAATTTTCACCGGCATTTATGATTCACTCACATGTTTCATTTCTAGAATCTGAATAGTGATGTGGAACCTCACTTTCAAAGTTAAATGAAATCATTGTCTTTGATTATGTGATTTTGCTCTGCCATTTGCGTTGCCTGTGATATGATCATCGCACGCTAAAGAAAATAATCTTGAGGTTGAGCATGAAAGTAAGAGGAACCCATCGAATTGCTAATTTAGCAAGCATTAAATCTTCAAGGCAGTCATGACACTGAAAATCTTCAAAATACCATCATTCCTTCTGCATTACAAACATGATCAGTCAATTCCGTTGTAATTTCTGCAAAACTGCAAAAATATGCATATCTCACATTTGGTGACAATATCACCTGCATCTCCCTCGAGTTCATTTAATAAAATCGAAACTGTATACACATTGGGGATTTAATAAATGCGGAGTTACCACTCTACCTAATATATTTACTCTATGGTGGAATTGCTCCTCGAACCACTGAGGAGCCACTGAAAAGCTTGTTATGCACCTCCTCTTCTACGAATCACAATAAGGTCCATAAAGAGTTCGACAATAGTTTAGTTGTCCTCCTGATGGAGCCAGCCGGTCAGATCAGATTACCGAGAAGAGAAGGAGCTGAAAAAAGAATGAAGTAATACCAGGTGTCGAGATGGCTGCACTGATGTCTGATGATTTGACCGGCCCCATTACAAGAAACCTCATTGAGAAAACAAAGTCTGTCCACGACGATGATTTGTAGATTCATTGGTCAATTTTGTTGGATACAGTGAACCTGAACGGCATCAGTGTAGGCCTACGGACTGCAGAAAATTAAACTGTGTTGTTGGCAACGAAGTGACAAAATATACATTATATAAATGCATTAATTGCTAATTTTTAGGTCTAAATTTTGAGTCTATTATAGAATTTTGTTGTTGTATCGAAGTGTTCGTATAAAATGTAAGTGCGGGATTAGTTCTTCTGAACCGCAAATGTGTGAAATGTTGAAAAAATGCATTACCACTTTTTATTTTATAAAGATGATAGGGGTCTAACAGAATTATATAAAAAACAGTCATTTTAACGAATCATGTCTTTTATGTTTCAGTATAATGATGATTTCCTAGTTCGATGAGGTGAAGTTGAGTAGTGCTTGTAACATGAAAAAAATTAATATGAAAAACGGAAAGGTGTTTATTGGTATCCCCATTTCGCGGTAGCCTTCTTTAGAGAATTTGGAGAGGAGCTAATTACCTTTTTGAACAATGGAACCGTCCACCGAAAGCTTTTAGACTTTATAATTGTTGCTCCTTCCTGTTCAAGATACAGTGTAAACTGTGCAATACCAAAGCTATTTACGAAAGCGATGTACAAGACGAGCATAATAAAATGTATGAAAGTGCTATTGTTCGTGCTCATACACTTCGAAAGCGATTGGCTTTCCAAATGGATAATCTTCATCATCCAATAGGAAATCCAATCGCTTTCCTAGTGCATGAGCACGAACAATAGCGCTTTCGTGCATTTTGTTATTCTCCTTTTGTACATCAGTTTCGTAGTCAAAATCACCCAGCCTTCGTGCTCTATAGTATACAGTGTATAGCCTACAATTTCTCGAATCACACAATTTCTCAAATGAGACTCGATGTCATTGAAATTGATTGCACTATATATATATATATATATATATATATGGGCATTTCCACGGTAACGATCTGACGTAAAACGTCGTTTTTGAAATTCAAAGTCATGTGGTGCTTATTGTACTTACCACACCTATTTCTAATTTTTACAGCTACCAGAGGGAAGGTTCAGCTTACACATGCCACTCTTTGCATCACTTTATCTGGAATATTTAAGAAAGGTCGGGCTCGTAAAGTCATGGTAACGATCTGACTGAAAGTCAACCAGGTTTCGGACCGCACATGTTTACATTAAGAATTCATAGTGTGGCATTAACTGCAAAATTTTGATTTTGCTATGATAAATTTTCCTGTCAAAGCTGTTTGATGTTTTGAATTCATTGCTGTCTTAACTGACCTTAATCGGCGGAAAAAAGTCAATTTTTAAATGTGATTGACGGTAACGATCTGACATTGCGGTTGTCATTATAAGTCTTCTTGATTTCGTACACAAATATCCTCCTCAGTAATCAATTGAAAATTAGTTATTCCACGTTTTATCTATCAATTATTACATGGTGTTTATAATATTAATGTTATCTTTGTGATTAAGTTAAAGCAATTACTACAATGACTTTCTAATATCAATAATTAATTGATCTAACTCATTTTTTGGCACTGTATGTGGTCGAAATCAAAAGAACATCGTATAACTGAGGGGATAATTTTCAACAAAATTTGATACAATTGCAAGTACTAAGAAAAGCATGAGCTCAGTCTACCACCCTTATTGTCTATCAAAACGGCGAACAATCAAAAATGTATTTCCCATGCCTGTCAACCTGCGGCTGCGGATCGCATACTTGAATACAAGAGGCTGATTCACAGCTTTCCTCATCACGAATCTTGGTCACGAATGTGCATGGGTTGTCCTGTCGAAGATAGCGAACAATCACACCTTGGTCATTAAGATTGCATACAAATGCGAGGAATTTCTTCGAAGTGTTGTGGTTTGTCAACGTGACGATACATATTTGACCCGGTTTTAAGGAAGAAGGGGTGCTGTTGGTCTTCTGGACAAATGCATCCGATGCAAAGGATGAAGTGATATTTTCCCTGAGTATTTCAACATTATCTGTACTTGTCCAGCTGTGATCTCCTGATAACCCAATGATCCGAGGAGCATTCGAGAACACTGTATTTGCACTAACAAACTCAATGGAACTCGTTGTGGATTCTCCAGTGGCCTCGATCAGGCGGATGTTTGTAGAGGGGGTAACAGAGGCAACGAATTCTGAAGCGTTTCTGATGACGGATAGTCGCGATTTCACATGATTCCATGCAATCCTTTTCACCGTCCCTCCAATTCCATCGACTGGACCTTTACCTGAAAAGATCAATGCATTTTTACTCTTACTGTAGTCTTTACGAGCCAATGTTACAACCTACCGTGTCCAGCCGCGAAGAATCCCCACTGTGCAGTTGTCAAGTTGAAGGCCTTTCGTATGGAATTCAAGACTGCTGCCATGAATGAATTCTTAAATTGAGATGCCGGCCCGTCGGAGAAGATTCGTAGATGTTTGATCCTTCGACCGTCTGACTCATGTAGATAGTCACGCAAAGCTATTACCAAGTATGCAGTCGCGGTTGTCTTATTATGATCGCGATTGTCGCTTGCTACCACACAGGATGATGGTGAAGTATCGTTGGAAGACCAGATACATACAGTGAAAAGTGTAATTTGATTTTGAAGCCAGTGGGCTCCATGGACCTCATCCTGACTGACACAGCAGTAATTTTCCGCGAAATCAACTTGGATCAGCAAAGTTTCGTCATCCAACTCCTTCGCCTTTTCGTAAGCTTTGGCTTGAGCGCGCTTGATAAAATGATGGCGCAAGAATGAAGGGAGATCCTCAAACAATTTTGAACGAAGAGCTCCATAAGTCATATTGTGTTTGTTTCGGCCGATTTGTGCAAGTTCTTTTCCTTGTATCCGTCCCCACAAGGATACAGTGACCATGCTATCCTCGGAATCTTGCAGATCGACATGAACCAGGCGTCCGTCTTTGCAATCTTCACATTCATTGAAGTAGCATTCCAGACGAAATATGCACACAGCATTCGATGCCCATTCGTTGTCATATCGATCAATTGTTGGAGAGATTTCTGCGATTTTGTTGACAACTTCAATAAAATTTGCATGCTTTTGACAAATGCAAACTTCATGCGGAATGTCTCCCATCGGTAGGACATTTATCGGGCGAGCTTTGGCGAACGATGACTTTCCAATTTTGAGGTCAGGATGCTCATCCTTGAACTGTCGATAATTTTCTTTTAGAGTAAAGAACAGATGCCTCTTCTGTAAGCACACCCTTCTGCCATTTTCACAATGTACAACACAATCTCGTCTTCCGGGGGCTACTCTGGAAATGTCATCTCTCAGATAGAATTTCACAACCTTGTCTAATACGTCGTCTGTTAATTTGTTACTACCAGGGAAGCTAGAATTAAGGTCTGGTACAACGTTTATACCAGATGATACTGCAATCCTCCGGATTATCTCTTTCCTCTTGTTAGGAGAATTTGGTAGAACGGATTCAACTTTGTTTCTAGCTTTGTACATAGTCTGTCTAGTTTTGTAGCCTCCTGACGACTGTGGCTTAGCTTTGTTTCGGTGTCGCTTTTGGTAGGCAATGTTTTCAGCACGGATCGCTGTATTTCCTAGACGAATCCGACGTGCACGACATCGTACTTTGGCCTTTTGTAAATCAGATTTGTATTTTTGGGGATCGGATTTTCGACGTAGTCGATACGCTTTCTGCTTTTCAGCTGATGTTAAAGCCATTCCTCCTGAAAATAAAACAACACTGGGTCGATTATAGCAGTCCATCGAAGTTACTAATGAGAAATCGAATTAGCCATTTAAGTTACACGGTGTTACAGAAACCGTATCCATAATTACACAATGAGTACAAAGTGCCAGGTTATTTCAAGGTACAAGACGCGTGTATGTCTAAATTATGTTAGGCACACCGTATATATTCTAATAGAACCCATGTCAGAGTATTCTTCTAATGGAACCAAGTATATAACTGAGTCTCAAAACGGATGAGACTGAGGACCGGACTCAGTTGATAATATCACGATTCATACTGAGTCAGAGACTCTGCTCTACCGATTTCACTTGATGAGACGTTTTCATGATAATATCAAGAACTTAAACTGATCAAATAAATTATGATAAATATCTCGGAATACCGAACATTAAATCAACGGATTACGGGATCGAGAAAACCCTCCGGGATCCGAGATTGCAAACCCTAGAGAGTAGAAGGCCCTTTTACTGACTGACCATCGATTTCATTAAAATTATATTGTATTAAGTAAGAAAACGTAGAAATATGTGTTTTGTATGCAGGCCTACAGTATGTACTTAGTATGTACAATAATATACATTATACACGCATGTAAAGTGTTTTTATCAGTAGGCCTAATGCATATACAGACCCTTCTCCATTTAAGTAGGTGCATTATAGTAATGCATACATCAAATAGTCACACTTAACATTTCATGAAGATAGATAGAAGCCTAGGACACATACTAAAAGCAGAATAAGTGCGCCGAGGTGCCGACCACATTTTCGTAGGTAGGCATATGCACAATAGTAAAGTATGTTTTATACAGTAATATGCATGCATGTACAGAGTTTTATGTACGTCAAAATGTATGCTACGTTAAGCTCTCTGATTATGAAATGTCTTCTTACCTTATTTCAAGTATGCCTAAATCCAATAAATTCCAGTATCTTCGTTAGGCCGCAAAGAAAGTCAAGTAGCCAACTATGAGCAATTCTAAGAATTGTGGTTGCAATTTCCAAGAATTAGATAATCATAATGGAGCTCTCTGATTGGCTGTTCACACTCTCCAACAAAATCTGCTCTCCAATGGATGTTAAGTTGCTACCATAAGAAGCCGTGTTGCTCTCACAACGGAGTTATTCGCATATACCTTGGTAACGATCTGACCGGAAAGTAACGATCTGACATTGCAACAGGTTTTGTCAGATCGTTACCACTGGTTCACCAGTAAGCTGAACTAGGAACGATTTTGTAATGATACATCCAGGTAATACTTGAAATAAGTAGTGTGAATCCAAATTTTCGTTTCAATATCTTGAATATTCGAGTCGCAAAACAAAAAACATGTAAAAACATGGTAACGATCTGACATTTTCAACACCACTTAAATACATGTACATTGCAACCACTTCCCGTCAGTTTTATCTGCACAAACACTCATGTTTATAGTTAAAGTATACCTTTAACAAAAAAGTGCTGTAAAATTATTCGACAGTGCCATACACACAAATTTACAGCTTGATTAGAAATAGATGATTTTACATGTTTTTGAACAAAATCGCTCACATGTACACTAAATGTTCAATTTCGAGGTCAAGATTGTAAAAGTTTGGAGTTTCAAGCCCAGATTCGTAAATTTCAGCGTATTTTGGTCTAGAAACAGTTATTGCGCATTAGCATTTATGCGTTTCCGAAAACGATGCTGTGGTTGACATCCGCGTGGAAATGCCCATATATATATATATATATATATATATATATATATATATATATATATATATATATATTGAACTCGGGAAATTAAGAATAATCAAAAAGGCTGTTATGCATAAAATACAGTCTAATCACATGTAAATTGTTTGTAAATTCGATTGTCTCTCCTACAAGGAGTGACCGACTATCCCATCGAAGAAAAACAGAGCATGCACACCGTCAATTGAAGGTAGGGTAGCAAAAGCAGATACATCGTTCTCGTGTCAACGCCACACACATTTTACCAGTGGTGGATACAAAGGAGGAAGACGGGATGCATTCTCCACAGGAGAATTGGTGCTTTTCATATGCATTAGATCTCTCTGAATTTTTAATGGGTTAACCTAATTGCCTATTGTGCCCTCTAGAATAGTTCAAAAATCAGGCAAACAAATACATAGCACATTCAATAAGTTCAATTACTTTAATTCCTCTATTAACTGTAGCTGCAAAATCTGTGACTCCTTGAATAATGAACATTCTTGTGAGAAACGGTATGCTGCCTATAAATTCATTTGTTCTTTGTGTGGTCATGTCTACATAGGACGAACCGTCCTTTTAGATATCGTTTCCAAGAACATTGTCGCAGCATTGACAATAGCGATAGTAGAAGTGCTCTATCATTTCATGTCTTCTGTACAATTTGACCATACGCCTTCAGTAGATGTCTTCATGTTGTCCTATATTGATCTACTGAACAACCCAATAAAGATTCGTTTAACTGAGAATGATAAGATAAAAAAAATAGAAGCCTAAAATCAATCGTAGGGATGAACTGGTGTGAATGATCATCATGTTACCTTATATAAGTGAATGGCTTGAGCCATTGTAATTTTTTGGTTGGGTCATGATGAAAGCACTGAGTGCTGAAACCAGCCGACCCATCTGTACAATTTTAGTGAAATAAAACATCGGCTGAGAGAAAAAAGGAGTGCTATTTTTGTATTTTGTTTAGCAAAATTCTTGACATAGCCTAATTACTTTTTACCATGCCGATTATTGGAATTCTAGGTTCTTCGTTTTTAGACAAGTGTGTATCTACAAACGTTGCAGTGTTTTCTACTTATGGTTTTACATGCAAGGAATGATGCATTCACATAACCGCGATTGATAAAATATCATATAGAACATATCAGTACGCATTTTCATTCATATGATTGTTTCGACGGATTGCCATTGATGTATGCCTTGAAAATCATATAATACCAAAAGAGTGACCGACCAACTCATCGAAGAAGGCACACTTTGACATATTATTACATTATATAATTATAATCGAATATTGTAATTTACTAGAACACGCAAATTACATGCGGTCGTGCAGAGATAAAAAACCTCAAATTTAATGTATTTGACTCTAGACATACCTTAATTTATCATAGACCCCACGCCAGTGGACCTACATAAATTAGTATAACTCCCACTAGAATTAATAGCTAGGAACCTGAGCGGTCTGATTAACAAAGGAACAAATAGCAATTCAAAAATAGGATAGCAACTGAAAGTCATTCCCTAATTATTGGATTATTTGTAAGGAAGCATCATTAAATTGAGATGAAATACTTTATCTAGATGCCCCATTTGAACAGTGAGTCACATACGAGCATGATGGGAATAAGAAAAATCAAACAAAAAAGTTGACGCATGCTTCTCCTCTTAGATATGTAGAACACTAATAAAAGCAGAGCTACGATTATCATTTTTTATTTTCACACGCTAATAATTTTTATCATCTGACTCACCAAAGCCACCATGCTTTATTTTCCGCTGTTTCGCCATCCAATGCGTCTTTCTCCATCAGAGCATCTTCATTTTCAATATCCTCCAGCGCTAACAATAAAAAATAATCGTTGAAATGTGAAGAACTCAGTCAAATATCAGATTTGCTTACATTTTGCCTCATCTTCCAGGTTATTCGCGATCATTTCCTTAACTGAATGATTTATGATAGAATGCAATACTACATGAAGTGAGATTCATATTTCAATCAAAGAAGCCATTGTAATTCCTTTAAAGAATTGTTCGATATTGCAAAACAATCAAAATCTAAAACATGTCTTTAAACTGCTAGAAATTTGATTAATTATTGATTGAACTGTAAAGAGTAGAGAGCTTGTGATTCAAAGAAGGACGCAAGATTTGATTGACTGCCGGAGTTGGGCATTGACTAGAGTGGAAAAGTCATCTGTAGCATAAATCAATAAAAGATAGCAAATATATGAGATAATGCTAATTAATTTACCCGCACTCCTGCCCCAAGCTTCTGGAAATATCTGATTATTTTCCAATTGCACAAGTGCTACAATATTTGTCTAGAGCCCTTCTCTCAATGCAAAATAGATAATAATCCAATTACTAAGTTAAATAGATTTGATATTTTGAATGAAACTTATTTTGTATAATTATTCATTGCAAATTCCATAAATCTTATTTCCTGTGTAGTGCGTGATAATGAGGCAATCAGAGAAATTTAAACAAATGTGCTTTCAGGGGAGTGTTTCATTACATAGGCTGTCTGTCGTGTGTAAAGTTACCATGCTTCCACAGCTATAATTGCGTTGTGTCTATTTCATCACGTAAAGTCTACTATCATCACCACAGAATTAAATATTTTGTTTATCTGCTTCGGTCTGCTAGTGTGATTAATACGAAATCGCCGCCACATCGAGGAACCTATGAAGTGGACAAAAAGGAATTCCTATCACCTTACGGAGATAGGAATAAAAGTAGTGCGTCGCTTGCGGATTAATGTGAGTTCCAGCAAAGTACTTTGATTGCCAAAATTCCTTCAGATTCGAAGAATTCAGATCATTGCGCACAAGTTTTCTCCATAATGTTGGCCCTTCCAATCACTATTAAAAAAGTAGCAGGCTCACGAAAATTAGTTCACCTGATGTTTTCACATCCTCTCCTCGGCAATGCTCACTATATAGTGCATACATTGAATCGAATGCTAGGCAAGAAAGCGATGTGTGTTTTGGTGTGTACGAAGCAGTGCATTTTTTAGTGAATTTTTACTGGTGGGCTCACTTTTGTTTCAAGGCACTTAAACGCACACGTTTATACCATGATGCGGATCATAGGTCTACCATCATGTGCACCACATTTTTGGAGACACATGGACATAAAGCTAAAATCGTGATGTTTGTTTTTATATTTCATGTGTTTTCTATTCCTTTCTACCAGTATGAATATACAGTTTATATCATTAGCACATAAATATCTAGTCGCAAATCGCAGATGCTTTCATTTCTCATGCTTCTTCTGCTATTTTACAAATTAATTTTAATAATTCTAATGCTTCTTTCGAGTTTCTTAGAGGCTATTTTGGTTATTGTAATTATCATTTAAACTATTCTGATAATTCTATCCATACGCTAATTCTATTGTAATTTACAAAAAAAGAGAGGTTAAAGTTTGATAAGCCAAACTGCATAATGTGCACACGCACAGTTCTTCAATTTGGCAACTTTTCTCGAAGTAATCACGAAAACCCATGAAAGAAAATATTCTCTCCTGTCTCTATCTATGTGTGTGACTGCCTTTGCGGACGCGTCCTCAATTTCCCTGACCCCCCTCCATGCACGCCCGCAAATGTCTGCACTTTCCAACCCCCTCCCCCTGCCACACGCTGTAGATGTTCTTTAAAGATGGCCCATATGCACTTTTGAATTGGAAAGTGCTGGAATAAAAACCAATACAACAAAAAGAACCTAAAAAATAATAACCATGTTGCTTGTTTCAAAGGACTTCAAAAAGCACATTTTTAAACCCTGGATGTGAGAGACTCATAGGTCTTGGGGTGGAGATTCATGGGATTTGGGGTGTAGATGTATTCCGCTGGCGGTAACCGTCTACGGAGTTTGGGGTGATGAAGAATGAGAAGGCCTCACCAGAGTCGCAACAAGAATAACTTGACAAACCAACAGCGATTTGCATGTCACGAGGAGAAACATGCTCGAACAACTTAGCGTTACCTTCGCAAGATCGACAGCCAAGGCAATTCTGGCGAGACTTTTTTAGTGCCTTTTGGACATGTTGTTTATTCTTTTGTAACATACACTTTTTAGACTTAGTTTGTGTTGTTTTAGGTTGTCGCAGATCTGGCATATTTTGTTTACACCAGTATTTCTTAATCTTAATATACGAGTATATCCAGATTATTCAAAGTATCTGAATTATTCAAAGGTGATTAAATCCGCGGATTTTAGATTTTGAAATGGAATTCTGTTTATTAGCCGACCTCTTCCGCATTCCCACTAAAGAGAAACGCCCAGACATAAGTTTGGGCCCGAGGCTTCTCACATCGAAGTCAATTGTGCCTGCTAAAAGGTTATCTAACGCAGCGACCGAAATCTAAAGCCGTTGTGGGTAGAGACATACGTTTTCCGCCGCCAAAAATAAAAAAATTCCGCATTTTGCAAATTTTAAAAGCAGCTAAGTTGAAATCACTAAATTGACCAATCACTGTTCATCATTGGCCCGTTGTCACTTTATCACATGTTTTCATGTAGCCGATTCTTTATGAGAAAATATATTCGACTTTCGAGGTCAGAAGCTGTCATATCTTACACGCTAATTGTTCGGTGTGTGTGATATTGTGATCTCTGTATTACCAAATCAAGAAGCTGGTTCTTAAATTTTCACAATGCATGATAGTGCATGACAATGCTATGGAGATTTAGAATCAGTTCGTGTAACATAATACACAGAAGTTAGACTGCCTATTGCTCATTACAATACACCAACTGATTCTTACAGTTCTGTAATACTAATTCATTTTTAATGCATGATTGTGTGTTAGGACACAAAATAGCAACTTCCCCCAAAAGTAAAATTTTTTCTATCGAATAAGGCTTATAAGTTAGTAATGAGATTTTGACCGTTCCAGGACACACGATTTTCAAAAAAATTCGAAAATTTAGGTACCTCAAAATTAGTGAAATTTTCATCAAAATCGCTACTTTTCTAATAATATAAGCGAAATTTCACTAATTTTGAGGTACCTAAATTTTCGAATTTTTTTTGTCGTGTGTCCTATAACGGTAAATTTTGTGAAATTTTGCTAATATTGTTAGAAAAGTAGTGATTTTGATGACATTGACTGTTCCAGGACACACCATTTTTAAAAAAGTGAAAATATTTGCTTAAAAAATGGAAGATGAAAAAACAAAAGAACCATCAGCCCCTTTATATCCTTCATTATCATATGAAATGGATATAGCAAAACACAAAGATAGAGTCGGATATATGAAAGATAAGGAATCGCAACTATTATTAAGATTATAACATTATAATGAATTAAGAAAAAGATGGACGATAGTGAAGAATGTAACACAAGGCATTGGAATATTTTTAACAGTAAGTTTAGGAGTATTTATAATTATAATAACTTCAGGTGTTTTAGTAATTCTAGTAGTAGTTGCTACAGTTTTAACAAGTACAAGTCTTTTTGTAACTTCAACTGCAATAATTTTAGAAAAATCTTTAGTATCAAAGAAACAAAAATCCTTAAGTAAGAAACATGTACATGTCAAAGAAGTATACGATAAACTACATTACTACTTTCAAAGAGCATGTGAAGATAATGCTATTACATTGGAAGAGATTGAGACGTTTGACCAGATCGCTAGAGAAGTAAATAAAATTCCTGTTAAATCTCATGACAAAGTAGACAATGAAGCTTTTTTAGAAGAAGTAAGAACTTTATTAAAAACGTTAGAACAAAGTTCCACTGGCAAAGCTTGACAAGAAAAATGACTAGAATAAAAATAAGTTGTTCAGTAAAGTGTTTTTGCTGTATCTCTATGCTACCAGAAAATTCAAATATTATATTATAAAATAAAATAATAAAAAATATAATGAATACAAATGAGGCTAAAATTAAACAACTAGAAGAATTAATAAAACAGAAAAATATTATGAAGAAAAAACATAGACAATATCGAATGCTACAAGCTGGCGTTCAATCTGATATGTTAGAAAAAATGCACCTAACTGAACAAGTGAAAACTGATTTTGAAAAAACTATTGCACCACTTGAAACTCTTGAAAAAGAACTTGTAGATCATGATAAACGAATTGATATATCTGATCCAGTGCAGAAAACCATCATGGATGATTATGGTTTGTTAGAAGCAAACATAGAAAAACAATTACCAAAGTCTATGCTATTTGAACATTCTACAATTTTTATAGATGGAAAGCCATCTCGTAGTTTTTTCTTAGGTGGAAAAGAATTATTTATAAATCCTAAAGAAAGTTTAATTTTCACACCAGACAAAACAGCTTTCAGTTTCGACAGAAATTTCGTGGATTTATTAAGAGGAGCGGATTTAGATAAATATCATACTGATGATCTATTGAAATATAAAACTATGTTAGATAAGGTTGGAACTGTAAAAACTCATAAGCGTTATAAAAGTTTGAATGGCTTATTGTCACCATTCAAGTCAAAAGGAACAAAGATACCAACACCAACACCTGGTTATTCAACACCGACTGGTTATTCAACAACTGGCTATCCACCAAAGCGGTTATCCCAAAACAGGAACAGGACTAAAAGAGACAACTGTATTTTTACCAGATGATCCACAAGAATTAATAAATAGATTAGAGATTTTATTAGCTGCAACAAAAGATGGACATAACTCTAGCTTCAACGAAATACATGCAATATTGAAACGGTTATTGGAAAAGAAAATTATAAGTGAAAAAGACTACAAAAGTTTATCTAAATTATTTAGTTAAAAGTGGAATGTGAAAAAATTAATAATCATTTAGAAACTCTGATTGATATTTCAAGTTCATCAAAAATTTATAACAACTACTTCATCGCATACTTGTAATTTAGACCCTATTATTCACTTAGAACAAGACAAACATTATGAAGTAGCATTAACTAGTTTTTCAACATTTAACACTATACAAAATATTATCAAAGATGTAAATAACCGATTTAAATATTCTAATGATAAAGGTAAAACTTGGAAAATACTGACTTTTCTTCCTGGATCTTATGAAGTTGAATCGATTTCCAATAAAATTAAAAGACATTTAGGTGTTCAATTTAAAGACAAGAAACAATTACATTTCGCAGTTGAACCAGCAGTAAATAAATTTTCTCTTACTTTAGATGAAAATCATCAAGTTGATTTTGATATTGACAAATCTTTATCAAGACTATTAGGATTTAAAAAGAAACTCTATGCACAAGGTTTTCATATCAGTGAAAATATACCTAAAATAGCTGAAATAAATTCAATCAACGTTCAGTGTGATATTATAGAAGGTGGTTCTGTTAATGGAAAGCTAACAAATAATATCTTCAGTTATCCAGCATTTACAGTTCCGATTTGTTACAGTTTAAATGTGATCCCAAAATCATTAATATATTTTCCAGTTACAAGAAAAACAATTAATTCAGTTACCATTAAAATAACAGATGATGAAACGACATGCTGTTGGTCGTGTCTTGCTGTGTCTCTTGCATTGATTATTTCCGAGTTATTTCTCTGGTTTTCCTGCACCAATTTTGTTGTTTTTTGCATCGTTCAAATGCTCTTTTTCTCGTCGTCCTGATCCTTCGTTTTGGTGAATCCTTATCATCGGGTCTCAACGTCGTATTGGAATTTATCCATTATTGTGTCCTCGTCATATTCTGCGGTGAATAGTGTTTATCGGTGCCTCTTCTTCTCTTGTTTGCTGCGTTTGTGTGTTGGCCAAAGTGACGTCCATCAATATTGGAAGCGTCACGCACGTGATTTTCTGCATTCCGGATACAGTCCAACTTCTACACATCCTATATCAAACGTGCAAGAGTGGTCTAGGGGCATAGCGTTCGAAGGGTTTGAATTTACTGGTTTTATGGTCCGAGTTCGAATCCTTACAATAGAATATTTTTCACTTTTAATACAGTGATTTGGAAATGATGAAGGACAAACTGAAGATTTTAAGTTTCAACGCTACAAGTGTTCGTGGCAAATTACATGAGTTCAATAGTTCCTTTGATATAGCATCTACATCTGAATATGACGTTATCTCTGTGAATGAAACATGGTTGAACGATGGTGTTTTTGATGGAGAGATTTTATGTAATTCTCGCTACTCAATATATCGAAGAGATCGAGATCAAAACACGAGCACTAAGAAAGATGGTGGAGGAGTTCTTACTGCTGTCGACTCAACATTATCTTCTTTTCGTCGACAAGACTTTGAAACAGATTTTGAGGTGCTTTGGATCGAAATCAAGACAGATAAATCCCGAAGTGTATTCATTGGGACAGTTTATCTTCCACCAGATGCAAAATCAATGTTCGTTACAGAGCTTGAGCATTCTTTAGAAAAAGTGCGTATGGCTGCGAAACAGCATGATTCAATAATACTTCTTGGTGACTTTAACATCTCAGATGCCATTTGGAGTATGAAACCAAACTGCGGCTATGCGACTTGCGTTAATTTTTCCGATGTATCCCAGAAGTCATCCTTATTTCTGGATGTCATCAGCAGCTGTGAACTTCGACAACACAATGTGCTTCCCACCTGTAATAATAAATCTCTCGATCTTGTGCTCAGCAATAACATGCATGTGACAGTTGATCTTGGAACAATCCTTGCTCTTCTACGCATCAAGCACTGGATGTTGAAGTATTGCTTCCTTTTTCTACGAAACCGTCTACTGTTCGCAGGTCTTGCTATAATTTCAAGAAAGCTGATTTTGATGTTATTCAGAGACTTTTGTCTTTCGTGTGTTGGAGTTCTTTACTGACTCTTGATAGTGCCAATGATTCCCTGGCATATTTTTATGACATCATTTTTGCCGTTATAGCTGACTGTGTGCCGATTGTGAAATTCAATGCGACGAAATTTCCTCATTGGTATGATTATGACCTAATGAAACTGGTGAAAGAGAAAGAAAAAGCTCATAAACGTTACATCAAAGATGGTCGTGATAAGAACTCTGACTCTTACAAGGATTTCTGCCGTCTACGCACTGAAGTAAAAATTATGCAGAAATCTCGTCATGCTGATTACGTTCATAAGGTTGGGGAAGATATCAAAAGTAACCCTAAAAGGTTCTGGTCGTTTGTGAAATCTCAAAAAAACTCATTTTCCTTACCGAATGTAATTCAATATAAAGATGAGTTACACATAAGTAAACTTGAATTTGCCAAAGCATTTTGTAAATACTTTGAAAGCGTTTTCTGTGTACATCAAAGCCCAACCATCCCAGTCTGTAGTGTTCATAATGTTCCATGTTTTGAGCTTCCTATTATTTCCCCAGATGAAATGAAAGCTGAAATAAAAAAATTGAACCCAAACTGTACTAGCGGTTATGATAACGTGTCTGCCATTTTTCTCATTCGTTGTGCTGATCAGTTGTGCCAACCTCTGGCTGTCATTTTTAATCTGTCAGTAAGGCGAGGAGAATACCCATCTGCTTTGAAGTATAATCACATTGTGCCCATTTACAAGCGAAAGGGTGATAAGAGTTGTGTAGAATCGTATCGACCGATTTCGATTCAGCCTGTTATAAGTAAATTGTTTGAACGGATTGTAAATAACTCCTTGCGTAATCATTTGAAACATCTTGTATGTGACGAGCAACATGGTTTTTTTCCAAAGAGATCAACCACTACCAATTTAACATGTTACAAGGATTTTATCACATCATCCTTAGATGATGGATATCAAGTGCATTCTTTGTACACTGATTTCCAAAAAGCGTTTGATTCTGTATGTCATGAATATCTATTCATTAAAATGAGTAATCAATTTGGAATTGTTGGAAATAATCTCTCATGGTTTCGCAGCTATCTTTCTGATCGCTTCCAACGCGTTGTTATTAGTGGTATTGAGTCTGACTGGGCCCCTGTTACATCCGGTGTACCTCAAGGTTCAATTTTAGGCCCGTCACTATTTTTGATGTTTGTGAATGATATTCCGCCGTCTCCCTCATCGTGTGAAAGTCTCATGTTCGCGGATGATTTGAAAATTTTTAAAAGAATTTCATCTGTAAATGACTGTGTTGATCTACAGTTTGCTCTCAACTGTTTGCTTTCGTGGTGCTCAAAATGGAAGATGACTTTGAATATAGAAAAATGCTTTTATGTAAACTTCTCTTTTAAACGAGCACATAATATTGAATTTGATTATATGATTGACAATTGTATTTTACAACCGGTAAAACAGATCAAAGATCTTGGTGTACATTTTTCGTACAATATGTGTTTCAGTCTTCACATAGCGTCTATTGTGAAAAAGTCCTTCCGTATGTTAGGTTTTGTGAGGAGAGTTTTGAAGCCGTTTAAAGATGTAAATGTCTTGAAAATTATGTATAACTCATATGTTCGGGCAAACCTTGATTATTGCTCTTCAGTGTGGTCACCTCAATCGAAATACTTAATTGACAAGATTGAGCGTGTTCAAAAAGTTTTTGTAAAAGAACTGTGTTTTCATGTGAAGATGGTCTATGACAGTGGTTTGTACAACAAATTGTGTATACATTTTGGTCTTTCGACACTGGTGAAGCGGCGTAATTCAACAGATTTATTGTTATACTGTATCATAAAATTTTACATAATCGCTTCGACTGTCCGTACCTTGTATCAAAAATTTTATTAAATCTGCCTGAAAGACGAACGAGGCATACAAGTGTGTTTACAAGTGTTATGAGTCGCGGTCTGCGAATTCGCAAGCATGACTTTTTCCCGCGCATATCTTCACTCGCTAACACTTTTAAGAATGTTGACCTTTTTGACCGTGATCACAGATCCCTCAAGTGTGAATTGAAAGCACTTGTGAAAGTCTGAGTTTTATCTACTGATATAATATTGTCTATTGTCTACTTTTTTGGTTTTTAACAGAATATTTTTTGCTTAATTTTGTAATTTCGTTTGTGGTGACTACAATTGGCGCAAGCTGTTGTCATCGTATCAATAAAGAAAAGAAAAGAAAAAAGAAAAAGATGAGAAAGGAAAAGCAATAAATTTTGGAGGTGAAGAGATTATGATAGATCTATTGTTACGAGAGGTGTAAATCTCTTGTGGAACTTCGTTCCGGTGTGAAGTTTAATTTTTCTTAAAAATATTGACTTGAAAATGAGTGAAAACAGTTCTGTAAAATATCCACTAAACAAGAAAGTGAAATTCAATCATCATCATAGCTTGTCAAATAAAGTTTTATCAGTTGTCTGTGGAAGATCAGGTTGTGGAAAAACGTATCTATTATTTAAAATTCTCACGACACCAAACTTTTTGGATTATAACAATCTTATAATTTACACAACAACAGCAGAACAACCTATTTATCAATTTTTGAAATATGGTTTTGAAAATAATCTTACAAAATCAGCTGTAGCTTCACTGTTTGAAGAATATGAAAAATCGGAGTATGAAGAGAAAATAAGTTCCTGGTGTGAGGAAGCATCGACAAATAACCAATTAGTAGAACCCAAAATAAATAAACACATATCGATACAATTAGTAGATGATAGTGGTAATATGCAAGATCCTAGTAAACTAGATAAACGAAAAAACATTGTGTTGTGTTTGATGATTGTGTTGATAACAGAGATCAGGCAGTTCAGAGAAATTATTTTGCAAGAGGACGACACAATAACTGTAGTGTCTTTTATTTGAGGTAAAGTATGTATTCACTAGATGACAGCGTTATTAGAAAGAATGCTAGTATTTTTATGCTTTTCGAAATCAATCCAAGAAATCTAAGTGATTTGTTAAGAGACTTATGTATAATAGATAAAGATGACTTTAAACAATCTTGCAGTAATGCTTGGTCAAACGATTATGGATTTATCACAATCAATATCGATAAAAAGGTACATGATAGAGTTATAGAACATTTGTTCACAGAGTGAAACTCTGAATCGAACAATTGTTCTCTGACTGAAAGACAATAGAAATGCTCTCTGACTAGCCTTCGAGTCGAGGGACCCTCTATCAGAGGGGAGATTTCTTGCCTTTGCTCGACTGAAAGTCAATCGAAAATCTTTTCGCGAAGTGAATCTCCGATTTAACCTACAGTTTACAATGATGATGATATTTAGATAGATTTAAATGATGATGATATTAAAATTAAATAAAACGTACAAATAAAACTAATATGGTAAAGTCGTTATTCTATCAGGTAAAATCTTTCTTTTGTCATCAAATGAATCTAATGCTAATTTATATTCCTCTTTTAATTACATTCTATGCTTGTTTGAATTAAGTCTATAATTACATACTGTCCTTATTTCATTATTAAATAATGCATTTTTATAATTGTCTAATGTTATTTGTTTATCTATTGATGCTTTTGAAATTCCTTTTAATGTCTTATTTTCTTTAGTTAATGTATTGCTTTTTAAAGTATTGTAACAATAACATTTCGTTTTTAAAAATACAGCTTCTGTTATGCACTCATCATTTCCTTCTAATTCATCTTTTACTTTACATAAATCAGTAGGATGTATGATATCGCTTATTTTATCTATTTCTTAATCGAGTGAAGAATTACATGGTATTGTTAATTCTAAGAAAACGGAATCGGTATCTGAAAAGTGTAACTTATAGTTTTCACCATAAGCAGGTGCTAGATAATCATAAATAAATCTATACATAAACAGTTTCGCTAATTCTAATATAGTAAATCCTACAAAATTAAACTTGTCATGTTTTACAATGCTTCGTCTTAGATGAACAGCACATAGATTATCACTAAATCTAGTAGTTCTTTTATATGTAGGTTTCCTTGTCAAATTTTGAAACCGATCTTTATTATAAACTATTTCAATATTTTGTCTATTACGTACATTTTCTAAAGTCTTGCCATAGAATGCGTTATTCATTAATTTAAAGAATACGTTTCCAAAATTATCTTTATTTCTTTTAGCTACTTTACGTTTTTCAATATTGAATTCTATATAATTTTTTAACCACTTAGATTTTTTATATACTAGTTTCCGGTGAATTTTGGTAAGAATCATTCCATGATCTAAATACCAATCTAACATTCTTCCTTCAACAATATATTTATATTTATTACTTTGTGTTAACATGAGTTTCTTTGTTGGTCTGTATTTTTTAGGCATTATAGACTTTTGATAATCTGTAAAATCTTCTATATTAGGTATTTTATTTTCAGGACAGAATGGATAATATTTTGTTGTTTCTTTAATATCATCAGGTCATCAGGATAAACTAAATCAACTTCATAGACAAATCCATCTTCATTTCCATCTCCATATTCAGTTGTTCTTTTAGGCGAAGCCCTACTAGTCATCTCTGATGCCGTGCGTTCATATTCAAGATTATTACTCCATTCCATTTCTACTGTAGGTAATTCTTGTATCATGCAAGAAGAATATAAACTATTAAAATCATAATATAACAAATAATTTTCTTTCATAAATTCATCAATTGCATTTTCACGTTCTACTCCTTCTTCTTTCGTACGTATATCTGTCCGTAAAATTTCTAATATCGTTTCTTTTTCTTTTGGTGACAAAGGTTTAATTATTCCATATTCACGCGGATTTACTTTCTTATTATAACACTTAACATATCTATTACCTAAAACAGATGAAACTCCACCTCTGATTCCAGATTCAAAGAATAATAATTTATCATAAGAACTTTCTTTATAATGTTTAAGTCGAACGTTTGTGTGTTTTAATCCTGCCAACCATGTTAAACCAGGTGTACTATATGTATAACATGGATCTATTTCATAATAGTCTAGACACATATCACGAAAGTTTTCAAAAAGATTAGCTAGTATTAGTACATCTATCTGAAGATAATTCATGGTATAATCAAGCATTGTTCAACAATTTAATTCTTTCAATTCTTTTTAGCTTCTGCATAATCGTCTTCAGACAGTTGTGATTGTTTTAATGTTGATTGAAATTTATCACGTGAAGGAAGTTGTTGTTCTTGCATTATTTCATTTATTCTATTGATATCGCCAGTTATATATTCATATGGAAATATTCCTTTTAGAGGCTTCAAGTTATATTTATTCAATATGTTACATTGTTCAGGTTTCAAAGTTTTTCCCATGACATCTAATGAATAAGGAGTAAAAAATCTAAATGCATCTAATATTCTAATACAACCAAATAGCATTGAAAAGTATTCTTCTTCTGTTTTACATAGAACGCTTGTTCTTAATTGTTGTAATGTTTCAGATGAGAATAAATCTTTTATTATTAAATAGAAATCATACTTAGAACCATTATAGAAATATAAAGGCACAAAGTTATACGTAAATTTACTAGCATTGAGATTGCAAGAATTATGTGCTGCACCTCTATATAACCCATTTAGATGATCATGATGTTTTACTTTATCGGTATGTAATTCTTTAGCACAGTAACAACATTTCGTTTCATCTTTAAATTGTATCTTCTGTTCATACGTTAATGGTTGTATAGGAATATTTGCTTTAAGCAATTGTGAAAAATGATCTTGTATATATTCTATCATGTTTGTAAACTTTTTAGCAATATCCTCACCATAGTATTGATAATATTCTGACTGAAATAATTCGGGGCAATTTGAATGAATGTACATTCCCCAACATAGTGGTTTTTGTTCAAGCAAATGTTTACCAGAATTTTGTGACATTTGAACATTATATGCTTCAAAATCACAATATATTGTAAAGGGTACTTTATTTTTGTAGTACTATTTATTGTATTTTAAATAATCTTCTTTAGGAAACGCATTTCTGACTGCTTCATTTTCTTTACAATTCGCCAAATGATTATTCAATGCTTGTTCAGTTTTATAACTCGTCATACATTGGAGACAGGGGAAATTAGCATTATCTGAAGTTTTTCTAAATATAGAAACATCTTTACACAATATGTAATGTCCTTTATAATACTGTATATTATATTTGCTTGTGCTGGTTGTATTAACTGTTGTTGATATTGCTGCTGTAACATCTGTAACTGCTGTTGACATCCAGAAGTAAAACTGCGTCCTTTATAATTGTTATGAATAACCATTATGGGTGTTAATGTTTTTATAATTTCATATTTTTCAACACATATTACATAGTCTTGGTAAATAATATTATGGTTCATATAATTACCGCGTTCATTATATTGTATTTCTGTTCGGCATAAACTTTTATTATCTAAGTAAAGTTCTTTAGCATTCAAGTATAAGGGAGTAATATTACCAATAGAAATATACTTCACATTTAATTCAAATACATTTACTTCTATAATATGTTTATTCTTTTTATGAAACGTTGTTAGCTTATTATAATCATATGGAAATTCATCTAAGCCGTCAGAGAGATCAAGTTCATTTATATATTCACTTCTATTATAGTGATTTACTCTTTCTTTTTGATATTGTGCAGGATGTAAATGTGCTATAACACTCCACAGAAAACAATATTTGTCTTCGTTTTGTATGTTGATTATTTGATTATTTGTGGAGAACTGAAAGGTAAAGGAACATAACTAGCACCAGTGTTATTTTTATATTTATTAATTACTAATTTCTTAGACACTATTTTAACAAGCCTCCAACCAGATTCACGCAACTGAGCTTCAGTTATAGCATCTTTTAATCTATTTATCATTTTTTCTAATGTGGGTTGTATATTTTCTACATTATGAATTTCATGTGATTCAGTAAAATGTCCTTGTATTATTTCTTCAATATTTCCATCAGGTCCAGTCTTTGTGTAAAGTACTTCTGCATTCATATAACATTTGAAAGATTTTCTAAATATATTATAAAAGTTGAATAGAATATCATAAAAGGTTTCATCGGTTTCGACAAATTCATCATATTCATAAATGTCACTTTGTTCAGCGGAGCGGTGCTCATCATTGTGCTCATTATTAAATAAATAGCGTATATCTTCAACAGTGTCATCTGTCTCTCCTTCATATAAATATCTGACGTCTATTACAGGTTCATCTATTACACTAAAAACTTTTTTATATTCTGAATGTGAACAATCATCAAATTAACCTCTATATCAGCAGGTAATGTTTCTAGATAGTTTGTATATTCATTTATTATCGTTATATCACTTGTATCATGTCGTTCTACATTTCGTAAATGCATTTGACTTTTTAAATGAGATTTATAACTTCTACTTGTTTGCAACTGTTTGTTGCACAAGGCACAATATAGATTAGCATTTGCCATCATTTACTTTTTAAAAGAAAAAAATTATTTTTTATTTTTATTTTTAAATATAGAACCTCGGTTCTGCTTAAATATATACAGGAATATTTTTAAATATATACAGGAATATTTAGTTGATGTAATGTTTCTAAATCATAAACCGTTAAATGCTCCTTATTAATTAACCACCATAAATTATTGTATGTATTATTGTATTTAGCGAGTTAAATGAAATGTAAATTCGTTTTAAAAAAATATGGCTAACGAGTACAAAATAGAGCATGTACCAGTTTTAAAGGATTATAAACATCCCACAAATCCTCTCACTCCGAAACAAGAAGTTTAATTTTATTATCATCGTAAATATATGCAGTTCGTTAAAGACTACAAAATAAATCACGGTATAAGAAGCTACGTTAAAACGAAAACCTTTCCACTTTGTCTACGAAGTTTCAGAGTGTTTTTAGCATACAATAATTTATGGTGGTTAATTAATAAGGAGCATTTAACGGTTTATGATTTAGAAACATTACATCAACTAAATATTCCTGTATATATTTAAAAATATTCCTGTATATATTTAAGCAGAACCGAGGTTCTATATTTAAAAATAAAAATAAAAAATAATTTTTTTCTTTTAAAAAGTAAATGATGGCAAATGCTAATCTATATTGTGCCTTGTGCAACAAACAGTTGCAAACAAGTAGAAGTTATAAATCTCATTTAAAAAGTCAAATGCATTTACGAAATGTAGAACGACATGATACAAGTGATATAACGATAATAAATGAATATACAAACTATCTAGAAACATTACCTGCTGATATAGAGGTTAAAAGAGTATTTGATGATTGTTCACATTCAGAATATAAAAAAGTTTTTAGTGTAATAGATGAACCTGTAATAGACGTCAGATATTTATATGAAGGAGAGACAGATGACACTGTTGAAGATATACGCTATTTATTTAATAATGAGCACAATGATGAGCACCGCTCCGCTGAACAAAGTGACATTTATGAATATGATGAATTTGTCGAAACCGATGAAACCTTTTATGATATTCTATTCAACTTTTATAATATATTTATAAAATCTTTCAAATGTTATATGAATGCAGAAGTACTTTACACAAAGACTGGACCTGATGGAAATATTGAAGAAATAATACAAGGACATTTTACTGAATCACATGAAATTCATAATGTAGAAAATATACAACCCACATTAGAAAAAATGATAAATAGATTAAAAGATGCTATAACTGAAGCTCAGTTGCGTGAATCTGGTTGGAGGCTTGTTAAAATAGTGTCTAAGAAATTAGTAATCAATAAATATAAAAATAACACTGGTGCTAGTTATGTTCCTTTACCTTTCAGTTCTCCACAAATAATCAAATAATCAACATACAAAACGAAGACAAATATTGTTTTCTGTGGAGTGTTATAGCACATTTACATCCTGCACAATATCAAAAAGAAAGAGTAAATCACTATAATAGAAGTGAATATATAAATGAACTTGATCTCTCTGACGGCTTAGATGAATTTCCATATGATTATAATAAGCTAGCAACGTTTCATAAAAAGAATAAACATATTATAGAAGTAAATGTATTTGAATTAAATGTGAAGTATATTTCTATTGGTAATATTACTCCCTTATACTTGAATGCTGAAGAACTTTACTTAGATAATAAAAGTTTATGCCGAACAGAAATACAATATAATGAACGCGGTAATTATATGAACCATAATATTATTTACCAAGACTATGTAATATGTGTTGAAAAATATGAAATTATAAAAACATTAACACCCATAATGGTTAATCATAACAATTATAAAGGACGCAGTTTTACTTCTGGATGTCAGCAGCAGTTACAGATGTTACAGCAGCAATATCAACAACAGTTAATACAACCAGCACAAGCAAATATAATATACAGTATTATAAAGGACATTACATATTGTGTAAAGATGTTTCTATATTTAGAAAAACTTCAGATAATGCTAATTTCCCCTGTCTCCAATGTATGACGAGTTATAAAGCTGATCAAGCATTGAATAATCATTTGGCGAATTGTAAAGAAAATGAAGCAGTCAGAAATGCGTTTCCTAAAGAAGATTATTTAAAATACAATAAATAGTACTACAAAAATAAAGTACCCTTTACAATATATTGTGATTTTGAAGCATATAATGTTCAAATGTCACAAAATTCTGGTAAACATTTGCTTGAACAAAAGCCATTATGTTGGGGAATGTACATTCATTCAAATTGCCCCGAATTATTTCAGTCAGAATATTATCAATACTATGGTGAGGATATTGCTAAAAAGTTTACAAACATGATAGAATATATACAAGATCATTTTTCACAATTGCTTAAAGCAAATATTCCTATACAACCATTAACGTATGAACAGAAGATACAATTTAAAGATGAAACGAAATGTTGTTACTGTGCTAAAGAATTACATACCGATAAAGTAAAACATCATGATCATCTAAATGGGTTATATAGAGGTGCAGCACATAATTCTTGCAATCTCAATGCTAGTAAATTTAGGTATAACTTTGTGCCTTTATATTTCTATAATGGTTCTAAGTATGATTTCTATTTAATAATAAAAGATTTATTCTCATCTGAAACATTACAACAATTAAGAACAAACGTTCTATGTAAAACAGAAGAAGAATACTTTCAATGCTATTTGGTTGTATTAGAATATTAGATGCATTTAGATTTTTTACTCCTTATTCATTAGATGTCATGGGAAAAACTTTGAAACCTGAACAATGTAACATATTGAATAAATATAACTTGAAGCCTCTAAAAGGAATATTTCCATATGAATATATAACTGGCGATATCAATAGAATAAATGAAATAATGCAAGAACAACAACTTCCTTCACGTGATAAATTTCAATCAACATTAAAACAATCACAACTGTCTGAAGACGATTATGCAGAAGCTAAAAAGAATTGGAAAGAATTGAATTGTAGAACAATGCTTGATTATACCATGAATTATCTTCAGATAGATGTACTAATACTAGCTAATCTTTTTGAAAACTTTCGTGATATGTGTCTAGACTATTATGAAATAGATCCATGTTATACATATAGTACACCAAGTTTAACATGGTTGGCAGGATTAAAACATGCAAACGTTCGACTTAAACATTATAAAGAAAGTTCTTATGATAAATTATTATTCTTTGAATCTGGAATCAGAGGTGGAGTTTCATCTGTTTTAGGTAATAGATATGTTAAGTGTTATAATAAGAAAGTAAATCCGCGTGAATATGGAATAATTAAACCTTTGTCACCAAAAGAAAAAGAAACGATATTAGAAATTTTACGGACAGATATACGTACGAAAGAAGAAGGAGTAGAACGTGAAAATGCAATTGATGAATTTATGAAAGAAAATTATTTGTTATATTATGATTTTAATAGTTTATATTCTTCTTGCATGATACAAGAATTACCTACAGTAGAAATGGAATGGAGTAATAATCTTGAATATGAACGCACGGCATCAGAGATGACTAGTAGGGCTTCGCCTAAAAGAACAACTGAATATGGAGATGGAAATGAAGATGGATTTGTCTATGAAGTTGATTTAGTTTATCCTGATGATATTAAAGAAACAACAAAATATTATCCATTCTGTCCTGAAAATAAAATACCTAATATAGAAGATTTTACAGATTATCAAAAGTCTATAATGCCTAAAAAATACAGACCAACAAAGAAACTCATGTTAACACAAAGTAATAAATATAAATATATTGTTGAAGGAAGAATGTTAGATTGGTATTTAGATCATGGAATGATTCTTACCAAAATTCACCGGAAACTAGTATATAAAAAATCTAAGTGGTTAAAAAATTATATAGAATTCAATATTGAAAAACGTAAAGTAGCTAAAAGAAATAAAGATAATTTTGGAAACGTATTCTTTAAATTAATGAATAACGCATTCTATGGCAAGACTTTAGAAAATGTACGTAATAGACAAAATATTGAAATAGTTTATAATAAAGATCGGTTTCAAAATTTGACAAGGAAACCTACATATAAAAGAACTACTAGATTTAGTGATAATCTATGTGCCGTTCATCTAAGACGAAGCATTGTAAAACATGACAAGTTTAATTTTGTAGGATTTACTATATTAGAATTAGCGAAACTGTTTATGTATAGATTTATTTATGATTATCTAGCACCTGCTTATGGTGAAAACTATAAGTTACACTTTTCAGATACCGATTCCGTTTTCTTAGAATTAACAATACCATGTAATTCTTCACTCGATTAAGAAATAGATAAAATAAGCGATATCATACATCCTACTGATTTATGTAAAGTAAAAGATGAATTAGAAGGAAATGATGAGTGCATAACAGAAGCTGTATTTTTAAAAACGAAATGTTACTGTTACAATACTTTAAAAAGCAATACATTAACTAAAGAAAATAAGACATTAAAAGGAATTTCAAAAGCATCAATAGATAAACAAATAACATTAGACAATTATAAAAATGCATTATTTAATAATGAAATAAGGACAGTATGTAATTATAGACTTAATTCAAACAAGCATAGAATGTACTTAAAAGAGGAATATAAATTAGCATTAGATTCATTTGATGACAAAAGAAAGATTTTACCTGATAGAATAACGACTTTACCATATTAGTTTTATTTGTACGTTTTATTTAATTTTAATATCATCATCATTTAAATCTATCTAAATACCATCATCATTGTAAACTGTAGGTTAAATCGGAGATTCACTTCGCGAAAAGATTTTCGATTGACTTTCAGTCGAGCAAAGGCAAGAAATCTCCCCTCTGATAGAGGGTCCCTCGACTCGAAGGCTAGTCAGAGAGCATTTCTATTGTCTTTCAGTCAGAGAACAATTGTTCGATTCAGAGTTTCACTCTGTGAACAAATGTTCTATAACTCTATCATGTACCTTTTTATCGATATTGATTGTGATAAATCCATAATCGTTTGACCAAGCATTACTGCAAGATTGTTTAAAGTCATCTTTATCTATTATACATAAGTCTCTTAACAAATCACTTAGATTTCTTGGATTGATTTCGAAAAGCATAAAAATACTAGTATTCTTTCTAATAACGCTGCCATCTAGTGAATACATACTTTACCTCAAATAAAAGACACTACAGTTATTGTGTCGTCCTCTTGCAAAATAATTTCTCTGAACTGCCTGATCTCTGTTATCAACACAATCATCAAACACAACACAATGTTTTTTCGTTTATCTAGTTTACTAGGATCTTGCATATTACCACTATCATCTACTAATTGTATCGACATGTGTTTATTTATTTTGGGTTCTACTAATTGTTTATTTGTCGCTGCTTCCTCACACCAGGAACTTATTTTCTCTTCATACTCCGATTTTTCATATTCTTCAAACAGTGAAGCTACAGCTGATTTTGTAAGATTATTTTCAAAACCATATTTCAAAAATTGATAGATAGGTTGTTCTGCTGTTGTTGTGTAAATTATAAGATTGTTATAATCCAAAAAGTTTGGTGTCGTGAGAATTTTAAATAATAGATACGTTTTTCCACAACCTGATCTTCCACAGACAACTGATAAAACTTTATTTGACAAGCTATGATGATGATTGAATTTCACTTTCTTGTTTAGTGGATATTTTACAGAACTGTTTTCACTCATTTTTAGTCAATATTTTTAAGAAAAATTAAACTTCACACCGGAACGAAGTTCCACAAGAGATTTACACCTCTCGTAACAATAGATCTATCATAATCTCTTCACCTCCAAAATTTATTGCCTTTCCTTTCTCATCTTTTTCTTTTTTCTTTTCTTTTCTTTATTGATACGATGACAACAGCTTGCGCCAATTGTAGTCACCACAAACGAAATTACAAAATTAAGCAAAAAATATTCTGTTAAAAACCAAAAAAGTAGACAATAGACAATATTATATCAGTAGATAAAACTCAGACGTTCACAAGTGCTTTCAATTCACACTTGAGGGATCTGTGATCACGGTCAAAAAAGGCCAACATTCTTAAAAGTGTTAGCGAGTGAGGATATGCGCGGGAAAAAGTCATGCTTGCGAATTCGCAGACCGCGACTCATAACACTTGTGAACACACTTGTATGCCTCGTTCGTCTTTCAGGCAGATTTAATAAAATTTTTGATACAAGGTACAGACAGTCGAAGCGATTATGTAAAATTTTATGATATAACAATAAATCTGTTGAATTAAGCCGCTTCACCAGTGTCGAAAGACCAAAATGTATACACAATTTGTTGTACAAACCACTGTCATAGACCATCTTCTCATGAAAACACAGTTCTTTTACAAAACCTTTTTGAACACGCTCAATCTTGTCAATTAAGTATTTCGATTGAGGTGACAACACTGAAGAGCAATAATCAAGGTTTGCCCGAACATATGAGTTATACATAATTTTCAAGACATTTACATCTTTAAACGGCTTCAAAACTCTCCTCACAAAACCTAACATACGGAAGGACTTTTTCACAATAGACGCTATGTGAAGACTGAAACACATATTGTACGAAAAATGCAGGGAATTATAGATTATATCTTTTGTTACGGGAAGAACAACAACGTCGCACTACTGACATAATGAGGGTTACTTTCATTAGTAGTTTAGAACACTACCACTCATGTTACCTAAGTCAAGATACTAAATCGCTATGTACAACTATTAATTGCATATCATAACTCATGTATATGCGCATATCCCCATCTTTATACACTATATAAATAATGAAAGCAATGAAGAATATGACAAGAAAATTTATTACAGTTTGCAGCATTTCTCTACAGTTTCCTGTCTTTTTTACATAATTTTACAATATTTACAAAAATTCGTGTTAAAACATTCATCCAACAAATAAGAAAATATTGCAAGAACTATTTTCAGAAAATGAAGGAATATTTACATGGTTTGACAACCATTGTGTACATCAAAAATCACTCTGAAGTTTCCTGCATTTTTTTGTAATACTTGCCGACTCATCTTTTGTGTTCACTCGTTTTAGTTCATTCTTTGACAAACAATTGTACATTCGTGTGAGAATATGGTCAACAGCAATATGATTTGATTTACATCTGGTCGATATATTACAGAATTTACGCATCATAACATCAGATGTTGCTTTCACAAACAGAGAGCGATGATTTTGCTCTGAAAGAAAACGTAATTTCGAAACATCATTGTCAAAAATGACAGCGTAAGAGAGGTAGCCGATCGCGCTTATAAGAAAACACAAATCTGAGGGCTCAGCCAAACCACCTCGATTGGCCATTTCAAAAAGCTGGCTACTACCCAACGGAATCGTAAACGGTGGACACTCGTCAACAGAATCATTTGCAATAAGCAGAATTTTACATTCCGAAAATTTGAATTGGCGTGCAACACTTCTACCGATGTAACCAGCAACATAGTAAATAATATTTACATCATTTTCTAATAAATTGTCCAAATCCAACAATTCTGGTGACAAAAAATCCACCAACCACTTGGACTCACATAAAGCGTCTGGTTTAGAACACGACTGATAATCTACCTTCACAATATTGGTGGGGAGAGGGTGACTTGAAGAATCACTTAGTTTCGAACGCAGAACATCGAGAGAATCAAACGAATCTTCCTCAATAGATTCTCTGATCAAATTCTCAATTCTATTGTTCTCAAAGGACCGTCGGGAATCAGCAGTCGCATTTGAAGATCGGGGAACAGTTGGAGATTTGGTGAAATATTTAGGACACTCTGGGAACACTGAAGGAATTGCCGTTGATTTCAATCGTTTCTTTTGAAGAATTTGCGATGATCTACTCTCCCGTCTACTTTCACGTGAGTCGGTCGACGTTGTTTCGAAGTCGTGGTCGTTGAAGTGTTTCTCACACACTCTGTGATTCTCATTAGGAGTAAAATCCTTTCGTGGGATAGCAGACATTCATCTTGAATGTAGAGCAGGGTCTGTTGGAAACTGAAACATTGAGCATTTCTCAATGACCTCATTTTTCCTGGGCTTATAGCCACTGCGACAATTAGGAACGCAGCACGAAAACACCATCGGTTGAACGTTGTCTTTAAAATATATGTTACACGGTAATGCACGTTATGGCGAGCGAAGTTGAGAATCGGACAGTCTGATAGTCAGCAAGACGAAGCAATGTCCCAGCTAACACATTTACACATAGGTAATGAAAGGTGTGAGTCACGTTATCGCATGCATTGGAACTTGGAAGGGACAGCTTCTCGCTGTATCTTTGTCATGTAAGCAGTCACTGCAGCGCGAGATGTTAACCCTCTCCCTGTCAAGGCAGATTTCGCAACATCGTGCGTTGTTCTTCCCGATACACTATCTATAATTCCCTGGAAAAATGTACACCAAGATCTTTGATCTGTTTTACCGGTTGTAAAATACAATTGTCAATCATATAATCAAATTCAATATTATGTGCTCGTTTAAAAGAGAAGTTTACATAAAAGCATTTTTCTATATTCAAAGTCATCTTCCATTTTGAGCACCACGAAAGCAAACAGTTGAGAGCAAATTGTAGATCAACACAGTCATTTACAGATGAAATTCTTTTAAAAATTTTCAAATCATCCGCGAACATGAGACTTTCACACGATGAGGGAGACGGCGGAATATCATTCACAAACATCAAAAATAGTGACGGGCCTAAAATTGAACCTTGAGGTACACCGGATGTAACAGGGGCTCAGTCAGACTCAATACCACTAATAACAACGCGTTGGAAGCGATCAGAAAGATAGCTGCGAAACCATGAGAGATTATTTCCAACAATTCCAAATTGATTACTCATTTTAATGAATAGATATTCATGACATACAGAATCAAACGCTTTTTGGAAATCAGTGTACAAAGAATGCACTTGATATCCATCATCTAAGGATGATGTGATAAAATCCTTGTAACATGTTAAATTGGTAGTGGTTGATCTCTTTGGAAAAAAACCATGTTGCTCGTCACATACAAGATGTTTCAAATGATTACGCAAGGAGTTATTTACAATCCGTTCAAACAATTTACTTATAACAGGCTGAATCGAGATCGGTCGATACGATTCAACACAACTCTTATCACCCTTTCGTTTGTAAATGGGCACAATGTGATTATACTTCAAAGCAGATGGGTATTCTCCTCGCCTTACTGACAGATTAAAAATGACAGCCAGAGGTTGGCACAACTGATCAGCACAACGAATGAGAAAAATGGCAGACACGTTATTATAGCCGCTAGTACAGCTTGGTTTCAATTTTTTTATTTCAGCTTTCATTTCATCTGGGGAAATAATAGGAAGCTCAAAACATGGAACATTATGAACACTACAGACTGGGATGGTTGGGCTTTGATGTACACAGAAAACGCTTTCAAAGTATTTACAAAATGCTTTGGCAATTTCAAGTTTACTTATGTGTAACTCATCTTTATATTTAATTACATTCGGTAAGGAAAATGAGTCTTTTTGAGATTTCACAAACGACCAGAACCTTTTAGGGTTACTTTTAATATCTTCCCCAACCTTATGAACGTAATCAGCATGACGAGATTTCTGCATAATTTTTACTTCAGTGCGTAGACGGCAGAAATCCTTGTAAGAGTCAGAGTTCTTATCACGACCATCTTTGATGTAACGTTTATGAGCTTTTTCTTTCTCTTTCACCAGTTTCATTAGGTCATAATCATACCAATGAGGAAATTTCGTCGCATTGAATTTCACAATCGGCACACAGTCAGCTATAACGGCAAAAATGATGTCATAAAAATATGCCAGGGAATCATTGGCACTATCAAGAGTCAGTAAAGAACTCCAACACACGAAAGACAAAAGTCTCTGAATAACATCAAAATCAGCTTTCTTGAAATTATAGCAAGACCTGCGAACAGTAGACGGTTTCGTAGAAAAAGGAAGCAATACTTCAACATCCAGTGCTTGATGCGTAGAAGAGCAAGGATTGTTCCAAGATCAACTGTCACATGCATGTTATTGCTGAGCACAAGATCGAGAGATTTATTATTACAGGTGGGAAGCACATTGTGTTGTCGAAGTTCACAGCTGCTGATGACATCCAGAAATAAGGATGACTTCTGGGATACATCGGAAAAATTAACGCAAGTCGCATAGCCGCAGTTTGGTTTCATACTCCAAATGGCATCTGAGATGTTAAAGTCACCAAGAAGTATAATTGAATCATGCTGTTTCGCAGCCATACGCACTTTTTCTAAAGAATGCTCAAGCTCTGTAACGGACATTGATTTTGCATCTGGTGGAAGATAAACTGTCCCAATCAATACACTTCGGGATTTATCTGTCTTGATTTCGATCCAAAGCACCTCAATATCTGTTTCAAAGTCTTGTCGACGAAAAGAAGATAATGTTGAGTCGACAGCAGTAAGAACTCCTCCGACATCTTTCTTAGTGCTCGTGTTTTGATCTCGATCCCTTCGATATATTGAGTAGCGAGAATTACATAAAATCGCTCCATCAAAAACACCGTCGTTCAACCATGTTTCATTCACAGAGATAACGTCATATTCAGATGTAGATGCTATATCAAAGGAGCTATTGAACTCATGTAATTTGCCACGAACACTTGTAGCGTTGAAACTTAAAATCTTCAGTTTGTCCTTCATCATTTCCAAATCACTGTATTAAAAGTGAAAAATATTCTATTGTAAGGATTCGAACTCGGACCATAAAACCAGTAAATTCAAACCCTTCGAACGCTATGCCCCTAGACCACTCTTGCACGTTTGATATAGGATGTGTAGAAGTTGGACTGTATCAGGAATGCAGAAAATCACGTCACTTTGGCCAACACACAAACGCAGCAAACAAGAGAAGAAGAGGCACCGATAAACACTATTCACCGCAGAATATGACGAGGACACAATAATGGATAAATTCCAATACGACGTTGAGACCCGATGATAAGGATTCACCAAAACGAAGGATCAGGACGACGAGAAAAAGAGCATTTGAACGATGCAAAAAACAACAAAATTGGTGCAGGAAAACCAGAGAAATAACTCGGAAATAATCAATGCAAGAGACACAGCAAGACACGACCAACAGCATGTCGTTTCATCATCTGTTATTTTAATGGTAATTGAATTAATTGTTTTTCTTGTAACTGGAAAATATATTAATGATTTTAGGATCACATTTAAACTGTAACAAATCGGAACTGTAAATGCTGGATAACTGAAGATATTATTTGTTAGCTTTCCATTAACAGAACCACCTTCTATAATATCACACTGAACGTTGATTGAATTTATTTCAGCTATTTTAGGTATATTTTCACTGATATGAAAACCTTGTGCATAGAGTTTCTTTTTAAATCCTAATAGTCTTGATAAAGATTTGTCAATATCAAAATCAACTTGATGATTTTCATCTAAAGTAAGAGAAAATTTATTTACTGATGGTTCAAGTGCGAAATGTAATTGTTTCTTGTCTTTAAATTGAACACCTAAATGTCTTTTAATTTCATTGGAAATCGATTCAACTTCATAAGATCCAGGAAGAAAAGTTAATTCTTTCCAAGTTTTACCTTTATCATTAGAATATTTAAATCGGTTATTTACATCTTTGATAATATTTTGTATAGTGTTAAATGTTGAAAAACTAGTTAATGCTACTTCATAATGTTTGTCTTGTTCTAAGTGAATAAAAGGGTCTAAATTACAAGTATGCGATGAAGTAGTTGTTATAAATTTTAATGTCGTACTAAATTTTGATGAACTTGAAATATCAATCAGAGTTTCTAAATGATTATTAATTTTTTCACATTCCACTTTTAACTAAATAATTTAGATAAACTTTTGTAGTCTTTTTCACTTATAATTTTCTTTTCCAATAACCGTTTCAATATTGCATGTATTTCGTTGAAGCTAGAGTTATGTCCTTCTTTTGTTGCAGCTAATAAAATCTCTAATCTATTTATTAATTCTTGTGGATCATCTGGTAAAAATACAGTTGTCTCTTTTAGTCCTGTTCCTGTTTTGGGATAACCGGTTTGGTGGAGAGCCAGTTGTTGCTGGAGAAGCAGCCATTGGTGTTGAATAACCAGTCGGTGTTGAATAACCAGGTGTTGGTGTTGGTATCTTTGTTCCTTTTGACTTGAATGGTGACAATAAGCCATTCAAACTTTTATAACGCTTATGAGTTTTTACAGTTCCAACCTTATCTAACATAGTTTTATATTTCAATAGATCATCAGTATGATATTTATCTAAATCCGCTCCTCTTAATAAATCCACGAAATTTCTGTCGAAACTGAAAGCTGTTTTGTCTGGTGTGAAAATTAAACTTTCTTTAGGATTTATAAATAATTCTTTTCCACCTAAGAAAAAACTACGAGATGGCTTTCCATCTATAAAAATTGTAGAATGTTCAAATAGCATAGACTTCGGTAATTTTTTTTCTATGTTTGCTTCTAACAAACCATAATCATCCATGATGGTTTTCTGCACTGGATCAGATATATCAATTCGTTTATCATGATCTACAAGTTCTTTTTCAAGAGTTTCAAGTGGTGCAATAGTTTTTTCAAAATCAGTTTTCACTTGTTCAGTTAGGTGCATTTTTTCTAACATATCAGATTGAACGCCAGCTTGTAGCATTCGATATTGTCTATGTTTTTTCTTCATAATATTTTTCTGTTTTATTAATTCTTCTAGTTGTTTAATTTTAGCCTCATTTGTATTCATTATATTTTATATTATTTTATTTTATAATATAATATTTGAATTTTCTGGTAGCATAGAGATACAGCAAAAACACTTTACTGAACAACTCATTTTTATTCTAGTCATTTTTCTTGTCAAGCTTTGCCAGTGGAACTTTGTTCTAACGTTTTAATAAAGTTCTTACTTCTTCTAAAAAAGCTTCATTGTCTACTTTGTCATGAGATTTAACAGGAATTTTATTTACTTCTCTAGCGATCTGGTCAAACGTCTCAATCTCTTCCAATGTAATAGCATTATCTTCACATGCTCTTTGAAAGTAGTAATGTAGTTTATCGTATACTTCTTTGACATGTACATGTTTCTTACTTAAGGATTTTTGTTTCTTTGATACCAAAGATTTTTCTAAAATTATTGCAGTTGAAGTTACAAAAAGACCTGTACTTGCTAAAACTGTAGCAACTACTGGAATTACTAAAACACCTGAAGTTATTATAATTGTAAATACTCCTAAACTTACTGTTAAAAATATTCCAATGCCTTGTGTTACATTCTTCACTATCGTCCATCTTTTTCTTAATTTATTATAATGTTATAATCTTAATAATAGTTGCGATTCCCTATCTTTCATATGTCCGACTCTATCTTTGTGTTTTGCTATATCCATTTCATATGATAATGAAGGATATAAAGGGGCTGATGGTTCTTTTGTTTTTTCATCTTCCATTTTTTAAGCAAATATTTTCACTTTTTTTAAAAATGGTGTGTCCTGGAACAGTCAATGTCATCAAAATCACTACTTTTCTAACAATATTAGCAAAATTTCACAAAATTTCACAAAATTTACCGATCTAGGACACACGACAAAAAAAATTCGAAAATTTAGGTACCTCAAAATTAGTGAAATTTCGCTAATATTGTTAGAAAAGTAGCGATTTTGATGAAAATTTCACTAATTTTGAGGTACCTAAATTTTCGAATTTTTTTTGAAAATCGTGTATCCTGGAACGGTCAAAATCTCATTACTGAAGTTACGCGTAGTTTGGGCAGTTTAAGGCTAATGCATAGATGATAGAATGAAATCTGATAACTTCTTAAGTCGACATTTTCTACCAATAGTAGAAACTTGTCTGCTACTGCGAAGCAGCATCCTTTCACGTGTGTGAAGTTAGCCGTACCAATATCCGTACCACATCGAAAATCACATGTGCCACTCTCGAAAACAGCATTTACACATAATTTTAGAGTGTGCCAACTTGTGCCACCAGAAATTTTTCAAAATAATGCAGCAGTTTGCGAGAAATCGTCCATCAAAACTTCTAGGTGGTACGGATGTGAAGTTAGCCGTACCAATTTACAGAAAAATTCTTAAATCGCATCTTTATGAATTTTCAACCACATGGACGTCTAAAATAACACGTCTAAAGCATGTGCCACCCACTACTTTGCCAAAATTCACAATAGTTGCTGAGAAAATTGACAAAATGACTTCAAAGAGGTACGGATGTGAAGTTAGCCGTACCACTTGTGAAAATCGCGTGTGCCACTCGAATCAACCCACCCAATACACTTATTGGGAGTGTGCCAGCTTGTGCCACCCCTCAGACAGCCCCAACTCTGCGTAGAATCCGCACAAATGCGGATTCTCCTCCGCAGCCATGCCGACAGCCCATCCGTACCACTTGTGAAAATCGCGTGTGCCACTCGAATCAACCCACCCAATACACTTATTGGGAGTGTGCCAGCTTGTGCCACCCCTCAGACAGCCCAACTCTACGTAGAATCCGCACAAATGCGGATTTTCCTCCGCAGCCACGCACACAGCCCACGTACATGTAGCTACGCGTTATTTGAGGAGGAATGGATTGAGGAAGGAATTCTAGTTGGCAGATCCTCGAAATGATCTCGAGAGGAAAAAAGTTCCTGCTGAATTCACGCGCCCCCTCTTTCCTGCTGCAATTGGCACATATATCTACATGTGGGTGTAGCCTGCATAATAATTGCATGTACATGGAATTTGCATAACTTAGTTCCGTAACTGTCAGCTTTAAGGACATATTTAGACCTCTTCAGTGTGTTCGTAGCATATTTCTACTATCCTAATCTGTTGTCAAGCATTACTGACAATGCCTGTGGTTAATATGAGCATGCTCTATCACCTATGCAAACTTACCTGACACATGCCAACTACCATCACTATGACATGCAGGCCTATGCGCATGAAATATAGAAGTCATAATTGTGAAACTTTAACTCTTTCTTAAGACACGACCCAACACCAAGCCCTAGGCAAACTTATACTCGTCTTGATCCTCTATTCACCTACAATCCAGATCCGAAGCCCTCATCCCTGGAAACTAGCCCGTTCATCAAACCTTACCCTAACCTTAACACTAGCCGACTGCATATTCAAACACAAATTTAACTGTTATTGGATTTCCGCTTCCCATGCCTTGCCCATTCGCCTACTACCTTCCATGCACTTAACAAATTATAACAGCAGGTCATTAACTTCACATTTTATTCATATAGAAAATCACAACACTGAAAAGTTTCAAAAACAGACTGGTTTTCACATGAAAGATACAATTTGTCCAACTTTACCAAAATATACATGTATGTCAACAAAGGCGTGACACTGTCCCAGTCTACATACCACTATCATACACAGGAATATCACAATTCATCAAAAATGCCACATCATGCTGAAACTCGTTCTGCGCAACGAGTTACACTAATTTCCACTACATTGAAGACTTCAGGACACTGAAGTGAAACAGAAGAGAAGTGCACTTCATTTTCCAGCTCATCAATCCACAGTCTTCTGCTCATTGAACAGCTTTGAAATTTGATTCATTGCACTGACCAACACCAAGAGACATCGTTGACGGTTTCTGAAAATCCTTTGGGTTAGCGTAGACGACCTGTTGAAGAAAAAAGGAATAATGTTAATTGTTTACTTTCAACAGTAGAATTAGGGACTGACTGTCACAGTCAGATCCACAAATCACGATCGACATTGATATTCACGAGCAGAAGCAAGTAAACACGTCTAGCTAGATCTCGTATTTTCTGCGAAATAAAATTGGGTCATTGTTGACTGTGTCTTACATAGAAAATGATCACGTTCCTGATGCATGAGCGCATTCATGGGTTGTAAATAGTTTTGTCTCAGATTCCTGCTCCTTACCGGGCCACTGTGGCGCGGTTATTCCGACGCAAAAATTCGTCTGAATAGTAATTTTATTGCTGATCCGTTATTCACAAGAATTTATGCGTGTGAATAACGATTTCCTTGGTTTCTCACCATCGGTATGCTGATATTTGATCAAGAATTTATACATTCTCATACGATGATGAAAATCATCCCAGCAGCCATTTATAATACACATCCAGATACTTAAACAGATCAATCAAACTACACTGGATGAATTATAGAGCAAGGTTTCGATGTCTCCTTAGTCAATGAATACATGCAATCATGGAAACACGAAATAAATAAATATTATAATCAATTTATCATTCAATCCAATTAATCTTTTATATCTCAGAGATGAAGCAATAAATGTTGCGCACGAATCTCCAACAGAGTCAATCGTAATCAGGCAGTGATCGAACTAGATAATAAAAGGAATAGCCTTCTAGACGTTTTACCTTTCGTTTTCAGCACGATGTAAATATATGGCACATTGTACATGCGTTGGCATTCCGAGTTCATTGTGGAGTTGCACTTTAACCATGCACTTTAACGAGGAGGTCATGAACCATGAATGACATATTGCAGACCAAAATACATTTGACTTGGAGTGGAACAAGATGAAGACAGCTTGGATACACAGTCCTGAAAAAGAGTGTGGTCGCAGCAAAAGCTGGGCAGGCATAAGAGAGACCTAATGGTGGAATTCGAAAGTAGAAAGCGCTGACAAAGAAAAGAAGTTGCGCTTCAAGCAATGGCAGCAAAGCAAGTGTGAGGCAACTAAAGCTCTCTATAAAAATGTAAAGAGATAAAATATCACCATCAAATGAGACCGATGAACTGTACTAAAATTATTATTGATGAAGTTGAAGATAGTTGATGCAAAAAACGTCAAATTGACATAGGGCCTATGCATCAAGCACTCAAATATGACATATGCATATCAAACATGCTCACTTATGTCCAATCTTTAATTGCGCATGTAAGTTTATAGCAACGATCACAATTTGCATAAAGCATCTGCACTTACATGTAATTATGCCATGCTTCTCTGGAATTTATTTTGTAACATATAAGTATTAAGGTCATTGTCATTGTATATCATGTCATTTGCCTGAAATTGAAGGCGTTTTACAATTAACTACTTACCTACTAATGCTGTCATTCATCATTTTTGTGGCTGTAACAATTTGCAATGCCTATCACGAGCGACGCAGTTCGTTCAGGGGAAGTGAAATTAATTTGAACATGTCCCGCACAAACTATATTACAGATCAGGCCACATCGAGCCAAAATCCTCTGACAGTGCCCCATCGAAAAAATGGGCCTACATACATTTAAATTATATAAGCGAAAAATGGACCTTAACATACAAAGGAATTACAATTTTGAACATGCATGTAGTCAGTCTTTTGATATCAAAATTGCCATACTTTTGCGAGAGGATTTTTTTCAAATGATTGTCGTAAATTGCTAGCAGGCTAGACGACCAATGATGTGACTTTGTATCGAAGTTGGCCTTAAGCATCATACTTTTAAAAAAAGTTTCCTGAAAAACATGCAAACATATTAATAAGACTCAGTCAGATTTTTATATGTATAGCATCTGAA
The DNA here is from genome assembly GCA_907163375.1 of Prostheceraeus crozeri. Lineage (NCBI taxonomy): Eukaryota > Metazoa > Platyhelminthes > Polycladida > Euryleptidae > Prostheceraeus > Prostheceraeus crozeri. The sequence continues at coordinate 480,716 of CAJQUW010004361.1, read as the reverse complement.
TGAAATCAGATTGCTCTACTGGTACTGAAGTAATTAAACTCTAAGTGATAAATTGCACATAAAATTCAACTTTGCAAAATTTGCGGAAGTGCTTTCGAATTGCTCCTCACCTTCGTTTTTCGCCACTACCGCACCGCGCAACCGCGAAAAAATTTTAAATACTGATAGCACGAATCGTCAAACTCAATCACATGCGCATAGAATTCCTGTGATACAGCAAATAAGAGCTTCATCTGCAATATTTCAATTTTAAACTACTAAATATTGGAAAATCATTCCCTTAATAGTTACTTATTTCCTGAAAAATTATCAGTGAATTTACATCATAGCCTCATGGTGCCTCTTTCAGAGCTGTGTCGGCTAGTGATAATCCAAGCGACAGCAACAAGCGACTTGCACTGAATCCTTACTTGTCTTTCACCATTGAACAATGACTAATTGCATTTCCAGTCGCCCAGTGATAGACTTAGTATAGGCTAACGGATTATTCACTTCGACCACAATTGAGCTACAACCTTGCTGTATGACTGCAAAGGCATAAGAACCCAAAAAGAACCCGAGTCATTGAGTGGGTCACCGTACGGTGCCTTTGAACCAGTTTCATCACTGATATACACATCATCATGCCATAACTTTTTACTTTGTCACCGATTTCCGTAGACATTCCAAATGTAAAGAATGATTTTAGTAGTGTTAAATATAATCGCAGCTCCATCGCTGAAATTCATCCCAGGAGATATTATTTCAAAAGAAAACCGAAGCCTCTTGTATTGACGAACTAGGCTTCGAGGATTGCTGCAATCATCATACCTGATTGTTCGAATCTGTCTTAGTAGCCATGTATCTGAGGGTTGTTTCGAGGCACATGTCGAATTTCTCTGGTCGATCCGGCTTGCGAAGTTGTCGTGGAGATGTTCTTAGAATCTAATGATGTAGTTGTCATGGTGGTAGAAATCGATCACAATATCTGATGAATGCAAAAAGAGTCTGACATGTGTATTGGATTTCCTAAAATTTGATGGGATCATGACAACTTGAACATTCTAAAGGTATTCATGACTTAGATAAGTGCAAGCGATAGTTGCATTGGCATCCACTGCCAACTCATCTATATGTAGTTCTATATCATTCATGTGCAATCAGAAGTCCGAGATCAATGTGTCTGGCTGAAGATTAGGCGGGCTGAGCCTTCCTAGTCCCCTGTTCACACGCGTGCCTGTAGGATGCAAAGCAGGACCAAGAAAGGTGAAGCAAGACAAATAAATAAATCAAGACACACATTTATTTTATTGAGGGATTTGGAGTCAGAAATTTCTGAGCAGCTAGACAACAAAAATGAAAGATCGCTGCACCAGGTAGCAGGTGTAATAGATGCGACCAAATATTTGCCGACTCAACCTATCCAGTAGCCACAGCCATTCCACCAACATCTGCTTATTCATTGCTCATTATTCATCTGCTGTATATACACAGTGCCCTACACATAGCACTCCCTTCTATTCTTTAATAATCTATATAGGGTTGTTCCTAACTAAGCCAAGCAATCATAAGCTCCGTCCATCAGTCTGCAAGCCGATTCCACTTATCTAACTTCCTGCAATAAGACTGAACATTCATTGTAATGAAATAAAAACTACTTACTTTCCCTGCTGCCTTGAAACATGGCGTGTGCGTAGACATAGGCTGATACCTTCGTTAATAGCGTAAGACCACAAAATTCCACGTGCAGCTGGTACATTTAGAAATGCGTGCAGTGTTTAAACAAAATCTAACAAAAATTTAGAAGGAATTTGTGACACAAACATTCCTGCACAAAATACATCAATCTGTAGTTTCCGACATTGTCTCAGCATTTTCTGTAAAAGCGTGGATATTTCCTCAGAGTAAACAATTCTCTATCCAATGATACCAAGTTCGTTCTCTGTTTTTGCAGGATAAAAAAATTATAATGATCACGTGAATGAAATATGTCCAATTTTGAATTACTGCTATTTAAATACAACTACTACACTTTCTTGTAAAACCATTGACATTTCCAGTGGATTCAAAATTTCTAGCATTCGGTGGGTTGATTCGAGTGGCACACGCGATTTTCACAAGTGGTACGGATGGGCTGTGGGCGTGGCTGCGGAGGAGAATCCGCATTTGTGCGGATTCTACGCAGAGTTGGGCTGTCTGAGGGGTGGCACAAGCTGGCACACTCCCAATAAGTGTATTGGGTGGGTTGATTCGAGTGGCACACGCGATTTTCACAAGTGGTACGGATGGGCTGTCGGCATGGCTGCGGAGGAGAATCCGCATTTGTGCGGATTCTACGCAGAGTTGGGGCTGTCTGAGGGGTGGCACAAGCTGGCACACTCCCAATAAGTGTATTGGGTGGGTTGATTCGAGTGGCACACGCGATTTTCACAAGTGGTACGGCTAACTTCACATCCGTACCTCTTTGAAGTCATTTTGTCAATTTTCTCAGCAACTATTGTGAATTTTGGCAAAGTAGTGGGTGGCACATGCTTTAGACGTGTTATTTTAGACGTCCATGTGGTTGAAAATTCATAAAGATGCGATTTAAGAATTTTTCTGTAAATTGGTACGGCTAACTTCACATCCGTACCACCTAGAAGTTTTGATGGACGATTTCTCGCAAACTGCTGCATTATTTTGAAAAATTTCTGGTGGCACAAGCTGGCACACTCTAAAATTATGTGTAAATGCTGTTTTCGAGAGTGGCACACGTGATTTTTGATGTGGTACGGATATTGGTACGGCTAACTTCACACACGTCATCCTTTCCAGGTGTCAAGCTTAAAAGTAAACAATGTCCTCACTCCTATTAATTTCTCATCAATTCCTTTATAGGCCACATGCCCGGTAATATAAAAATATCCTAATGAAATCGTTCAGCACACTAAGCCAAGATTGTCACAAATTAGCCGTCCTTATTAAGTACTTCAATATAGGCTGGTCACCAGGCCTGCATGTCATCTATTATCGTCACTCGCCCGGCAGCCGCAACAGGATTAGAATAAATTGAAACCCAAAATTCCGCAATATGCCCTTAAATTAGCAGAATTCCGCGATTTCCGCTGCCAAGGCAAAATTCCGTATTTTTCTGCTATCCTCGGAAAATGCATGCCTCTGGTTGTGGAAGTTACCCCATGCCGTGTTGAACTACCGACTTTGAGTGTGAATCAACTTCATTGAAAACATCAATTGCCGTCTAGAATCAAATCAAAATAGGAGTATTACACATGAAGTAGGAGAATACAAAATTCTGTTATAGGATGAGCATCACTGAAGGTAAATACATGTATATCTCGTGATATATTCGTCAGCTGCAAACGTAAGAGGAGATACTGAAAACGAATCGAATGACATACATAAGTTTTAACCTTTGAGTAACTGTTCTTATTGGTGAACTGGACACATGGTCCATGTTTTCGGTCGCACGGATTTGTAAAACGCAAGAAGCCATTGCTGTTGTCTTCGTAGAGTTGATAGGGATACACCTGCTTTCAAGCACATCATGATATGAGTGCCATATCACAGCAGGCGACCAGCGTCCGTTCGTATTAAAAGTGCTGATAAACCATTAAGCATGGCTTAAAAGTGGTCGAAAATTTCTTAGTTCCACGCTTTTGTGTGATTACTCGAAGTCAATGATGTAAGCAGAAACAAGACATCGCATTAGAAGTCGTCAATTTGACGAGCTTTTGCACTTTTAGAGGAAATGGCTTTTAGAGCTTAATGATTCAGATTTCCGCATTTCATTCTTTTTTTATATTTCAATTGCTTTCATTTATTGAATCAAGTAATAAACGCAAGGGCATGGGTCCACCAGTGACTCGAAACTTCGAAAGCTGGTGGGCCCTTTTGATGGGACTGCTGGGCCCAAAGGCCCACCAGTTATTATGCAAAAAAATGCCCTGGTACGAAGTGATATCACAGTACGCACGCATCTCTCACTGGCTCTGGTGTCCGCTGCTGACAACTTATTGTTTGCCATTTCCAATGGCAAGCGATACACAAATTATCCATTCGAGAAGGAGCAAGTTGTCTAATTCTGTGATGTGCCATTTCGATATCAAGGTTGCATACAATTCCTCCTTTCTAGGAAACCGAAGCTCGCGCAGATGAATCTAATTCTGTGATCATCACTTTCAAAGCAATTTTTCATGCATTTCAGCATAGCAATTCAGACTGACAAATAAAGATCACTCATACGTATTAGCCACATGTCAAATCACGAAAATAACTGCCAACTGCAATTATCGCTATCAATAGCGAAGATTTCAAAAACAAATGAATTGCTCTTGCTATTCACATTTAATGAGATAAATGAAAAGCAATTGTGGGCCTAAAATGCTCCGAGGATAAATAAAGTTCATTATTATTATTATTATAAATCAAATTTATGGTGAACAGGAATGAAAAAGTATTCTTCCTTTCATATTTCGTCATCTTCCGTAAGGCTTTTCGAGGACTTTTACGGAATAATTAAGTCGGCGAAAGGCTTTACGGAAGAAGACGAAATATGAAAGGAAGAATAGGTTTAATTCCGGTTTAATATTAAGATGAAAGTAAGTCAATAAGAAGTAGTCAATGCAGAAAACTGGAGTAAGAGAGCTCTAATCGAAAACTGGGTCATATCATCAACATTTAGGGCACATTTCTTAAGATCCTAAAAGGATCTGAGTTTTAGTGAAAACATAAATCAAACAATTGTCTCATAGAAAATAGACCATACTTCTGTAGCATTGAACTACATGTTTATGGAGAGCTTATTCAGTCTCCGGTCTCAATGCCTTCTTATCATAGCTTCTTGGTTTTAGAATGTTCACTGCACTGCTTGTTTTATTACCAAAAATACGCGAGATGCATGCGAACACATGGACTCCTAATTTGTCTGAAATGTCTACAACGTGACTGAAAAATCAAAATCATCAACTTTGTGATATATACATATATATATACATATACATATATATATATATAATATATAAATTATTAAATCCAAAAATGGCACGAAATAATATAAAAATTACGACACCCAGATGTTAGAAGAAAAACTAGCTTTTCAATATTTTCTATCGTTGGTTTTTTGATTCAATAAGTTTATACATATATATATATATATATATATATGTATAAATACGACAAATATATATATATATATATATATATATATATAAATATATATATATATATATATATATATACGACAAATTAACCCACGCAGAAGGCAAAAAGAAAAGCACAATTTTGTAGCCCAAACTGGTTTCACATGTGTTCCAGGCTTCTCATGGGCAACTGAATTATATTACAAAAATTCGAACTGAAGCATGCAAATGATCAACATAACATAATAGATATATGACACTAATCATATGTACTGAAATGGAAAAGGAAATCATAGATTTTTCGGGATGAGCACAGTGAGATTCTATGGTACTGGTGCATGTTACTCACTTAATGATTTACATTTAATTTTGGTTTTAAGATATTTATACACGTTTTTTCTTTTAGTTCTCTCATGCCTCTGTCACTTCCATTCGGTAATTTATATATTGTCATAATCCAGAATGGGGGATCTTCATTTTTTGCACATGCAGATATGTGTTTGCTGGCGTGTAAAATGGCATATTTATTTTCTCTAACCTGCTGTCTATGCACCCTTACTCTAGAACGAAAAATATCTCCTGTTTGCCCCACATAAAGCTCACCACAACCCCCACACTTCATAACATATATGAGATCCCTTGTGTTACAATTCATATTTGATCTAATTTCGAAAGATTTCATTTGTGCCCTCTATTAAACAATTGCAGCATTCACATCTACTGTCTCCACATTTTGTAACACCGATCAAAGTTTTCCTGTTGTTATTTGAGGCTGACGGTATGAACGTCTTATTCTATAATTTTTAAAAGTCGACGTCACTTTCAAACTATTAAATATAGGATTGACAATATTCTGGAAGATCGCAGGATTATTCGGGTTGAATGTAGCAACAAAAGGAACAAGTAAGTGCGAATGTTGCTCGTTCTTATTGCTAGTAATTTTGTTTTCAGCTCTGGATATTGCATCACTTATTAAAGGCTATGGATATCCAAGAGTGAGCAGTTGGTTTCGTAGTTCATCATACCGCATAGCCAAAGTATAGGGATGTTTTTGATTATATGCTTAGGATGGTTCGAATTAAAGGAGACATAATTATGACTGTCTGTAGGTTTGTAATGCACATCTGTCTCAATTTTTTCATCCTCTTTGTAAACACAAACATCCAAAAAATTCAATTTATTCTTATTACATTCTAAAGTAAACTTGATTTTGTCATTCATGTTATTTAAAAATTGATGGAAACGAATCCTTCCATATTACAAAACAGTCGTCTAAGTATCTGAGCCAGTTGTCATGAAATTCATTGAATTCTGTTGTGCTCAGAACATCTCTCAAGTAAACATACATCTTTTGTTCTAGATATCCCATAGATAGAGTGGCGTATGTAGGGGCTAATCGAGTGCCCATAGAATATTGTCAATCCTATATTTAATAGTTTGAAAGTGACGTCGACTTTTAAAAATTATAGAATAAGACGTTCATACCGTCAGCCTCAAATAACAACAGGAAAACTTTGATCGGTGTTACAAAATGTGGAGACAGTAGATGTGAATGCTGCAATTGTTTAATAGAGGTCACAAATGAAATCTTTCGAAATTAGATCAAATATGAATTGTAACACAAGGGATCTCATATATGTTATGAAGTGTGGGGGTTGTGGTGAGCTTTATGTGGGGCAAACAGGAGATATTTTTCGTTCTAGAGTAAGGGTGCATAGACAGCAGGTTAGAGAAAATAAATATGCCATTTTACACGCCAGCAAACACATATCTGCATGTGCAAAAAATGAAGATCCCCCATTCTGGATTATGCCAATATATAAATTACCGAATGGAAGTGACAGAGGCATGAGAGAACTAAAAGAAAAAACGTGTATAAATATCTTAAAACCAAAATTAAATGTAAATCATTAAGTGAGTAACATGCACCAGTACCATAGAATCTCACTGTGCTCATCCCGAAAAATCTATGATTTCCTTTTCCATTTCAGTACATATGATTAGTGTCATATATCTATTATGTTATGTTGATCATTTGCATGCTTCAGTTCGAATTTTTGTAATATAATTCAGTTGCCCATGAGAAGCCTGGAACACAGGTGAAACCGGTTTGGGCTACAAAATTGTGCTTTTCTTTTTGCCTTCTGCGTGGGTTAATTTGTCGCATTAATTTCCATTTTTTTGATTTCTATTTTGTATTATATACATATATATATATATATATATAGGTTAACAAAGAGAGAAAACTCAAAAATGGTCCGTAAATAATTCCAACAAAAGTACGACACGGAATTATCAAAGAAAAACTCAATTTCAACTGAAATGCTGGGCATTTCAGTTGAAAGTGAGTTTTTCTTTGATAATTCCGTGTCGTACTTTTGTTGGAATTATATATATATATATATATATATATATATATATAAAGATATATATATATATATATATATATATATATATTATATATATATATATATATATATATATATATATATATATATCAGTGGCGAATCCTGCGTTCACACAATAGGCATGCGCCGTGTAAATATGCATGCACATAAACCATAAACCCTATGATACTCGTACTTTCATTTAAATGCCCCATACTTGATTATTTTCATCATGTTAGTCACCAATATAGGCTATACTTCTCCACACTGAGTTTTTTCATCATAGTTTATGATGCTAATATTATCATCATTAATATTACATAATATTATTAGTACGATGATACTAGACTCGGGTTGATGGACAAAATTAATATCCTTGCAATTAATTCACATAATAGCCTATACACTGTACACTACATAAGCTCATAAACGGTATATGTAAATGAATAAAAACCATATTCACAACTTAAATGATTATATTCTAAAACAGCAGACGATTTCAAGACTAGCACGACCGTTTTTTCCAAATATTATTCACAATTTCAAAAGATTGTCACTTCTCTAACGATATAAAAAATCAACCCTCCTGTTTTTCTTTACAAAGTTCTCAATTACATTATCGAAAAAGGCAGGTTTCTTTTGAAGCAAAACTAACAAGCTTTTCTCAATAGCCATTAAACTCAAAGAAGAAAGTCTGTTTTGTTTCTGGGAGCTCCGGCAGTATGTATGGATTCGTTTTAAAGCCGAGAAAGATCGCTCCGCACTTGCACTTGAAGACGGGATGGAGACGACCAATTTCGCTAATTTGAACAGTTCAGGCATACCAAGGTACAATTTCTGCTCATGCATGCTTTTCAGAATGTCAAGCACTGACTTTCGATCGAAGTCAGACATGCAATAAATTGCAATCAACTCATTTTTCAGACGAATTACATCGAAGAATCGGCCATAATGCTTATCTAGCGATTTCAATGCCATTTCTGGAAATTGTTTATTGTGCTATGAAAAGAAACTAGAATTAAAAGAATTCCAATTGAGAAATCGTTTTGAACCTGTTTGTCAGCTGTGTCAGAATATTATCCGCTATTTCCTGAAAAAGATGTTGGTAAAGATCCGGTGTTTCAGTTCTACGCATTTCGAAAGACGCATCAGTAAGGACAAAGGATTCTTGAAAAATAAGTTCGAAATCACTCTCTTTAATTTTTTTGACATTTTCTATCAATTCCGGGATCTTTTGTCAACAATACAAGATATCCATACCTTTTGATTGCAAAATTTCAAATAATGTATCTGTCAGTGAAAAAATACGAGAAAATACGGCTATCAAAAATCGAGTCTGGAACTTATCAAGAAAAGCAAAATATCCAAGACATCTGTCAATGCCATCATCTTCCCAGTTTTGGGAATTTTCCAATACATGCTGAAAAAATGCCCTCAAATTTTCATAATCTGAATTTTTTAATCTTTTCATTCTGAATAGCCGACGAAGTCCCTCTAAAAATGGTTGACTCGTTCAAGTGGGTTGCTAATGTTGCATTGTAATGACTTATCAAATCGAGAGTCTCTAAATAATTACCTTTATTGGCCGAAGTTTTTGCTTCATCATGGCCTCGGAAAGGAAGCTCGCGCTTGGCGATAGAGCAGACGACATCAATAAGGCGGGTCAATATTTCGCGATTTTTTTAACTTTTTCATTATGCATCATGTCATTGATACGCCTCTGTTGATCAAGTTGGTGATCGATTCTATAGTTTTCCCGAAGCTGTTTAGTTGAAGAAAGCACTTGATGTGACTGAGTGATTTTTCATGACGTGTTAGAGAAATGGATAGCGTATTGAGATTGTCAAACCCAGTTTTAGACCATGTGTTGTGGTCGCCTGAAAGCAACAGGCATGGCCAACAAAATAATTTGTTCAGCTCACTCGAACCAGTCAACAAAAAAATGTATTATCATATTGGGAAGAATGAAAATGTCTTACAAATTCTTTATTTTTGTCCCTGTGAATGCGCGTGAGGTTTGGTAGTTCCGGCTTCGGTCTTCCATTCGAAATGATGTCATTTTTCTCGGCTATATCTCTCCTACTAAACGGAGTCTGAATCAAGGACGCGATTTGATCTTTAGCCATTTTAGTTTTGGGAGTCGGCGTATACACAAGTAACTGTTCACACAAACTTAATTAAGCGACGAAGGAATGGCAGTAAATGTTTATTTCTCACACCCTCTGAAGAGAGAAAGCGTGCGCGCGAGACATGTCATCACTCGGTTTCTAAGCAGGCCATGCGATCAAGTTGGAGCTACAATGTCGTCATTCCCATGGCGCCTTGTGATTGGTCATCAGCACACGTGTGCGAGAGAATTCATTACTAATGTCAGGTAACGTGCGTTGATGGCATTGATCCATATTCAGATCATGTCAGCTCCTAGTCAGCTCTCTTGATGTGCGCATGCCGGGAAGATGCCTTCGGCAGCGATGCACGTGTTACTTACAGGGAACGATGCGATTCTATTTTCAGTAACAGATTTCTACAGTGCAAGCGGCACCAGCAGTGTAGTAGCTATTGCCTTTCCGCATGCTCTCATAGACAGAGCTGACAAGGTCTGATTTGCTACAGTCTGATCTTGAATCGCATTAATAACTCAGCGTTAACAACTCTCGATAAACAACTCAGCGTTAAAAGTGCTTCTAAAGCCACAAATCGTGAGCATGCGCCGCATGCCTAGCATGCCCGGAGCATTCGCCACTGATATATATATATAGAGAGAGAGAAGAGAGAGAGAGAGAGAAGTTTCTATTGTTTGGTCCTTGATTTTCAGAAACTTGGTGTTCACATTTGTAAAAGATTTATCAGTAAGTAAGTTCTAAGGTATTAAAGTAGTTAGTATCAGTAAAGTCAATCTAGTTTCTATTTATGTTTTGCTCTTCTTTTTCTCAATGGTTTTACTTATGTATAGTTCGATTTGTTGTTTAATTTATTATTAACCGTATTTCTCCCTTGCTAATTCGATCACGTTTACATTGTATTAAAATGAATTGAGATAACTTTTAGTGCCGATAATTAGCAAATGAATAATAGATCTTTAATTTACAGGAGTATTTACCCAAGAAGCTATTCAACAAAGAAGTTTAAAATGTTACAATTGAGGAAGATGCTACTTGAATTAAAAAAGTTACCCTTGCTTTGAGGTTCTTGTACATGTACTTATTATCTGTTCACCATTATCAAGCAAGGCTCAAGACTTATTTGTTCAATACTGATTTTATGATGGACAAACAGTCATCAAGAATAGCATCAAGGAGGCGGAAGATGCTCTATATTTCGCAAATATTTTGCATATCGAGCAGTGTTCGAAATTCGGTGAAGAACAAATTTCGATAGCATCTGATAAAGATAATTGCTCGAGAGCCTGTGAAATGCAAATGATCTCCCTGATAATAGCAAAACAAGTTTTCAATTTTAATAATTTGGATTAAACTATTTTCGACACTTTCACCGGACTTTAATATTTCAAGCTTTAAAATACTGCCCCAAGCTGTAATTCTAATAAGCTTGAAGTCCCAAATTTCTTGAAAGTCAACCTCATAGAGTAGGGATATTTAGGTAGAGTGTCGACTCAAAAAAGTATCTGTATGCAGTGAAAATTTTTATATGAAAAGTTTCGGTTTTTTGCGGAGATTACGTTCCCGTGGTCCAAAGAATTATTTGAGCAATTTTGAAAAAAGTCAAAATTTGCCAATTTATATACTACCGCGATGACTCTCCTAAATAAGTAGTGTGAAACAAGTTGGTTATCAAAAGGAATGACTTTTTGCTCATAAGCATCCAAACTAGACGGAAATCAAGCTGATTATCGAGGGAATTTCATGATCCGTATTATTATGGAAGTCTTCATGAAAAGTCACGATTATTCGTGCTTTCTTGCCTAGAATTTCAAGTTTCTAATTCAATTTTCACCGGCATGATTTTATGATTAACTAAATTCATGTTTCACTTCCTGAATCTGGATGGTGAAGTGGAACCATGTACATCTTTCATACTCAATTGAAATCATTGTCTTTGACTCTGTTATTTTGCTGTACCAGTGGCAGGTTGCTTTTCATATGATCACGCTTAAGAAGATTCTCTTGAGGTTCAGCATGAAAGCAATAGCAGGTCAGTTGCTAATTTAACAAACATTATCTCTCCAAGGCTGTCATGACCAGAGTTGGAAAAGTCGTAATTGGAATTAATTCCGACCCGGAATTAATTCCATTTTTCGTCGGAATCGGAATTGGAATTGGAATTGGAATTGACCTTGATAAACCTCAATTCCACTTTTTCGACAGACCTGTGATAAATCTATTTGTGCAAAAATTGAAATCACAGTATTCGGCCGTTGTGTTAACTGCACGCAGAGATAAGAGATAGAGATAGATCGACAGAGCTAGTTTTATTCTTTTGTTGAATAAAGGGTGCTAATTGTGACTTTGATGGGCCTACAGCCCCCGGACAATTTTAATTCAGCAATTAAGCAAACAATGAAAAGATAATCATCTTTGTTCAATCTGTTATTTAGCTATTTATCATGCAAGATAATTAATCAAAATAAAACAATTGTTGAATTTAGTTATTGATTGGATAAGCACAAAAATTGGAGATTAACTTAATTGTTGTACACACGAAAAACAATCGGTTTGGAAAGAGGAAAATTAACCCTGCATTAAAGGGCAGCCTGTCAGATCAAATCACAATATAGACAGTGTCAACAAATTATTCTAATAATTAATGATTCAATTAAAATGGCAATGACATGAAATATTATTCAACCTCCAATCACAACAATTGAAAATATTAATTTTCAAGACTATAGTTATACAAATAAGATAGTCAACGATAAAAGAAAAACTTTAAACTTGCAGTTCACTTCTTGATGTTGAATTCACTTCAATTCGATCGGACTCACTTATACCAAAATAATATCATAAATATCATGAATATCAGTGTCACTTATACCGTCAATCTTCAATCGCGCTCGCTGATGTGTTGCCGCATACGCTACTGTGTTGTTGTTCGCTGGTAGGCAGTTGTAGCTGTTACTTCTGTAGTCAAGTTACACCGCGAGAGCCCGGAGTTCTTCTAAACAGCTACTGAAGATGTCGTATGTGCTGTTGTTGTTTCAATTTCTCATCGTCTCTAATTTATGCAAATTTTTGACACTTGACGATAAATCCACTTTCTTTTGAAAATTGAAAGAGTTTCCTTTAATCTCTGTTCGTTAGCTTTCGACCCGACCACATTTCGTTCTTATCACGGAATTTTTAATCTCCTTTTTTAACATGGACCATTAATCAGTTTTCATGATATCATTTTTATCGTCGTTTTTTCTTTCATCAACAATCACGTTATTCGCACATTGAATTTCTTTCTTCTGTCAGTTTATTAATAGATTTATTCGCATCTCTCTCTCTCTCTCTCTCTCTCTCTCTCATAGAATTTCTATGCTCTCTCTCTCTCTCTCAGCGTTTGATTCTTTGCTGACCCTTAATTTTCTTTTCTCTTTTTCACAAGATGTTGAATATCTCGTTTACGAAACGAAAATGGCGTAAGCTGACCGGCTACATATATCCATGTACATGTACACAAGAAATATGAACTATGAACATGAGAACGCACATAGGAACGACGCAGGGAACGGCACACAGGAATAACGAGGATAGGATACGGGCACATGGGTTAGATTGAGGCGAGGAAACTTTAGATACATTAACATCTACGCGTCATGCAATTATCGGAATTCGGAATTGAATCTCATTATGGAATTGGAATTGGAATTGAATTGAACTGTTTCGACTGGAATTGGAATTTCTGCTCTGGAATTGGAATTGGAATTAAAACATTTCAGTGGAATTTTTCCAGCTCTGGTCATGACACGGACGATCTGTAAAATAATATCATTTCCATCTGCTTTGTACTATCATGATCAGTCGATTCCGTTGTAATTTCTTCAATTAGCTGCATAAATATGCATATCTCACATTTGGAAACAATTCCGACTGTATCTCCCTTGAGTTCATTTAACAAAATCGAAAGTGTATACACATTGGGGATTTAATAAATGCGGAGTTACCACTCTACCTAATATATTTACTCTATGGTCAACCTTATCTTTCAAAGTTCATTTTACACTTTTAACTTAACTCTTGAAATTCTGTTTTCCTAAGAAGAGAACTCGAAAGATGTCTATAAAGATAATTCTGATTTATTTCACTGTTGGATATTAATCATATCTACCTGTGGAATTTATTTTTTGGTAGTTCTTTGTGTATAACACTAAATGAAGAAAGTGTTTGTAGAAAACAGAAAATGCTCGTGTTGTAGTTTAGAAATTATGCAAAATTTGAGATCAAATGCTTTACTGAGTTGAGTCATGATAATCCGACCTTTGCAAATCAAGCCATCTTGCTAAGTCCAGCCATCTGCTTGGGAATGAACCTGGCCGGATTAATGCAGTTACATTAGAGTACATTAGCAGTACAGTTATTAGCGCAGTTACACATTCATTACAGTCAAGTCATCAAGATCAAATAGACATTCAAAGATGAGCTCCGAGTACACTACATACACTACATCAAATCCTTTTTCAATGCAAACAATAATGAAGGCACTGATGAAGGATCAGAGAGATATGGTAAACACGATGCCTCGCAACTATTTTGGCAAAGAAAAACTGTCCGTAATAGAATAATAATGACATAATATAGTAGTAATGATAAAATAGCATACTTTCACACCAGTGTCATCAAAACAACCACATCCACATTTTATACCATTTGTTGCTCACAAAAATCTATCATCATCATTTTCAAAACAAGTAATGCATAGCAATTCAGACCGACAAATAAAGACAAATAAAGATCACTCATGTTCGCCACATGTTCAACCACGAAAATATACCACGATATATGGAAGTTTCTATATTTTGTGGTCTTTCATTTTCAGAAACTTGGTGTTTGCATTTAAAAAGGATTTATCATCAAGGAAGTTCTAAAATATCAAATTCATTCAATTCCATTGAATAATTAAGTAAAATCAATCTAATCTAATATTAAAATGAAATTATTGAATTGAGATAACTTTCAGTGCAAATAAGTGGCAAGTGAATAACAAATCTTTAATTCGCAGGAATGCCATTGAATAAAGAATTTCAAAAATGTTATAATTGAGAAAGATACTACTTGAGCATAACAATGATAATAAATAGCATGCTTACACACGAGTATATCAAAGATACACTTTGCCTTCGGCTCTGAAAGCATATAAAGAGTCTGAAAGCAAAACACGTCACGGGCCATGTTGGTCACTTCGAGAAGAGCGCATTTTTTTGCTGTGTCGAAAAGAGCAAACTTTGGTGCAATTTCTCGACGGGTAGAAGTTGAATAGTACATAAATGATAAATTCGCACCATTCCCCAATTTAAATTGGTCTGATCGTCGTTTCAGTTGCACAATGCAAATTCTACTTGCTTCTATGTCAAGCGCATTAAAAAAGTCACGTTTCATTTTCGTGCAAAAGCACTTCGAAAGGCAAATATATTGCAATAATATCATTTAAAGATAAGGATGCTTGCACTGTACTCTAGTGCTTTTTTGAATAAAGTGTCAAACAATTTTTGTCAACTTCTAATAGGCAACAGATTAGATAATTAGCGAAATTAATGATATATTATCCAATACCCAATTGTTTTTTAACGCAAATTTGAAAAGTAAATGCTTTTTCACTGCTAAAATTGTCAACATCCTCAATCATACAATCATCTTTCCTTGGAACTGTATTCAAGAATCGTGTGATTTGCTTTGGTTTTCGAGAGTTATGCGAAAGAGTTTCGCTTCCAGAATACCGAAATCAGTCTTTCGGCACTTATCGAAAGTTGCATCCAAACACATTTTCTAGAGTGAATTAATCAGAAACAATCTACATATATCTGACCTGTCTCTATGCAATAACTTAAAATGCATTATAGCACTTGCGATCCTCATCTTCTGCTTTCTCCGCAGCTGTTTCTGAAGAGAGAGAGAGAGAGAGAGAGAGAGAGAGAGAGAGAGAGAGAGAGAGAGAGAGAGAGAGAGAGAGAGAGAGAGAGAGAGAGAGAGAGAGAGAGAGAGAGAGAGAGAGAGAGAGAGAGAGAGAGAGAGAGAGAGAGAGAGAGAGAGAGAGAGAGAGAGAGAGAGAGAGAGAGAGAGAGAGAGAGAGAGAGAGAGAGAGAGAGAGAGAGAGGAGAGAGAGAGAGAGAGAGAGAGAGAGAGAGAGAGAGAGAGAGAGAGAGAGAGAGAGAGAGAGAGAGAGAGAGAGAGAGGAGAGAGAGAGAGAGAGAGAGAGAGAGAGAGAGAGAGAGAGAGAGAGAGAGAGAGAGAGAGAGAGAGAGAGAGAGAGAGAGAGAGGAGAGAGAGAGAGAGAGAGAGAGAGAGAGAGAGGAGAGAGAGAGAGAGAGAGAGAGAGAGAGAGAGAGAGAGAGAGAGAGAGAGAGAGAGAGAGAGAGAGAGAGAGAGAGAGAGGAGAGAGAGAGAGAGAGAGAGAGAGAGAGAGAGAGAGAGAGAGAGAGAGAGAGAGAGAGAGAGAGAGAGAGAGAGAGAGAGAGAGAGAGAGAGAGAGAGAGAGAGAGAGATATTAATATATAAATATATATATATATATATTGATAAAAGTATTTTTAGGTCACCTGTTGGGTGACTGAACATTTAGTAACAACGGCAACAGAACTTTTAAGGAAAAATTTGGTGCTCATATCACTTTACTTGATAAATAAAACTGCTTAATCCTTCGACACAAGCTTGTTTTTTCTTCAATCAAAAATATATTTTGGCAAATCATCCTTCTCAATCGGATTTTCAATTTACGTATATCTTCTCACATCTAAGAAAGCTCTATGCTTGATTGCTTGTAAAATCAAATCTTGAAATGTTCAGTTAAATCAAGTCTTGTGTCAATAATATCATGGCTGTAGGGGGAAAATAGTGGAGTCAAAGATAAAGCCGTCAACATTCCATCATTATAAGGAGTGTGATATACAAACTTCTACCCCAGTGAGGTCTGACCATAATACATTAAATATGTACACATACTCGCATCTTCTTCACAGCGCAAGACCGGTGCTGTGGCCTTGTGAGTGCTCGGTCTGCGTCCGTGTGACCTTGGTTCCCCCGAAAGCAGAATTGATGGTGACGTCATCGGGGACAGACGAATGAAGATGGAGTCATTCGCTGCGGATATTGGCTGCATGGAGAGCAGAGACGACAGTCAGGCATTGAAATGTACATGATGACTACTCGTTGGAACTAAAAGTCACTTACTTATCGTCTGTCGCTATTTGACTACCATCAGGGTGCATCCACATCCTTCTTCTCAGAGAACAACTAGCAGTTATAATATGATGAATTCTTCAAAACCCAAGTTCTCTTCAACTATTTTATTGCGAGCTTTCGGGTGAATGCTCCACCCGTCTTCAGGCACGTACAGAATTGCATTTTTGTAATAATATTTTTGTATAATAATAATAATACTTCTGTATTTTGAATTGTAATCGGTATTCCATGCTTAACGTCAGCTTCTCGTCACTCTCTGTACGTGCCTGAAGACGGGTGGAGCATTCACCCGAAAGCTCGCAATAAAATAGTTGAAGAGAACTTGGTTTTTGAAGAATTCACCATCAGGGTGCAGTATGGTGTTTTTAGTGAAATAATAAGAGTGATAACAATATCTATGATTTGTGTCTCCCAAATAGATTTCCACCAGACAAAAAAATGCGCAAAAAAATGAACAAAGAATTTTGAATTAAGCAAGCAATGTTGGAGGCTGGAAAAACGCAAATAAAAGTGATATAATCGTAATAATAAAAGTAAATAATCGCAACATTTGAATGATATCTGATTTATCTTTGTGACATATCTTTCAAGACATATCATTACCTATTCAGTATTTTGTCAGCCACTATGTGTGGAACCCCGCTCGTCTGGGTTTGAGTGTTCAGATTAGGGGTCGAAACACAACTAGACGAGTACCTGCTGATGACTGACGGACTTCAGTGTTATGTTTTATATCCCTTAATCGGTAGCTGAAGTATTGGTCGATGTATTGTATTTCAAATGAAGATCAAATGAAGAAATGTGGGATTATATGAAATATTATAGATGGATTAATAAACTAGCGATAACAAATTCAAGTGAAGAAATAGTATTTTCCATGTGTAGTCTTTGGTATAGTTTCATTGCTTTCGGTGTGGTAGAGTATCATTGTAGTTCTATTGTTTGCCTTCATTATCCACTTTCCACTTATCCACTATTACCATTATCCACCATATGTAGTGTCAGATATAGTGCAGTATTAGTTCACTTGTAATCGGTGTAGTAGCATCATTGTATTTCCATGTTTTACCTCCACTTTTCCAATTTTTATCCATCGGTCTCCTGTTGTTTTAAAATGTCCATTTTTAATTTTCTTAACCTATGATGACCATTGTCCTATTCTATTTCCACTACCAGCATCTCTGTAGTCGGTACAGTATGTTGGACGTCTGTTTTGAACATGTATGCGGCAGTGTTTGGAATCTACATGTATGGTATTAGTATGTTAACAGTAAGAATGAGTAGTGTTACAAGTTTTAAGATTTCCATTTTTACCAGATATTGGGCCAAAGCTGATCAATTTTAATTCGTTGCCACGAGAAAGCTCCATTGAGTTCTTTTAAAAAGTAATTAATCCAATGGTTAACAGCATACAGTAGCGGATTGGAGAACGCCATCAGTCCTCATTAGGACTACTTCAATTAATAATTTGAATTAGTAAGCATTATATTCTATTACAAATGGCTGCTGGGATGATTTTCATCATCGCATGAGAATTTCTTAACTTTTATAGTGGGGAGTAGGGGCGCAGTACCGACATTGCCGCTACCGGTTTTACCGGCATTTTCTAACTTTCGGGAATGTTCAGAAAACCGGTTTTAGGCTTCTGTTGTGTTTCCACTGTGTAATATTGTTTGGATATATGAATATTCCGGATTGACGATAATCTGAACCACGCTTCATCGAATTCATCTCTAATATAAGCGTAGCCCGGCATGAAGATCCAATGAATGATTTAATCTATTCATGCATGCATTATATTTAAAGTGTGCATGAAGCATAGAGTAAGTATAATAGTTTGAGTGTCGACTCAAAAAAGTATCTGTATACAGTGAAAATTTTACATGAAAAGATTCAGTTTTTTGCGGACATGACGTTCCTGCGGTCCAAAATATTATTTGAGCAGTTTTTAAAAAGCTAAATTTTAGCAAATTATTCCTGTGTTTATATACTACCGAGATGACGCCCCTTTATAAGCAATATGAAACAAGTTGGATATCAAAAAGAATGAACATTTGCTAACAAGCTGCTTAATTAAGCGTAACTTAAGCAAGGAAATTCATAAGCTGCATTGTAGTGCGTCTTCATAAAAACGTCGACATCTTTCTGTGCTTTCTTGGCTGAAATTTCAAGTTTTTAATTCCATTTTCATCGGTATAATTAATTTTGTGATTCACTCAAATCTGAATAGTAGTGGGGACCCATTTATATCTTTTAACGTAATTGTGATCATTGTCAGTGATTATTTTATCACTTTTATCACCTTTATCACTGATTATTTTTATTTTGCTCTACCAGTGGCAGGTTATAGCTTGTGATATGATCACGATCAAGAAAGTACTCTTATTGATAAGGCCGCATTCAAGTGATAGTAACCCATCGGATTGCAAATTTAGCAAACTATATTGCCTCTCTACACACAGGTTGACATGACATGGAGGATTTGTAAAATGCTATTATTCCTTCTGTTTTGATATGACGATTAATGAAATCCAAAAATTTCTCCAAAAGTGTAAAAATCTGCATATCTCACATGTGATGCTGGGTCTCATTCGAGTTCATTTAATAAAATCGAAACTACATACACAATGTGGATTTAATTATTGCTGAGTTGCTACTCTACCTAATGTACTCACTCTATGGCATGAAGTATACTTGATCATGTAGTTTTATCATTAGCGCAAGTAAGATGACAGGTTTTGCAAATTTAGCAGACAGTAAAAATTCACGATTTTCAGTAAGTTAAGATGAAGAATTTGAACTACATCGATTGATAGCTGACACACCTGCAGGCCTATATAAGTTTTGCTTTTATGGTGGAATTGACATCCAAATTTAGCCTTATCCTACACCAGCGAAAATAAATTCCAATGTGAATGTCTATTTCATATTCTAAAAAGCAATGCAGAGTATAGTCTAACATTTTGATGTCTATTATACATCAATTGACTTGATGAATTGCGAACAGCCAAGCCATCGAACAGAGAATAATTCAAGATCTCTACACAAAAGAATCGGTTATGCTACAACATACTTGGGACTTTCAAGCCAGGTTTGGAAAAAGATAATAGTTGTGAAGACAATTTGTGACGAGATTGAATTGCACTGCAAAAAGGATGATCAATAAATTCCCAAGATCAAACGTGAATCTTTTGAAGAAACAGAGGTCTGAAGTGATGAAGACCATGGAAGGAAATCTGGAAAGAGCTATACCTAAATCGGTAGTTGGAGTCCTAAGAGAAGCTAGGTCATATATTGGAGATTCTATTTATCAAATCTGATATCTGTTTTCAGATTTTGATCTTAAATAATTTGTAGTGGATCAATTTAATGCAAATTCTAGATAATCTAGCTCTCATGTAGCCCATTATTATGGCTCATTAATTAGAAGTACGGCAAGCAGAAAAAAGCCAAGATTGGCCTATTAAATTAAGAGTGGCACACTTTTAATTGAGTTTATGTACATTTGTCAAAAGATGGTGTCCGTCTTGTGTCCCCTACACTCAACCGAAAAACACATCTTTACGTCCATCCGTCTCTCTCGAATCTTTCAATAACACTTAGTTGAAATATATACAAAAAAGTAGCATCCCCTATTTTTTTCATAAAATGAGAGTGATGTTGGATGATTTTGACAAATTCGGAATGATGACTGTGACGTAGTTCATGAATAGATGACTTACAGGAATGCCTCAAAGAGATAGGTTCTAAGTCTTCACATGTCTGGCAAAAAGCAGTGTATGGAGATTTTGCTTTTTGACAATGGCCATAATGCGCGCCTCTTCTTGGCAATAAGATAGCACAGTAATTCTGCTTGATGTCTGCTCTTGAATTGAACTGCACAAACTTCATATGACGCGGAAAGTACATAGAGATAGAATGGGTTGTTTAAATTTATTATATTATCAGTTAACTCGAGCTCTGTGATCCGCTTATATACAAGGAGCGCGCGAAAGTAGATTCGAACTCTGATCTACAGTGATTTTTAGCAAGTGTGCTGACATTCCATCACATTGACTTCATTCTGTACGCCTACCGTATGTTTCATTACTTGCAACCAAAATGAACATCTTTATCCCAATTTGTTTCATGGAAATTATTTGTCTGACGGTATAGCTACGCTCAGATAAATACGAAGAGTTAATTATTTCATGTATAGTGATGAAAGACATGTAAGCTGTTAGTAGTAAGCAAACCTCCACAATAAACACAGCGCCCCCCCTCGGGAGAGATAGTCCTGGTCGACCGTCCAGGTTGACTCGGGCGGCCAACCAGGTTGTCGTGTTCAGATTTTGGAAATTGGCAAAAAACGACAGAGTTAACGGCGAATTTGGGATGTTTTTGGCTCTAGCGGCTAAACGGCAGCTCCAATGGCTGATCTGAGACCAGATTTGGAATCAGCGTCAAATTCAGCATCGGCATGGTAAATTTGAAAGCCATCGGAGAGAAAACATTTTTCAAAATTTTTCCGAAAAACGACAGTTAACGGCGAATTTGGGATCTTTTGGGATGTAGAGCCAAAACGAAGCATCGGATGGGAAAACGGAGGGCAGATTCGGATTCAGCGTCAAATTCTGCATCGGTGTGGTGAATTTGAAAGCCATCGGAGAGAAAACTTTTTGAGGACGTCCCCCCCTCGGCAGCGTTGCTTCCAACTTTGGTTCTAGAGATCGTAGAAAATCGTGCAATAGCTCGTTTGAAAGCTAAGAGTAAGACAAATTCAGTGGAAGAAACGGCTTCTTCATATATGTCTTCGTCTAGATGTGAGACGCCATTGAAAATTTTGGAAATTGGCGAGAAAACGACAGAGCTAACGGCGAATTTGGGATGTTTTGGGCTCTAGCGGCTAAACGGCAGCTCCAATGGCAGATCTGAGACCAGATTTGGAATCAGCGTCAAATTCTGCATCGGTAGGGTGATTTCCATCTCAATCGGACCTCTAGAATCGGAGATAGAAGCGTCTAAAGTTTTGGATGATTGAGATTACGTCATCAGCTGATCGCCACAAACTATATAAGCTGGCAACCGAATGAGAAATTTCATTAAGACGAGAGATTGACAGAGGTAAGTTGTCTCTCCGGAGCTCTGATGATAGCATCGGAAATTTCATTGCTGATATCAGCCAAGGTGTCAGACTTATAGGTTAGCCAGTATATGGCTTGTGATCACTTTGATCAAGTAGGTCCAATACTTATAAACGGTGTATCTTCGGTTCTAGTACACCGATTGAGTTGATTCAAAAAAGGTTCGATAGCTATTGATCAAAACTATATTTACAGACTACTTCTTAAATTTCATAAGTAGTACTAAATGCCGAAAAAAAATAAATTCGCTATTTTTGGCGATTTTTCGGGGTTTTCAAACCTTCTGATTTCAATAAGGGCCTTTATGAGGTTGTCAGAGGCGAGCTTCGGCTCGAGACTTGCTTCCTGATGTAAATAACTCCACTGGTTTTCATGTCAAAATCGGGGTCCGAATACCAACACAGTGATATGACGCACGCTCTGTCCGCGGGAGGTTGGATTTGAGAGCCGAGGCCTTGCAGTCGGGATAAGATCCCCTCTGAGTAATGCCTGTAACGGATTCATCAGCCTAGCTTGTCTATCCTCAAGCATTGAATGACATATTAGTTGGATTTTTAAAATGATTGTCAATGTATTCATTCGTTGAAGTTATAAATGGTATAAGTAGTAATTCTATTTCATCCTTCCTTTACAGAAAATGGGAGGAAATTCCAGGTTTTTATTCAAAAAGTGTTCTTGCGCAGAAATTAAAAGAGGCGGCGAATTTAAACGCCACATAAATAATTACAAGAACACGCCTCATATTCATGAGGAAAGAGGTGTTGTTTCCGGCTGCACACATTGCCTGAAATTTTTGAAAGGCAAAGACCATACGGCATTTGACATTGCCCACGCCGAATGTCCGATTAAGAAGGTTGCCAACTACACGTCATCCGACATCGGCAAATGGATCGCATCCTACTTCGAAACAACAGTCGATCTAGACGCAGCGCTGCAAGATGCGATCGCAAATATTTTATCTCCTGCTGCACCGACCACTACAGAACAACTAAATGGATCGGAAAGCTCAGACGACTCCGATTCTGAGGAGGTCGTCATTAATAGGAAAGTGGAAGACGTAGGAAAGACATCAAACCATCCTTCCCCTATAAAGAAAGGGATCACACTGCAGTCTTTCCTAGTAAAGAAGGGGATCAAGCAGCAGACAGAGAGCTGGAACAAAGATGCCCAGGTCGCAAAAGTGAGCCAGGAGTACGCACTTGCCAAATTGAAGGACGAACTGGCTCGTTATAAGAACGAATGTGCGGCTCTTAGGGACGAAAATTTTCATCTCAAGGGTCAGGTAGCTGAGATTCGGGCCCTGAAGACTCAAGTCTTAAATTTAGAACCTTTCCGCGAAGGGGCGCTTGGCAGCGAAAAACGTGTCACTGAGTGGGCCACCTACAAAAAGACACTAAAAGCTCAGGAAGAGACGTTAAAGTTAAAACTTGAGCAACTCAAGATAAGCCTCACTGAGAGCCAGAAGAAAGAGGAGAGACGAACAACGCTCCACCTTCCCGTCGTCAACAGCAGGATTGTCGACAATATTATAATTGAGAGTGAGGACCTGGACACCACATTTGAGTGCTACGATGGGGCGATGGCGGAGATGCGCTGCCTACACATCTCTATTAAGGATGATGGTGAAATTAAGGAACTGCGCCACCGCAAACGGAAACTGCCGGCCAAATATGTTCCCCATTCACCGTCATCGAAGGTTCAACGAACCGATTAGGTCAATTTATGGCAAGTTAATATCATCTCTATCACTTGAATATAATTTCATCTATTTTCTTTCTATTTTTCAGATGCGACGTGAACGAACCAACGGCCTTTAATGGAGCAAAAAGTGATAGTACCTCCACGTGGTTTGCCCTGGACAGACTTTGGTCTGACTGAATCTATCACACAAGTAAAAGAAATATAATCATGTCTTTGTCTCAGAGAGGCATATAAACCATTGCCTCTCTTTCATTTTCATTTTAGACTCCATCATGCAGACACCAAACACGCTAGTCAGCTCTCCTGAGAAGCCTCGGTTAAAGCCAGGAAATTCATTTTATGAGATTTCGCAGATGGAGCAAGAGAGAATTTGCAACAGTCTTGCTCGAATCGGCTCATCAGCTCATCGGCTACCGATGATGTCGATTCAACAGAGTGGGGATATATACCGCCCTCTGACAGTCGGATGGAAGTAGAGGAGGTCAATGCCGCTGACATAGAGAGATTAAAAGTCTCTCTCAGCGGAATCGGCCAAATCTAGGCATGCATCCGAGAACGAACCATCGGTCTTTAAGAGACCACCATGGGGCAAAAAGTGATAGTACCTCCTCGTAGTTTGTCCTGGACAGACTTCGGTCTGACTGAATCTATCACACAAATATAAAAAACATAATCGCAAAGTTGTATCTGTTACCAGACAACTTTAACGTTGCATGGTATGGAGAACTTCGGTATAATTCTTCCTGTTGGTGGGCGATCTCTCTTGAGACAGCGGATTATATCGTAGTGATGAGTGTGGCAAGGGCTTGAGACTTCATTAATCCGATTTTCCAACGGTCGTCGTGGTCTCTTCGCTCAACGTACCACTTTGAACGCCAATCGGTTGAGTCTTAGCTATCTGCGGCAGGTTACTTTTTAAATTCTCCATTGCATACGTTATCTGAGAATGAATCATGAGTTCTCTTAAGAACTGCCTCTATCATTGAGGCCAAATGATGAAGGGATGAAATGGGAGGGCACTCTTGCGCCACACGCAAACATATGCATCATCTCTCTTTACTAATGATACGATCTCTTCTGATAGAAAAGTAGACCGATAATAAAGGTGATGATATTCGCAACCATGTATGCAATTAACCCCATATCTAAATTCTTCCTTTTATTTCCATTTCTAGATCAATACATTGCAAAAACAAAGACATGTAGTATGTAGGCTCATTTTTCACTCAAAGTTGAGAGGGATCACTTTTAAATTTGGATAGATTGTAAAATGTTTTGGGCGCTTGGGAGCACCTGGCACTTTTCTCACATGCGTCGTTTTTGGTGTGAATTCACCATCAGTCCACAGAATTTTTTCAATGACGACGACTTTCTAGCGGGACTCCTCCTCCTGTTCACAGTCGTCTTGATCCCACTCGTCAATGACTTCAAATATTTGGTTAAATATTTCCATTGCTTGAGAGTTTGACATGTTAGTCTACTACTTCGTATAACGTGAATGAGAAGTGCTGCAATCGTTGCACTTATATAGTTATTTAACAATGAGTCCCTCAACAGCCAATCAGAATTATTCTAATTTAAATGAAGACTATATATCTCAGAAGATTGCAACACTTCTCATTCACATTATACGAACTAGGAGTCTAACGTGGCAAAGTCAGAAACATCAAGTAATTTTGTGATCATCAATGAGTGGGTTGAAGGCAAGTGTGGACAGAAGGAGACTTACGACAAGGACAAGACTGTAAGAATTGTCTGCATAGACGAAGAATGGACACCGAAGACAACACGTGTGAGAAAAGCGCCAGATGCCCATAAATGACTAAGGTGCTACAAAGTTTACAGAGATTTATAGGTTCTTCCACTTGACTTTTCCTCGCTATAAAGTATATGTACTTCAATTGTGAATAAATCTAAAGAATTACATGTCTCTGTTTTTTGATATTCAATCCCTTTATCATTTATCCTCAGTAATAGAGGTAGTACCTAGGAAAGAATGATTGTATCTATTATCAGCTGCTATGATTTATACTGAGCTGTCAAATGATTAGATTTTTCACTTATGATGTTGATGACTACATTACCCAGAAATAAGTGAAAACAGACAGATATAACAAATGAAACATATATTCAGAAATTACAAATAATTTAGAAGCTCTTCTGGAGTCACACTGTCCCACAGTGATTCACAGTTATCACACCTGCATTTCATCTGTCGCAGTCTTTCCTCGGCTGCAGCCAATACACCAAATACATAGTCACATTCAATCTTGTTCCTGGGTTGAGACGATGGACTATACCATCTCCGTATGTCATGGAGAAGGCTGATATCATCCTCCTTCGACACATCCTCCTTGTTATATAGTAGGTACTTCCACCTCACATACATCATTTCCATCTCCTCTTCCTCAGTTAAAGTCGGATTTTCCAATCTTGGAATATCCTCCACTGTTTTCTTCTTCTCCAACTTCACCTTCTTTGGAGCGGGAGAGCAAGTTGATGTGTCCACGGAGAGAGTTGCTGTTGGTGAATTCATGACTTCAAATTGTATGCTATAAACCTGATTTCTTAGTGCTTAAGCATAAGCAAGTAGCCAATCAAATGAATAGCCAATGAATGCCAAGTATGAGAGTATATAAAAGGGGGAAACAGACTTATTTTTCATTCTATATTTGAGACGTATTGAGAATGAGTGAAGTCTCTATTTTGATAAAATATACAGTTTTCTGACATTGAAGTATCACACTTAAACTTGATTTCGTTGAAATGGTAAGTTGAAGATTTCCTCACTCATCTCCCTCAAACGTTTGGCTAATAGCATCTTTCTCAATTTCAGGCATCTACTTCATCACCAAAACGCTCCCTTCTCGAGGAAACTTTAGAGCTGTCAAGTGAAGGTAGGTTGTAACAATAAACTATAACTTTAATAGAGATGGTGGAATGATTTCTATTTCAGGTGATGTTAGTACCAGCTCAAGCGGTCAGTCGCGGGAATCTAATGAGCGGGAATGTGCTGATTGTGGTCACATCTTTACGAGGAAGCGTGATCTCGCCCGACACATCAGACAACGTGTATGTCAACCCAAGACATCATCAATCTTCCGAGGTGAGGATGATTCTATTCAACATGTCTCCTTTACTTGCGACTTTTGCACTCAATCTTTTTAAACACGTTTTGAATTATCTTCACATAGACTTCACCACACGCATACAAATGATAGTTATAGTAACAGCACCTCCTCCATCCGGCTCACTGAAGTGTCGCTCAATAATGTAGTGAGAAATTAACATATGGAATCCTCAGAAACCATTGCTGATTTTCCGGAGTGGTTTCATCAAAATTCAATATTGATATATGCGTTCTTTAGAAATTTAGACAACTTTAGAATAAAAGCGCTCATCTATCCTAAAACAAAATATGTTAAAGTTGACCATCATACTGGCGAAATAGTGCAGAGGTTGGAGTTTCACATACCCTCCTCTCCTGCTACAGAGGTAGTAGATAAAGAAGTATGGTTAAATTTTCACATTCAAGGGCTAAAATCAAATATTGATGAATTTAACGAGCGCGATAGTGGTCTGATTTTTGATGGTGTAGAATCTGCCATGTTTAAAATTACTCTATTAGAAAATTACAGTGGACGAGGCTCCTTCAATCTTCCAAAAACGTTAAAAGATAAGAAAGTAGTCATTTCTGTAGATTGTGAATCGCACTGTTTTAAGTATGCGGTTTTATCCATTCTCCACTATCATGATGTACAGAACAACCGTTTCCGTAAAATCAAATATCATCAATGGGAGAATGAATTGAAATTTGATGACTGCAATAGTGAAGATATGAAATTGAAAGATATAGAGAAATTTGAAAAATTAAATGAAATTAAAATAGTTGTTCACGTCTAGCAAAAAGGACTAAAAGGTGTACGCTACAACAAACGTTCATCAACTTATGATCGTGTTGTCAACCTCTTGTTGGTATATGAGGATAGCGGTCAACAATAGCATTACTGCGGTATTCCAAATATTCATCGACTATATTTCCACTCAACATCCAAAAGGCGGAAGCATTTCATATGTGACCGTTGTATGAGATCCTTGTGGTCAAAAGATAAATTTCAAACACATTATGAATGGTGTAAGCGAGGTAAATTGGAAATGGAACACATGCCCAAAGATAAAATCTTTTCATATAGAGAGAATGGTAGTGGATTAAGCCCTCTTCGTGTCATCTATGCTGACATCGAATGCTATATTGATGATAACATCCACAAGCCAGCAGCAATTTCCTGTTATGAGGTATGGCATAATCATTTCCAAAATAAAAATAATAAAATGCACGTCTGGCAAGGTGAGGATTGTATACAGAAAATCTTGCAATTCCTGGAAAGTGCTAGTAAATTTCAACAAAAATATGATAGTGAACTCTATCACAGATCATTAAATATGACAGCAGATGATCAGGTAAAATTTGAAAGTTGTAAGTCTGCTCAAATTGTAATAAAACGTTTGATGAGGGTAAAATTAAGAAAGTGCGCGACCATGATCACATCACTGGTAAATTTAGAAACGCACTGTGTTCAAGATGCAATTTTTCTCTAAGAATGAAACGGCGCACTCTACCCGTAATTTTTCATAACTTCAAAGACTATGACAGCCATATGATAATAAAAGGGGGTTAGGAAAAATGAAGGGGTGGTTGATGAATGCTATAGCTCAAACGAGAGAAAAGTTTATGTCCATGACAGCAAAAGTACCAGTTGATAAGACTAAAGAAAATAAGACAGTCTACTTTGATATAAAATTTTTAGATTCCTATCAATTCATGACTTCATCACTAGCATCTCTCGTTCAAAATCCTAAGTCTCTTTCACTAACTCAAAATTTGAAGAAACAATATCCTAACTTGACAGATGAAGTCATCACATTCAAAGGAGTGTTTCCATATGCATACTTTGACAACATTTCTAAAATTAGTGAGACTTCTCTTCCATCAATACATAAATTTAAAAATGATTTGACTGGTATAGAATGTAAGGTAGAAGATTACAATCATGCTCAAGTTGCATGGACAAAATTTGACTGTCAAACGTTTAGCGATTATATGATCGCCTATCTAAAATTAGATGTATTTCTGCTGGCTGATGTATTTCAGGAGTTTCGACGAGTGACATTAGAAGAAGATAAATTAGACCCCATCCACTTTGTCTGTCTTCCAGCCATGTCATTCCAGTCTGCTTTTGAAATGACTGGAGAGACCATCCATCTTTTGCAAGATCCAGAGATGTATAATTTATTTGAGCGAGGAATTCGCGGTGGTCTCACATTTGTAAATAGGCATCAAATAAAATCAAAAATAGTAGATGATGATCAGATTCATCTAAAGTACTATGACCAGAATAATTTATATGGTAGTTCACTATCCAAACCTCTACCTCACTCTGAGTTTAGCTGGCTAGGTGATAGTGAAATTCAACATTTCTCCAATCCTTCAAACATACTAGCTATTCCAGATGATGGTGATTGGGGATATTATTTTGAGGTAGATCTTATCTATCCAAATAGTATTAAAATTAAAACTGTGGATTTTCCACTTGTACCCGAATCAGGTGAAGTGACTGAAGATATGTTTTCGGACCTCATGAAACAATTTCATAAAGATTTAGAAGGTAGTGGACAGCCCAAGTATAAGCCTTGTCGTAAACTTTTGCTTACTCAATTTGATAAAGAAAATTATCTAGCCCACTTTTCCATCTTAAAATTTCATTTAGAAATGGGCATGATTTTAAAAACAGTTCACCGCATTGTCAAATTTAGACAGAAAGCCTTTCTGAAACCATATATTGATAGTAACAGCCAGAAACGTGGACTAGCCCAAAATAATTTTGAAAAGGATTTCTATAAATATAAGAATAATAGTCTTTTTGGTAAGACGATGGAGGATGTTAGAAAACGTATAAACTATAAACTTGTGAATCACAATGATAAATTTCAAAAGTTAGCGGCATCAGCTCTCTTAATTGATGGAGATATTATAGATGATGAGTTGGTTGGTATTAAAAATGATGAAATCAGAAGTAGAGTTGTGCAAGCCCATCTACATTGGACAAGCTGTATTAGATTATTCCAAGCTTGAAATGTATCAACCCTTCTATAGAATATCAAAGCCATGTCCTCTAATTAAAGACGTGCGTTTGCTGGATGGTGACACAGACAGTTTCTTTTTAAGTATCGCTGCTCAGAAAGAGTTAAACTTCAATGAAATAGGAAAATCTTTAGAAAACTATTTTGATACGTCAAATTATCCTACAGATCACCCACTCTACTAAAACTACTCTACTACTGTACTCTACTAAAAATAAAGCAAAATTAGGATGCTTCAGAGATGAAATGGCAAAAAAAGAAATTAAGGAAATGATTCTTCTTCGTCCTAAAATGTATTCTATGATACCAAAATACTCCAGTGACAGTATTAAGCGCGGAAAAGGCATATCTAAGTCGATTGTTGTAAATATGAAACATGGGGTCTATAAAAAGGTCTTTAAAAAAAAGTGTGTAACGTTTGTCAACATGACCATCTTAAAATCGAAGACGCATGAGGTAAAAACTCATACATTTAGAAAGCGAGCACTTTCAGCGTGGGAGGATAAGAGGTGTTGGATAGGACATAACATATCTCTTCCACATGGACATCCCGATACAAGCATATCACTATCCAAAAGAATTAAACTCACACTACCACAATAAGGAGATGTGTAAACAGATTCGGTCTCAAATCAGTATTTTGATGATGCTTTTGTTGACATTCATTTTTGTTTTATGTATCGCTTTAGATTGCACTTCCTTGTGAATATATGCCTACAGTCAGCCCATTCCCCCTATATCTGTGAAAAGACCTTTTCACACAAATATTTTCATTTCAATAAAATTTTACAATGACTTCACTTTGTTTTCTGAAACACTGAAGTTACGAGGGATTTAGTATCTTTGATATGGATGCACTCATGTAGACCATTTGTAATTTTGATTGAAATAGATGGTATAGCTTGTTTGACAACAGGATGGTAGAAAATAGGTTGAAACATCTTCTCGACTATTCCATATAAAGCATCCTTATCATGAATGAAATCACGTAAAATGTGTTCTTTTTCCTCGCCAACAGAAATAGGTAGAATCAAGTCACTTTGAATGTAAAGGTGTTGTTCATGTTTATCAAGTGTCATTGGTGTTTCTATACCAATCGTATGCGCAGCAGTAAACATATTTTGTAGCATTGAAAAACCAAAGAGTTTTTTCAAATTTTTACTCAATTGACATTGAATGTCATCACCCAGTTTCAGAACAACGCGTTGATTTTCAATTGAAAACGAAATGTGGTGTGTCTTTACATCATATTTACTTCTCATCACATGCTTCAACTTCTGTTGTATATAAGGATTTATTACATGAATGAAGCTTTCAACTGTATGATATAGACGCGGCATTATATTGATAGCAACTTTAGATTCTTGATAAGACTGGTAAATTTTCTTGATGCGATCACCATAGATGTCCACCCACCATTCATCATTAACTGAATCAGCTTTAGTATGATATTCATGAGAAGCATACACCACACCGCTTCCAATAATAGGTGTTGGATGTCTTACAAAATGACGCAAGGTTGGAGAGAAATAAACTGTAAGTTTGTCATTATATTTCTGAATAACCAACTTATTTTTGTCCGCCATCATTTTCTCTCCATACTTTGGTCATATAATGTTCATTCCATCGTTTTAGTAACTCAATAAGTGATAAAGGTTGAACACCACGCTTTTTCAAAATGATGCGTTCTTCACATTCTACAACATCTTCATCAAATATTTTAAATTTATAATGAAATTTGTTGATTCGATTTGAATAAACTTTTTTAACATTTGCAGTAGCAATTGACGTTAGATGTAGACCATGCCCAAAACCGAGATGTGGATAGAATTCATTATCCAACCTCAGTGTAAGACCATTAGTAAAAGAATGAAAGCGAAGGAACTGTCTCCCATTCCAATGATAGATAGTAAACTCATAGCCTTTCTGATCCTCATTCTTCATGATGGAAGTATTCCCACTATTGAATGCCTTAATAATTATCTCATTCCCAAGTGGACCATAATAATCTGATTTTATCTGAATCCATTCATAGTTCCACTTTCCATCTGACGTTAAATTGTATGGGAACTAGAATGTATTATTCATTGTTATTCCATCATGGGTGCGAGGAGTCAATATCATTTCTTCCAAATCATTCACATTCTGAATATTGCTATCATAGCAAATGCTGGAAACACCTACTTCCCATTCACCTTCTAGATGTAGTTAGCGATTTAATTCTACTCGAAAGTCTGATGGTTTATTATTAGGAAATTTATTCATAGAAGCATTACTGGGCAAGTAGATTAGAAACGAGTCCTTATTTTCACTTTCCATATTATTCACATTGGAAAAATATATTAGCATACTTTTGCATTAACTCTTCATTCGGAAATGGAGTGTGATACTTGTCACAGCATCTTTATGAAAAGGAATCAACGCACCAGCATCGTCATAAATTTCAATATCAATTTGTGGGATGTAGTTTGATTTCAGCTTTGTATAATGCACTTTCTTGAAAGTATGCTCAGATAAAATACTGCAGCTTTTTGACTGGTATGGTATCATTGCTAGCAATGGAGCTTCAACATCTCCCACACGTACATCTTCACCAATATTGGAATATATCTGAAAATAGTTAATACGACGCGATAGTGACATGTCTGCGCTAGCTTTGGCTACAGTACCACTTTTAAAGATATTTTGATCAAAACCCAAAATGTCCATTAGAGTTTTATCCATAATTAGTTCAATACCTTTTCCACTTATAATGAGGGACAAAACACCTTCTTTTTCAGAAAATGAAATATGTTGCTCATTAATCACTTCATTTAAATAATCTACAACCAATTTAACTGAAGTAATAATGCGAGGCATCAACACTCTTGTTTCATGTAAGATACCACCTAAAGGCTCTATGCGCTTTCTGTATAAAGATACGGACCATTCTGTATCAAATTAATTTGACCTTTCACATGGCAAATGCTGCATATCAAATTTTCCATGAACAGCTGCAGAACAATGTCGTAAGAACTGATGAAAATCTTTTGAACAAACTAATACTAGATCATCATCATTTAATTTACTTATTGCAATATGATTAGATGATTTGATATAAGTCAATGTTGCCACTTGTTTACCATCAACTCGAAGGAGATAATTAAATTTCTTCAATAATGTTTCAGGAGTCATGATTGTCTTTCTTGGCTTAATCACAATCTTCTTCACCAACATCTTCTCATTTCTTGGAATAAGATCTACATAATAAGCTTCCTCTCGATATATTAACTGTTTATGACCACTTGGGTGGTAATTAACGTTATAATTATCATAGCTTGTTAAGGCGCTAGCGAAGTAACCTAAATCATTTCTTAAACTGGAACTCAAAGCAACAATTGGCCTCAACATTACAGAAATGAAATTCAAATCTGTCATTCTGATTCCTCTCTATTTTTCTATTTTTCATTTCGCAAATACAATTTGGAAAAATATAAAAGATGGATGCATCGCTCCATTATGTGATTTATTCGTCGAGAGTTTATCGCTTTGATATGCAAATCTTAATCAGACACCACCTTCAACAGAATGTTACGCTCCGTCATGAAGAGTTGGAAATTAGATTCCCTACAACATGTTGAGATTGATCATAATCAAAACGTTTATTTCAAAGACTATACTGGAAATATGAGAAGAGAATTTGCTTTATCATATCGACATTTTCAGTGCCTAAATCATATCATGAAGGACTTGAAATGCTTCTATATGAAAAGACATTCACGCATAGGAAATCGCATATGGTTGCGACTAAAAAAGCAACGAATACAAATCTATCATTCCCAACTTTCTATCTGCTTCACATTTCATCAAGGTAGTTGGGAAAAGTATAAAAGGAAGATACATCGCTCTATTGACTCATTTCTTTATCATGAGACGTCATCGTTACACCATCGTCAACATTCTGCGCCGCATCAGATTCTATACCAAAATCGATCTCGCAACATTACATCAACAAATTCCAAACAGCAAGTATTATCCGGGTCGACCGCAAATGTCAGTGGTGAAGATGAGCAATTTGCGGAATCTTCAACTCTTTCCAAACGGGTCGGTAAAAATTCGCGGCGCCCTTTCTCATTCATTGGCGCGGTTAATGCACTTAGAACTGCAGAAGCTACTACATCGGATATGGAAGAGGGAGAAGTATGTGATGTCGAATCTGACTGAACAATATGGTGATCTCTACTCAATTCAGTGAAAATAAATCGTTTTCGAAGATTCATAGCAGCAGCTACAATTTGTGTTATGAGCTAGAACTTTTCCTGCAGCTCTCATTAATTGCTTGAATCCTGTGCATATTGCAATCTTTCACAACAGTAAAGTCATCATTACTGGACTGAAATCAGAAGTGCAAGCAGATACAATCCTAGACCATTTAATCGAATATGTACATACCCAGCGGATTATGAAATAAAAACAATTTTTATTCCAATATGATGATGTTTTATTTCAAATCATAATAGAACTTACAAATCATCTTTTCATTAGAAGATGGGTTGCATGAAAACTTTTGAATAACAAATTTAAATCGCCGTACATGCAAACGTTATAAAATGAAGTACAATACGAAAGCACCACAAGTTGATGAAAGTGGATGTTGTAGTATGCGCTCATTTCGTTGATATTGACGAGTATGTTTTCTCAACTACTGCTGTGTTGGTATGTTTGGAGGTTGAGCAAGAGAGTCAAATAGTTCACCGCGTCTGTCTTTTCTAATAAAGATAGCTTTCCAATGTTCACCTTCTAAATTCTTTGACTGAGTGTTCAATACAATAAAGATGGGATACTGTTTTACTGTAGTTGGTAGGGTATCTAGCGAATAGACATTATCAAAAGCTTTCAACGTAGCTTTATCTGTGGTATTACGCTGTACTTTAGCTTTAACATCGTCAGCATTCAACCAACTCATTAACGATTAGAGTGAAGAATCTCGTCACGATACTTGGTTATTTCAATATTTGAATCAAAAACTGCATAAATCAATACATTGATCGTTGCAGCTAGCGTTGTTTTAAACTCCAGATCCAAGCGAATATTATGAGGAACGTTAGCCTGACGATAAGGTGCACTAATATCACTGTCGGCAGTCAAATCAAATGCATAAATAGTATAGCCATTCTTAAACTCTTTCATTGTAAGCCCGTTGGTGTCATCTGTGTTGTAAAAGCCAAAGACATTCATGTAGTCAACATAGCTACGCAAAAATTGATAAGAAGAGAAGTCTGGCCTATAGGGCGGTCCAGGATGACTGACACCATTTACACGTAAAGCAATTTCACTCAAACTGTTGTGTTTGAAGTTGAAAGGATTCTTCTTGACATTGCCATTGAATGTATTATTTTCAACCATTGCTACCCTTAGGAGTTTTGGTGCTTCTGATGGAAATAAACCATCTTTCATAAAACTCGTTTGATCTTTAGGAATAGTAAATGTGAGAAGCTTTGTATGTTGAATCGGATAAATAGCACTGCTACGTTGAAGACCTTCAGCATGCCCTCTAATTACACTTGGATTTAGCTACCACTCGACGAATGTATAGCGCAAGATGTTCCACATGGATTTTATAATTGACAACTTTAGCATATGCATTCAACAAAAATTCAGGCTTGTTCAATGTAAGTTTGACTCGCATGCTGGTATTACAGATTAAAAACTTTGACTGTCTGAAGAAGTCAAGATTTAGTGGACCATATAGCTGACATATTTAACTATCTTTAATCAAAGCAGATCGCTTTACAAAACCAGCGTTTGTCTCACTATCAACTTGTGTTGCTTGATCTCTATACCATCCCATTGCTTCCATATGACTCTTTTGTGCTGACGGATGAAACTGTGATAGGGCATTGAAATATGCTTTATAGGGATAATCGGTTTGTCCACCTTCTACCTGCTGCTCTCCAATAGTTAGAGAAACATCACGAAATAGTGTTGCCAGCGGTAAATTGTTCAGACCAACTTTATGTGTAGCATCGATGTTAGTACCATCTGCTTGCTGAATTCTGAACCGCACATCAACCATCACATAACTTAAATCAATGTAGTCATCACTAGTGCCAGGAATGACAAATTCAATTGGGCCAGTATTCTCAGCAGTTCGAGGATGATAATCTACAATACTTGAACTAAGAATATCTGTCTGTATCGCTTGTTGATCAAACAAACAAAAATTTGAAGTTTTACACTCCATGATTAGAAGTTATGACAGCGTCGTCGTTTAGCACGCGATGAAGGATTAGAGCACGCACGGCGTTTGCGTGAATGCCTTTTCTTAGATTTGCTGAAGTTCGCCTCTTGCCAGCTCCGCGCTGTTTTCTTTTTCTTCTAACATTCATTCGTTTAGGTGCTTTCTTCTGTCGATTACGAATTGAGGATTCCTGTAATGTTCTTAGACCGAATTCCTTCCCAGGATTTAGTATAGTACTCTTTACATTTTTTCCACTGGCAATGTCATTGACAACATCGCCAGCAAAGCCAACAGCATTACTTAAAACAGATCGTTTTGAATTTTTTCGGACAGTAGATAAGAGAAGAGTTACAGCAGATATTAGCGCGCCAAATATACTACCTCCACGTTGACGGTGAGCACCACTGTAAATTGTACCCGCGCCACTTACATAGGAGGGCCGGGAATAAAACGATGCAGTCGGATTCATTACTTAAATCTTGAACTCGCAAGTTATAGTTTTGCATAAATCACTTGCGATCACTTTGATGAAAGATTTCTGCACGACGCATCCAAGAGTTCATACTTGAAGGATAACCAGTCCATTTAACAAGACACCATTCTTCACCTTGACGTTTTTTGCAACGGATGGTTTTCTCTACTAAATATGTTTCACTTTCAGTGACTACCTCAATCTCATCACGGTAAAAGCTGCCATCTATTTCTTCATTATCGTAATCTTTTGACTTGTAAGTTGTGGGAGAGTCTATTTTATTGATGCTTGAAACTCTAAAAATTTCTTCTGTCCAATTCGGGAGATAACCTTTGGAAAAACACTCTTCACTTTTGATATGCGAACTTTATCGCCTATTTTTACATCACATTTTGCAATTTTACGCTTACGTTGGGATGTTTGACGCACTTCAACTACATTGTCGGCATTCACATCTGGTCTGAGTCCAATAGAGCGATGCACAGAGTGATTGTAGGCATGTACCTTATCTTGTAGAGTCTTTGTCAAATTTTGTGTTAAGTTGACAGTAAAATGTCGCCACAAGCGATTTTTCAATGTGAGGTTAAAACGTTCAACTAATGCAGCCTTATAGGCACTCTTTACACTAAACAACTCAATGTCATATCTCTCAAACAATCTTCCCACATGCTGATTTTCGAACTCTTTTCCTTGATCACTCTGAATTCTCTTTGGAATGCAACCCTTTTGGAAAATTGACTGAAATGTCTTTGCTACTCGTTTATATTCTTTAGTTTTTAAAGGTTGAGCCCACGCATATCGCGAGAAAATATCAATTACTGTCAAAATAAAATTATTTCCCGAGTTATGTTTTGAAATAGAGGCAACGTCACACAAATCTGCCTGCCACTGTTCATCAATGTCATGAGTAATATAATGACGGGTACGGTACTTCTTTTTTGCTTGTTTGTGGAGTGTATAGGTAGCCTGACCCTTTAACCATCGTTTAACTTGTGATTGCGGAAGACCACTCGCTTTTGACAATTTCTTGATGGATGCTAATCCTGCTGGATGTTTTACATCATAGTATATTGATTTAAAAGTTCATGTGATGACGACTGACTCTTCCTCCTTCTTCTCATGTTTTTGCTTTCTTGTTTTTTTACACTTACAGCAGCCAGAAGATTTAGCAGATTTACGTTCATGTTCACATTGCTTAGGAGTCTCACTGCAAGAGCTGGCGCAGCACGTACATGTTACATCAACATGCACCTCCGGCGGCTCATTACATGGCATGCAACACTTCTGCTTCATATTAATAGTCTGAAAACATATATTTCTTTGGTGGAGATCTTCTACGTCTATCTCTTTCTCTTGTTTGCCTAGAGGGTGTAGATCTACGTCGTTCTCTTCCTCTTGTTTTCTTAGTAAGTGTGGAAGGAGATGTAGAAGGTGAACTCTTAAACCAATTTTTTGGCATTGTAACACTCCTAATTTTAGGAACAGAATTAACATTTGAAGTAGTACCAACTTCTGAAGTAGAATCAAGTTCTTTCAATGTTTCATTATTCAATGCAAATTTTGGAACATTATGCTTTTTCAATAGTTGAAGAAAATATGGCCAACCATGTGGGACATAACCTTGTCGAGGTTTTCTACGCGTTGCATACTGAATCAAGTCTTCATAACGCGAAGCGCTAATAATTTTATCATCATCTGTAATGATTTCACCTCTATCATTCACATTGAGACATGGTTCAATGCTGTTGAAAAGAGCTATTGCATGTGCACGAGATGCTAAAGGTGAAGCAGTCGAAACAGAGTCACGCATCTTATTCTTCAAACTTTTGAATTATTCAACAGTTTCTGATTGTAATAAAACTGCGCGAAATGGATCTTTAATATGTGCATTTTCCTGATAATCCAGTTCTTTCTTATAAATTTGATTTGCTAGAGGTTGCTTTACTTGCTGTAAAACAGTCAATTGCACATATTCCTCCTGAGGAATAACAATCATGCGAGAATAGGAGCTCATAGTTTGTAGATAATCATAGGCTTTTTCAAAATATCACTTCGAAATCTAAATTCTTCCGGACACTCTTGTGTAAAATCAATAAATAAGTAACCGTGTGGTTTTTCAGTTGCTGCTTAAAAAATTTCAATTAAGGCTTTTGAACCTCTTGGCGAAACTTGTCGCGCTAAAATTTCAAATTGACTTCTATCTCGTGGATTCTTAAAGACAGCATAATAGTGCGTATTCAGGTTTCGTGTGCGGGCTTCTTTCCCATCAGGAAACAAATTTTGCGTGATATAGATTATAAAGCACCTTTTGTGATGTGCTACGCGAGTGAACATATCTGTAACGTCTTTAGAATTCTTGCTTTCCTTCAATAGATCATCCAATACAACGACGTCGTTGGACTCTATCTTATCAGCTCGAATAATTCCTTCATTTCGAATAAAGTTAGGACGTTGCAATTCCTGAAAGAGTGACGGCTGATAAATACCATAACACCAAATAACTCGATTTATAGGTTCCCTAAACAATTCTTTTCTTTTGTCTAGCAAATTCAGAGTGAAAACAGTTTTACCTGCATGGGATGGACCTGATACAGTCAGAAGTTTATCACACTGAAGTCTGAAATCCATTTTAATACTTTGGGACTCAACATTTGCATAATTAACGCTTAAAGCCAAAGATATTACCCAATACGTTGCCCATTACAGGAACTAAGATAGGAAGTATTGCTGAAAGGAAACCACCCTTTTGTGATAGAGTTTTCCTCTTTCTTTGAAGGGTGATTTTAGGATTGGAGATGAATCGTAATTTTGTAGTATATCGCTTAAGTAACTTTCGTTGTTGTGATGATAATTTCTTTGCCCTCAAACTTCTCACATGAGAAGCAATTTCTCGAATAAATTTATCATTAGCATGTCGTATAGCATTATATCGATGATTTCTTTATATTCGTTGAAGAGCTCGAATGGCTGCAGAAAATTTTGAAGTCTTTCGAATTTTACGTCTCGCCGTTTTTCTCTTTACCATTGTCACAACTTGAATTTTCCATATTTGCATAGGTACTTACTTTTATGGCAGAAGTGACACGGAAAATGAGCTATATCACAGTGGCTACATTGCAAAGTTGAATACAGCAGCGTATGAAACAGCGCTGGCAGAAAGTGTGCTTACATCTCTTAAAGATGCGTTTTTCACTTCCATTCTTTCGCTTACATACATCACACATATTTTCACTCTTACTAACAACTTCTAAAGCAAGTCTTTTTGACGACATGAACTTGCTAGCCTTCTCTAAATAATAGACGCATGTACAGAAGGAATATACTTCGAGAGTAAGTAGACATAACTCGAAAGCCAATTGTGTTACGATCAAGTACCATTGCATCTTCAAGTTTCTTTCATAGAAAGTTGAATGTGAATATGTGAAATTGCTTCAATCACTAGACTGATACCATGATGGTTAAATGCATCAAGACGTTGAGCAATTTTTCCCATGTGTCTTTCAAAAAAGTCTTCAGGATTATCTACAACTTCCATTGAATAGGAAGCAAAGTGGAAGAAACGATCTTCTACCTCTTCTTTCCCAAAATGACTGAAATGAATTTTCGCAACTAATCACGCCATTACAATTTTATCAGAAAACGTATCCATTAACTTCAAAAATAGTGTGCTAGTATCACCAATAACTGATTTGATAATGATCTCATCTTTATGAAATGTTATCACATAATCTTGAATAGTCCCTTTTAAACTTTGCCTCTGAAAACGCAATGTTCCACAATCATTTGATAAAGACATTGTCATCCTGCATCTATCCTTCCAATTGCATGAAAAACAGCAACTCTCTAAATAAAGCTCTAATTGAATGACTTCCTCAAGCATGCATTACAATTTTGGGTTTAAAGCAAATAAAATAGATACAGTTGGTAACTATCATACAGAGAGCAATGAAAACCAAACCTTATCTTTGGCAGTGTTGAGGTAGGAAGGAAAAGAACATTGATTATGAATGTAACTACTACAACGAACATTTGAAATGGGAACACTCAGCTCCTTGAAACGTTTCGTAACTTCATGATAGTGTTGATTAACTCTACTATCCCAAGGTGGAAGTAGAACATCATTAATGACTAGATTAGGAAAAAGCTTTCTCTCCTTGGAGGGATCATTACAAAAGATACGTACAACATTGAAGGCTGCTAGCCATCTTTTAAAGTCAATAAGAAGAGCACTCACTAGGAAGACCAAAGTCTTGTAAATATTGTTGATTAAGTCCATTAATATGTTTTCTCGCCCATCCATCAGCTTTGGGTTCACACTTGGCATGATGATAGGCACTAACAATCTGATATGAGCAATTGTCCATGGCAATAGCACTGAGCTCCTGTACAGGTTCACCCTCACAATCCATCAAAATGATGGTGGATGACTAAAAAGAAAATTACATAGTTTTACTCATCGGATGAAAAATCCTATAAGATATTGCAATATGAAGAAGTGGAACGATGCTGTTCACGACAAAATACACAAATAACATGATGACAGCGAAGAAGTGGAATGTATCTGATAAGACCACGTCTACGACACTCAAAGCACATAAGCGAATTGTCATAAGGTAGAGATAGGAAAGGATTAGCGATTCTCCGTCTTTGATTTGCGTTTTCCGGTAACATTCTTCTCTGACTTGTGCTTCCCACCGCTCTCGTTGAGGATTTGATCAATAATGTTATTAACATCTGGCTGCTTTGGTATATATAAGATGGATTGAGTATGCATTGCTATAGAGGCCAATTTATTATCCTTATGATAACCATAATATAGTCCGCTTATTGTGAAACGAATATTACAAGTGCGTTCTGCGAGCTCTTCACACCTGATGGGTGTTATTTGTTCTCCATCCTTTCGACAGTAAGAACACCAATGGAATGGTGGTAGAGAAAGTCGTTCACCTTGCCATATCTTTTTATATGGTGCATCCTTGTCACCTCTCGCTCTCCACACTTCGTCAAGGGGAGTAGGGATATCCATATTTAGTGTCACAAATTCTTCAATAATGTCAAGCTGGCGACCTATGTATGGAGCTACAGGAATGATGACGTAGTCTCCATACTGATTCCTTTTCACACTCACGTCTGTGGAAGGGATCATTCCCGTTTCCAGTGATATAGCATGATCGTAATAGCGTATGCCTTGTCTAAATTTACGCTGTAGCGGTGTAGGATTATGTACCTGTGTTGTTTCCTCCACCGGTCTCAACTGTAGATGGCCTGATTGTAGCGAACCTTGCACCGTCTGGACATCAGCATCTAGTCTGGTAAGTGATGTAGAAGCCTGAAAGGGGAAAGATGCGATTAGGTTAACACTCAAGAAAGGAGGTGGAGGGAAGTTTTCCGACTTACCATTCTAGTTGAAAAGTAGGATAGATGAGCTGAGAGAACGTGCGTCCGTCACTTATACGATTCAAAGATAGAATAAGTGTCACTCTAAAGTCTCATTATTTATAGAGAAATGCATGATTCTCATTGGATGATGATCCTCATTGGACAATAACATCAAGCTGATTCCAATTCGGGTCTCCGTTTACCCATCCGAGCCTTCGTTCGCCCGCTAGAGCTGTTTTTTGGAAAATTCTAACTCTGTCGTTTTTCACCAATTTCCAAAATTTTCAATGGCGTCTCACATCTAGACGAAGACAGATATGAACAAGCCGTTTCTTTCACTGAATTTGTCTCACTCTTAGCTTTCAAACGAGCTATTGCACGATTTTCTACGATCTCTAAAACCAAAGTTGGAAGCAACGCTGCCGAGGGGTGGGACGTCCTCAAAAAGTTTTCTCTCCGATGGCTTTCAAATTCACCACACCGATGCAGAATTTGACGCTGAATCCGAATCTGCCCTCCGTTTTCCCATCCGATGCTTCGTTTTGGC
The DNA here is from genome assembly GCA_907163375.1 of Prostheceraeus crozeri. Taxonomy (NCBI): domain Eukaryota; kingdom Metazoa; phylum Platyhelminthes; order Polycladida; family Euryleptidae; genus Prostheceraeus; species Prostheceraeus crozeri. The sequence goes on along the minus strand of CAJQUW010004361.1, from coordinate 438,291 downwards.
TCTACATCCCAAAAGATCCCAAATTCGCCGTTAACTGTCGTTTTTCGGAAAAATTTTGAAAAATGTTTCCTCTCCGATGGCTTTCAAATTTACCATGCCGATGCAGAATTTGACGCCGATTCCAAATCTGGTCTCAGATCTGCCATTGGAGCTGCCGTTTAGCCGCTAGAGCCCAAAACATCCCAAATTCGCCGTTAACTCTGTCGTTTTTTGCCAATTTCCAAAATCTGAACACGACAACCTGGTTGGCCGCCCGAGTCAACCTGGACGGTCGACCAAGTCTATCTCTCCCGGGGGTGGGGGGCGCTGTGTTTATTGTAGAGGTTTGCTTTCTACTAACAGCTTACATGTCTTTCATCGCATTTTTTTCTCATCCTTGCTATATGAACACCTTCCAGTATATGGCTATCAACGAGGTCTACTCGTATATGACTTTGTTATTATTCACACAATTTTTACGCAGGTGCATTTGTGGATGAGCACGATCATGTACCTTGTCAATGGACCATAAGTAATTTGAATTGATTAATATGCTTTATTTGTGGGAACACAACAACAATTTTCGATTTTCTAAAAGTACCTTGAATAAAGATCAACTTTCTGATGTTCCCATAGATCAAATTTAATAAAATGTGAAAGCAATAAATGTCGAAGGGGTTGTCAGATATACGTAGAAACTGAAAATTGCAAAAATTGGAGTCACAGGTTGATCATGGCGTGGAACAATATCAAAAAATATATTGAGTGCCTAGGTGATCGACATGTAGAAGTATGATTATATAGAAATGTGATGCATTTAATTGTGCATTGTTTAAGCAAGAGGTCAGTTGACTATAGAAGCCCTGAAAAACTAATGGAAAGTTGTCTTCCGATCCCAAGCAGTCTTCAGCAAAAACCGATGTTCGCTCCTATTTATGAGGTTAGCCATTTAAGGATACCGATTGGGAAGCGACTAATGCTGCTTGTCTACATATTTCGATAAATCATCAACACATTGAATGCATTTAGATATTACAGCTAGCATGAGGGCTACTCGAACATTGTTATCACTAATAGAAAAACAAATATGTAGGAATTTGAATATTTATATACTTATTGAAACTGTTCTTTTATGCACTATCAATCCACATTTCCTTTCGATATCAATCTATTGAATGATAAATCCGTCATTCCATTCGAAATGTATTATTTTCCCCACCAATAGCGGCGCTTTCTGCTGGCACGACGACGACGGCGGCGGCGTCTTCTCCTTGACGTGAAACAAAAGTTTTGTGGGTATTTAGGCTTTGAGACAAGCTGAAATGAATTGCACAACAATACTACTCCAAAAATCTAAGAGAACTTTAGACGCATAATTGGTAATCAACGATTGCAATTTGGTGAAGCATGAAATTACAAGCGGCCGTACCAATAAAAAAATCCAATTTTATGTTCTTTGCTACAGATATGTTTAACATTTTTCATAGACCCTGTGTCCGTAGATCTACGTAAATTGACATTTATCCGACCAATTTACCTACATGTATTACGTCAATTACATTATTGACATTTGAACTCAGACCAAAATTCGTAGATCCGCCACAGCATATTATTATACATAAGCTACTTGCATCTTTATTAGACAGAATGCCAAAGATGCAGTAACTAAGAACCTGAACAACATGAATAGCTAAGAAGCAATAACACTTGAATTTCACGATTAGAATAACATTTGAAAATCATTTCCTAGTTATAATACCATTTGCCATATTATTATAGTAAACTGAAATGAAATAATTGATCTAGATGTCCTATTTGACCAGTGTGTCACTTATGCTAGTTTTTTCCACATACGAATATGATTGGAATAAGGAAAATCAAACAAAAAAGATAACATATGCTTCTCCTTTTAGATGTAGAATACTAATTGAAACTGAGCTCCGATTATTCTTTTTTATTTTCAGACGTTAATAATGAATATGATCCGACTTACATCCACCATGCTATATTTTCCGCTGTTTCGCCATCCAATTCATCAGCGTCCCTCTCCATCAGAGCATCTTCATTATCGATGTCTTCCAGCGCTAACAAGGAATAATAATCGTTGAAGTGTGAAGAATTCAATCAAATATCAGATTTACTTGCAATTTTGCCTCTTCTTCCAGGTAATTCTCCATCATTTCCTTAACTGAAAGATTCATGATTGAATGTAATACTGCATGAAATGAAATTCCGATTCAAATTATTGAAATTATTCAAAAATGCAATTCCTTCAAAGATATTTTAAGATATCACCATCAAAAGTATCATCATATCTTTAAACTGCTAGAAATTTGTTTAATTATTGATTGAACTGTAAAGATCTGAGAGTTTTTACAGTGATTGAAAGGAAAACGCATGATTTGATTCATTGGCGTAGTTGTGCATTCACTAGAATGGTCAAAGTCATCTGTAAGTCTATAAAAAATAGCAAATATATGTGACAATGCTAATTATCATACTCATGCTCCTACCTCAACCAGAAATATATGATTATTTTCTAATTGCATAAATGTTGCAATATTTGTCAATAACCCACGTCTCAATGTAAAATAGACAATAATCTTTTTGCTATGCGCTAATAGGTTACATAGATGTGATAATTTGAATAAAAAATATTTCATATCATTATGGTGTATGTCACTTAATTCTTAGTGCTTGTGTATCACGTGATCATGAGGCAGTCAGAGAAGTTTAAGCTAATGTGTTTTCGGGGGAGTGTTTTTATGTATAGGGTACATTACCATAGGACAGGCTTCCTGAAAATATTAGCAAAGAAACAATAAGTCAATAAATGTTGATTTCCAATATTTTTCATGAATATTTCATAATTCTAAGAGAATCTTCTACTGTGACTGCTGTGAATGACCAATCTATTGATTTTAGCGATTGATTTCAGCCTTGAAATGTGATCACATCTTCCGACGTAACTGGATTTTATATTTAAGAGAATTTTATGCAGTACATGCCGTTGTTCACCTGAAGATGACATTGTGAAAATGACCGAAGCATGTCGTGTGCTCTAACCTCGAACTGTTCTCATTTCTACTTACATAATATTATGTATATTAATTATGTAATACAAATATATATATAATCATTAATACAAGATAGTCATTGTATAATATAAATAAGTCCTTTGTATGCTATGTTTCCTTTTTATCGTTGTATTTTCTTCTTGTCTATTTACGAATCAAATAACAATTTACTTGGCTCTTTCCAATCTCTAAAAAGATGATCATCAATTTTTGAATTAAGATCTTGAGTCATAATTTTAGTTTTATCAAAATTGTTGCTAAGACCATTTTCCTTAAAGCATTTGTAAAGTATTTCAATTTGATTATTCAAACCTTGTTTGCTTTCGTTCATTCATAGAGTATCATCCGCATATATGAAAGTTCGAATTTCCAAATTAGATAATCCTACTTCATCAATCTTGTTGTCGCTAGCATTCAAATCATCAATTATATCATTGATATACATGTAGCTACTAAATAAAGTTGGCAATAGAACATCTCCCTGCATAATTCCATTTTCAAGCTAGAAGGATTGCATCTCTGTGCCACCATAAAGTACCGGTATTTTATATTCTTTGTTAGTGATGCTGCTTAATATCAATGACAAAAGTTAGCACTCATGCATCAAAAGTCTTAACTTATAAGTCACACGTTTATTGGAATTGAGTCAAGAGATTTGACAAATCTACAAAGCACAAAAATAATAGGTGTTTCATATTTTTTTGGTCAGTAATATGTTAAGTATATAATAACTGTCTATTAATAATTATTTATTTGTCTCCGTGCATGTATTGTAGATATCCTATCGCTTTATTTGACCTGTAAAGCAGATTATTGCCCACGCGGGGAAATGCACAGGAAGGAGGTAGTCTATGCCAATTATGAGCGCTCTTCTCATGCTTTAGTATATAATAGATCTGTGAATAGATATTTTCACGATTGGTCAAGCCAAATTTCTATTCAAATACTTTTGATAATCATATACATGCCAATCACAATCTGTCATTGATCATCATGGCGCGTCGTCAAATAAAATTCTCTACGCAACTCGCGCACAAGATTGCTTCATCATAGCATTCGAACTCGTTAGAATCAAATAGCCCTCACCATACGGCCTCTGGCATTTAAGATATCTAACTCGTGGAATGCTATAAAGAAGCAATCATGCACTAGTCGCGTAAATAACTATTGCTAATTAGCTATTATTGTTAGTTAATTATTGTCGCGCAAATAAATTCTGATTCGGCTGCACCTGGTCCAATTATACAAGGTGTTTCAAAAGTAGGCTAACAGTAGAAATTGGCCTTGAAAAACTATGTCTTAATGCTATAGATTAATAAGCTATGTCATAATAATCTTTTTCACGATGCCACAGATAGCTAGTATGCCTTGTATTCGTAAGGGGCAAAAATTCAATACTCTTTGACATCGCGTAAATCATATTAAAATATCTCATGATCTCCAGTGTTTTCATGCCTACATATTTCACTACAACCCAATTTGAATCTATACCGATCATGAGAAGTCGAATAACTATCCAACATCTATCAAAAAAAATTATTAGGAAACCATGTAAACAAGATAGTAGTTGTTTCAGTGTTACTGCGGAGAAGGAAGAACAGCTGACATTCGAATGTCCTCCGCGCCCCTCAGCCTGGTGCACGAACACGCTGTCGTCAACACAAGACAGGGAGGCGAAGAAGGAAGAACAGCTGACATCCAAATGTCCTTCACCTTTGTTAATTCCAGACTCCTCTTAGACCATCGTCAGAAGCTTCTGACGATGGCCTAGAGGAGGCTGAAATTAATAAAGGTATTAACATTAAAACAACTACCATTTTGTTTGCTTGGTTTCCTAACAAAAAAATGAACAAATGAATAACCAAGGCCTATTCAACATATCAAAAAATTAATCAACTTAAAGTTGCAAAAATTCACGAACGCAAATGCTCAAAATGTCCACCATGGACATCGGCACATTCTTGTAGTCTTTCGGCCACACTGTGGCACACAGTTCTGCATAAGTTCCTGTCATCACTGATCTCTTGACAGGCATCTGTGATGTAGGAGCGGAGTTGAGAAAGTGTGTGAGGTTTTCGTCCGTACACTTTCTCCTTTACAACGCCCCAAAAGAAAAAGTCCATCGGAGTTAGATCGGGAGAGCGAGGAGGCCAAAGGATGCTACCACATCTCCCGATCCACTTTCCTGGAAAAGTGTCATTCAGATAGCTTATGACACTCACTGCAAAATGCGCTGGTGCATCATCCTGCTGAAAGTACAGCTCATTGAAGCTGTTCAATGACTGCATCTCAGGAATCGCAAAGGATTGGAGCATTTCAAGGTACACCTCAGCCGTCACAGTTCTTTCAAAAAATACTGGCCCAATCACACCGTTGCTTGACATACCGGCCCAGACGGTTAAGCCAGGCTGGTTCAGCTCATTTGTTGATACCATGTGCGGATTTTCAGGGAACCAGTAGACACAGTTATGTCTATTTACGTGACCTGATAGTTTGAAACTGGCTTCGTCAGACCAAACTATCTTGTCAAGCAAATCTGGGTTCTCCCGAATTTCCGACAACATGAGCACAGCAAACTGCAAGCGTCGTTCAGCATCATCCGGTAGAAGGTGCTGCAACAGTCTGGGTCGGTATGGTTTCAACTCAACTTTCCTCATCAGTCTCCAAGTAGAGCTTAGAGAAATGTCCAACTCCAATGAGGCTCTTCTTGTTGACTTCTTCGGACTTTGAACAAATGTTTGGGCCACTAGCTCCTCGTTTGATGTTATTGAAACTGATCGAGGGCGTCCTGACTTCGGTGCATTCTCTACCGAACCGGTCTTTTCAAATTTATCTCGAATGCGATAAATAGCAAATCTTGATGGAGGATTGCTGTGAAAGGCATCTCTCCATTCCATTCGCACCTTTTCAGCATTCTTGTTTTTCCAAAAGGATTTCAAAATCCATTTTCTCTGATCATCTTTTAGATGACCTGACATGACAGAAGCAGCAAATTCAAAAAAGCTTCAAGCTTGTTTAATTCACTTCAAGTCAAACTAACAGTGTTTGATTCAAATCAAATTAATTGAACATATCCATGTACGTAATGTCAGATTGGTGCTATATCTTGTCCATGATAGATTTCAAAATTCCTTTGCCAATGGAATGCTACTGCATAGACTTCTAAATGATAGTAGCAATTACTTCGAAGTCTATGGCTCATGTTGGACTGATCATGGATATCCATCGACTGATTCAGGTGTAAATCGCCAATAGAACGGTCAACATAGATTTCCTAGGGCAAAATCAACGGTTAGCCTACTTTTGAAACACCTTGTATTTCATTCTCGGACTTTCTATGTTTGCAGAATCTAAATTAAACATAGATTACTGCATTTAATTCATTCTAACCAGAAGTCTATGCTCACGCTATTTAATTCCCTCTAATCAATATAACCATCAGATAACTAGGATCTTCGATAGCACATAATGTATTGAAATTCAGTCCTGTTAAATCATATAACAGGACTGAAATTGGCATAGATGTTGCCGAAAACACAAACGATGGGACATTGAACTGTAAGTATGCTTACATGTACATGAAAAAGTCAAAATAGAAAGTCTACTCAAAAGAGAATTCAATTGTGTTTGTATCACCATTGGCTCTGATTTTCATCTTCTTGCTCATTGGGGCATTGAAAATAAGCTTTTGACATTCATCGTTTCCAGAATTTGACGATGCGGTTCCGGCAGAATCTGATAACATTGCTCCACCAGTGTGCAATGCCATAGTTAAACGATAGAAATCGTTGGAATCGTGTTCAATATAATTTTCTATGGCTTGAAATGTATGTATGACCAGTAACTTTTGCAATGTCTGCTCTCTCGAAGCCTGCCTTGTGCAATGTTGTTGCACACGTTTTTCGTAATGATTGGTTGCTGAAGTGTGTCTTGTTGGAAGTAGGAATCACATCAGTAAGATTTCTCACTATACCATCCAAGGAGTGTCGTCCAATTGCCACATTTTGGAACCACTTTCCTTGTTCAATCGAGGCTTCACTTCGGTACCACGATAAAAAGAGATTGGATACAGTGTAATTACTTGGCCTCTTTGACATGTGCAGTTTCCAAATGCAAACTAAGCACCTTTCATGTTCTGGAGTATGTGTCACTTCCAGACGTCGCAATGGTCTAGGTTTCTCCTTTAGACCTCCACGTCGTGTCTTCGAGTCGCAATTTTCAGAGAATTCTAGAATTTCCTCACCATTCTCGGCTTCGCCTCGTCCTGTTATATTTGTCCTCGGACTTTCTATGCCGGATAACGAGAAATAAAGATATGTTATTATACACATCTTGGCCTCGTTTCAAAATTTCAGACTAATTATACAGAAAATTGGACTGGTTTGCAGGACAGTAGACCAATTCGCCATCTATGAAGATACCAATTATACCATAGTTACGAGTTAGAGTGAATTGACTAATGTGGAACTTCCTTTTTTTGAAACATGTTTGGTCATTTTCAATCACTTCATTTTTTACTGGTCATCAATCGAGCCGCTTGTTTACAGCTTTTGTTAAAATTTTCTCTGTGCAAGACAATAGGTTGATAAATCCATATAAATTTGGATCATTTTTATCGCCTGCTTTAAATAATGGTGAAATACAATAGCTGCTTCAAGTTTTATATTTCGTCAGTTTTATTTATAAAATTTCTAAAGTTTTAATTGTTTCATTTTCACATGATTTCGATGCCTCACAAAAAAATCTGTCTGGACCACTTGTTTTCTGCAGCTTTGATTCACTAACAGCCTTTTTCACTAACAGTGGCCTTTTGCTATTATGACATCTTGTTAGCTCCTATTCGGATTTGCGAAATATTTGGAGCATACAAAGATGAATTTCTTGATAATTTTAAATCATTGACTGCAATATGATTGTGAAAGTCTAAAGCGCTTGTCACACATCTTCTATCATTACGTTCTGTAACCACTTTGTTCACATTTATTAGTTACCAGTATAATTTATTACTGGTTATCTTGCCGACAAGATAAGTTTTTGTGAAATGAGAATGCTCAGGTACTGCATTGGAATCAGCCTTGAAGAACATCGGAGAAAAGAAGATATAAGGAACGAAACAAATGTGATGCCTATCAAAGACCTCATGAGAAAAAGAAGATTGAAATGGTTTGGACATGTATGCCGAGAAGAGAAGGAGGACATCAGAGGAGTGTTTGAGATGGAGATCTATGGAGCCCGAAAGAGATGTCGACCCAAACACCACTGGGGCGATACACCAACAAGACTGACGTGCGGTGGCTTGTCCTAACAAGAGAAGATACAGAGATGAAAGCACTTTGGCGAGAGAAAATCGAAAGTGGAATCAGGCAAAAACCCGCTACCCGGAAGGACAAAGGCGGTGCAGGTGAACAAGTATAATTTATGATCACTACTTCGTCATGCAATTATTAGATTCATTAGCCTCTTTCTCTTTTCTTCTCTTCTGTCTGCCTTTACTTGGTTATTCAGAGCTTTCACTTTCAATCAGTCGATTTAGATTTTCATCAGTCCGACATTTTTGTCAACGGGAAACATTTCTTTTATAAAGTCTGCTAAACTTTCTTGTTTCATTTGAAAGATCTATCTTTCCTTTTGGTTTTCCTGTAGTGAAAATTAGTTATTTTTACGAATAGCATTAAATAAAAATTCAACAGATGAATGACGAATACATCTAATTACTTTATTATCATGTAAATTCAGATAGTTTCATATATTCAACAGTGTGCACATTTATATAGAAATTATCACCAAAAAATCTGAATATATGAGAAGAATCTCCGAGCAATGGTAAAGAAGATTTACTTTGCTTTCAGACTCTTAGGCCTAAATGAGTCTGTTAGCACTTATCGCGTATTGGTATCGGATCAAGGCAGAATATTATTTTTGATGTTGACAGTTACAGTGCTCTTTAACCGGAACATCAGTCTATTCCTAAAGATTTTTATTGAGGATCATCGCCGATTTTTCTAATTTCTATTCCTACAAATATGTCAATTGTCATGCTTTTTTAAATATCAACTTTAGTAAAGCTATTTCTGGAGTGAATCAATCAGAAATTATTTACTCGTTGGTCAGTTTCTATGTAAAAGCATAAAATTCATTATGATCCTCACGATGCTCACCTTCTGCTTTCTCCTCAGCTGCTTCTATAGGGAGAGAGAAAACATTTACAATTTTTAAAGCATTATTGCGTCGCAAGATCATCTTACCATCTTCTGAGGCCCATGTGAGGCTGCACAATCCGAGGAGCAGCACCGCTAATATTGCAGTGTAGATTTTCATCTTGTCGATACCTTGGGTTAACCTGAGACCATCTGTTATAGATTTGGGTTGCTAAGATTAACGAACATGCTCATGGTTGCAACAAACAATTATACTGGTGCCCAAGTTTCTGAATCCAATGAGGATTAGAATTCTTTTTGACCAAATAATTGCGCAATGAGTATCACAAGCTTGTTCGAGACCTTGTGTAAATAAATTACCGTCATTCAGATGTTAGCTGCTGAACACCTTCTAAATGCAACTCATTGAAGAAAACCGCCTTTCGGAATTAGTTGGGGTGCTAAGTCGACAATAAGGGCTGAACCGTGCAAATAGAGGGTAGAGGTCCAGTTTTTTGCTGAAATACAGATTAAGGTATGAGTATTTTATCTTGATATGTATCTCTTTGGACACTTTTATATTTAACGCATAGTCATCAACCAAAAACTCTTGTTTTACATGGAGAATCCCTATCTAAGATATTAATTGTTTTAGTCCGCCGCAATTCACTGATGCTACATTTGCAAGCGTCACTATGGTAACAATAATCAGCGAAGTTTAATTTTAGTCAGCTGCAAAATATTTATCTGAAATGACACGTGCTCTAATATAATAAACAAGTTGAATGGTGAAATTGTACTTCAGACTTAACGAAGTTGATGATATAGATATAGTTTGGTGAACTTAATGTGTTTTAAGAACGACATCAGCTGGTGTAATGCAAGCATACAAAATGAAAACTAATATAGTACACAAAATCCAAAAAACTCATAAAAGAGGGTATTTTTGCGTTAAATAATTCATGTACGACTCGCAAGTGGAGCGAGCGTACAAAATATGTCACATTTGGAGAGAGGTCGATTTTTCCGGCTGACTTTTAGGACAAAATTAATAGGTAATGGCTATTACACTGGCTGAGCTGGAACAATTTTAATCTGGCGACTGTTACACCGAATTAGACAGCAAGACTGATTACCTAATAGATAAGTAGGACATGGAGAGTATCTACATTAAATAAAGCACTAAATTAAACTTCGTTACATTGAGAGTTTCCGAATCACCGTAGGGAAATAAGTTTGCTTCGCTTAAGAAATCACTAAGTATGTCAGAAAGCATCGAAGACGAAGATAAACCAAGCAAGGCTAAGCAAGACAAGCAGCGAGTCAAGACACATTCTGATGCAATTTTTTGTCTTATTGAATGATCTGCAGCCATGCTTGTAGCTAATAAACATGAGGCGTGTTGATAGATATGGAAGACTTTTGTACAGACTTTAATACCGGGTGTAATAGCCACTGCATAATAAAAAAAAGTTCACTGAATAAATCAGTCAATGCCCAAAGCATTCAAATTATAGATAATTTCGTTTAAAATGTTGGTGCATCCCTTCTTAGTGTCATTCTCTAGATCGCATCAAACAGGAACAGCCAAAGGACAAATCTGTCCTGAGAAACATTTTATGCAATAAATACATGTTTTCACCAATTTTACAAAAAAGATTGTCACCATCATTACTTTACAGCACACCGACAGTCAAATTTCTCAGTGTCATTCACTAGATCACTTTAAAAAAAACAGTAGTCAACGGGCGACTCTGGGCCAAGAAATAATTCTCAAAGTATAAGTACTCCTCGGATAGATACACCTCCGGATGCAGTTTCAGTTGTGGATCTGTATCTGGAAATGGCAGTGCAACGACACTGAAAACCTTGTTAATGCTGCCTCAATTCGAACCAAACTGGCATCAGCCAGGCATGGGAAGCACCTCGGGCAATCAACGCATGCCTTCACCAATTCTGCAAAAATTGTATTTTTCCCACAATTCTTTACACTGTCAGTCAAAACGTTGATAGTATTGTCTCAACCACAACCAACTCATTATCATTCTGCAGAGCACATCAAAAGACAACAGCGCAACTCAGGCCTGACATGCACTGCATGCTATCATCACACGTTTTCACCAATTTTACAAAGCTATAATTTTCAAGAACAATTTTGCATCTACAGCGAATACTTTGCGAATTTGCCTCAATTGAAAAAAACTTACCCCATACATTCACAATTTTATCTCCAGAGTATCAAAACACAAGCGTTAACCGGCAAATCTGGCCGGAGAAAATTTCACGCAATCATCACACATTTTCACCTTTTTTACAAAAAATTGTTTTCGATCATGTCTTCACACTGTCAGCCAAAAACTTTGTTAGTAGGCCTACTGCCTCAATCAATACCGGAGTTGCCCAAAACCTCAGTATCATTCTCCGTAGCGTGTCAAAACACAAGCGCAGAGGATAACTCTAGCTTGAGAACCACTTCTCTGAGATAAAGTACTTCGTCAAGTACAATGTAGATCTATGCTCACAGCATCATTTCAATTGTGGATCTGCATCTGAAAATGGCAGTCACAGCGTTGGCCAAAACTTTGACGATCCTGCCTCAATCACAACTAAGCTTACCCACACAACTCCCTGACTAATAGGCGACATGTAGCACTTGAATTCTGAGATTTCGAATTGAAATGAGCAATGAAAAAGATGATCAGCGGTTTGGATCAAGTGAGTATCTACAGATTCGTGTAAATATACATGTCCATTGATGTGTAGTGACAACTCTCAGAGAAGTCTTCATTTGTAGAGATATCCGCAGTTTAAATATTTGAGTGAATACAGATGAAATTGTGTGGGATGACCGTCATGAGCAGAGCTATCGATTCGGATTTTCTAGATATGATGGATTGATGTATGTTTCTTGCATTTCCCATAACTTTTCTATGTTTGATCACACTAATCAATGCCCGAGGCCTAGATTCACAGTCACGAGTAAGCCCGCCGCGGTCTAGATTCATGCGACCGAGCACGCACAAGTACACCCGCTCGAGGTCAGAATTCACACGACTGAGCGCATCCGATGTCTAAATTCATATGCCGGAGCACACGGAAGGTATACATTTGTGCGCCTGAAATCAGGTGTCCAAGGGAAGAATATAGACAACCGGAGTAGAGTGCGTGAGTGCATGAATTCAGACTACAGGTGTTTTCGAGCGTCCAATTTTCGTCATCGGTCGCGCTCCGGTATATGAATGCAGACAACGGGCGTGCTCCTAAGAATGATCATGAGAAGGTGTGGACCTACTTTGGGTGCAAGTGAAGCAGGATCATTTATGTTTTGCCGACGTTGTGAAGTTGTGTTGCAAAGAAAATGTCGTACAATTCGCATATTGCTGGAAACATTCAAGGATTTCATGAGTTGTTTCTCAGGTCATTGCTGTCTGTTGCGTGTTACGTTGTAGCACCCTATGGAGTATTATCATGAGAAGGTGTGGACAGATTTTGGTTGCAATTGAAGCGGAGTCACTAATGTTTTCCTTGACAATGTGAAGTCATGTTGCGAAGAAAATGACGTGAAATTCGAGAGATGATGGAAAATTAAGATGATTGCATGAGTTGTTTCTCAGGTTATTGCTGTCCGTTGCTTGTTGCGTTGTAGCACCCTATGGAGTATTATCATGAGAAGGTGTGGACAGATTTTGGTTGCAATTCAGTTAGGGTAACAAATGTCTTGCTGACGTTGTGAAGTCATGTTGCGAAGATAATATGGAAAAGTTTAAAAATTGGTTCGATGATTGCATGACACAAACATTGACACAAAACATTCCATGATTGCATGAATTGTTTTTCTTGTCAGAATCATCGATTGGTAACCGTTCTTGTAATGCCGTTTCGAGAATCGTCATGTGAAAGTGTGGGCATTCTTTGCTTGCAATTGAGCAAGAATCACTAATGTTTTTCTTGACGTTTTAAAGGTGTTGTGTATATTTTTGTCAACGATGAGGCATGCTGTAAATTCAATTGATAGTGTATTATTTAAAGAAACGGATTGACATACTTTTTTGCTAACTCTACTGTGCAATCTCGTGTATAACACGGTATGAAACTCATGTTTGGAGAGCATGGTTTTACAAGGTGGCTTTAAAACATGGCTTTGGGAAAATGTACTATGAAAGATTGCACAACTATGTAGAAAACCTAGTTTTCAGGGAGCACTATTCTGAAAGAAGTCCGCTTGCTATCTTCCAAACATTTCTGCTCTTTTCCTGATGTAATTTTTTATAGGTACCGGTGCCATGTTTTGATTATTTTCAAGAATTTGAATTTTCGGAAATTCAATGGGACCCACTACGTAGGGGAGGAAGAATAAAAAAAACTTATACTTACTCCTCTACGTAGTGGGTCCCATTTAACAAAAACGGGTGGTCGCATCTGACTTCACAACAGAATGCACATCATGCAGCAACTATAAGTCCGCAAAGATGCGAAGGAGTTGTGGCTGGCAGTGTGTCTGCAAACGGCAGATTTTCAATCAGCAGGCCATGTTTTCAAACTTGCGAAGGATCTGTAGGACAGAATAATACATGGAATTTAACGAAACCTGATGTAAATCTGAGAGAGATGCCGTAGAACGTTGCTGTAGCTCTACAGAATTTTCGGCAATGAAGAATGGTAGTTGTGACTACCTTTGTTTTTGAAAATTTGAAATTCGATTGAAGCGGTCATCTTGTGTAGGCCCTGTAGGACAAAGCACTGCATGGATTTTGATGAAAATTGACACAAATGTGAGTGAGATGCCATAGAACGTTGGTGTAGCTCTACGGAATTGTCTGCAACGAGGAACAGTAGTTGTGACTAGCTGTGTTATTGAAAATTTGAAAATCAGTTGCGTAAGCTGTAATTTTTAGCCTAGAAATTCTCTGTAGGACAGGGCACTGTTTGGATTTTGATGAAACTTAATGTGAAGGTGATAGAGGTACCGTGGAGCATTGCTGTAGCTCTACAGAATTTTCGGCAATAAAGAAAGGAAGTTGTGACTTTTTGACTGAGTGTTTGAAATTCAATATTCATGTCGGTCATCTTGTGTAGGCCCTGAAGGACAGTGCGGAGCATAGATTTTGATAAAGTTTGGATTGATGCTGAGTGCGGTGCTGTCGAGCATCTTTGTAATTCTACTTAATTTTCTGCAGTGAGATAAGGATGTTGTGGGTAGCTGTGCTTTTAAAAATTGGAGATTCAATACCCTGTTGGACAGGGTTTTCTATGACTTTCTATTAAACTTGATGGGATGATCGGGGCTTCTTGTAGCTTTGGTTAGGCTGTATTTCGTTTTCTGAAAGAAAGCGCATGAGATTCGTTTTGTTTTAGTCTCTCGGATGGCTGCATTTGTTTAGGTGGTAAAAAAATTATGAGTCGAAAATGTCTCCGGCTGTCAATTGCACGACTACAATTTAGAGAGTATTTGAGAATCTATTTTGCTAGCTGTTGTCGATGTATGTAAAAGTCAATATCTCAAGGTCTTCTAATATTGAAATGATTTCATGACATGACTTTGAATGACGAAATTCTTCCATACCTCATTACACGAAAGAAATTGAAACCCTCAAATCAACCCACTATAATTTTGTTGTTTTCGGACGTTTCTTCGTCACAGCATTGCCACTTTTCAAAGGAAAAAAATTTCAAAAAACAGCTTGCAAATGTGCCCTTCTCACAAATAGTTTACTACTGACAATAGAATTGAGAATCAAAAGCCATTTTTCTATTTTCAAGTTATATTTGCAGTAATTTCTCCGATATTTTAAGTTTCCATAACTTTCTCGACGATCATTCACATATTTATCAACCTCTTGAGGTTGATAAAAATTTTCGCATTTGTATCAGTGAATTTCCATATTTTCAAATTTCGAGCACTGCTGACACTTCTTTGTGAAACGCAATTCCTCTGCAGACTGCTTAATAATCCTGATTAGGCAGTCGAAATTAACAGCGTTTCACAAAACCAAATATTAAGCAGTGTGGGACTAATACAAATCACTGCTTAATATGTGGTTTTGTGAAGCGCTGCTAATTTCGACTGTTTAAATTACTGATTTAAATCACTGCTTTAAATTTATTTTATGAAACGCAAAATATTTTTCACACTGATATAGAGCACTAATTTATTTAATGAAACGGGCCCCAGATAATGCTGATTGCCTCAAATAAAAAATAGATAAAATTATCAACAGCAAATAAAGCACTTGAAAATTGAGATTTTGTTATATTAGTCGTTTGTCGCCTAGAAATCTGTTTAGTTCTTTTCAGAAACCACTAAATTTCTAAAAAAAATTAGAAAGTGAGGCAAGACTATGTAAGGCGATGAAAGACAAAGAGGCGAGCCTAGTCACTTTCTGACAAAGACCTTTTTCTTGTTACATTGAGTGATTCTGTTATCTGATATAGCTGAGAAATACGATGCGTGATAATATAGATAGAAGAATATTGTAATGGATAAGCCGGTGTCATAGCCAGGAGACCAAACTTGTACCGGTTCAGCAGATGTCATAGAAATTGCCATAGATTTTTGCCACTACTATTTTCAGCTGGTAAATTTTGAGATATTTGTGTACTGCGTCACTATGACGATACAGCCACTCTTGCTTCCGCATTTAAACACTAGAATTATTTTTAGTCATTAAAATCTGTGCGAAATCCCATTGGTGTAATGTATTTCAGGGAGAAGTAAATGCAGAAATTCAGAAAGAGATACATATCAGGAATTGTTCACAGGATGAAAATTAAGATATAGGCAAAAATCTGGCCCTCTACCCTCAATTTGCACGGTTTTAGAGTTAACACCCCCACTAAATATGAAGTTTTACGCAGAGAGTTGTTTCATTGCGCATTTTACGAAGCGAACGTGGTCATTTCGCACAATTGCACAGCTAAAATCAGCACGACAATATGCACACTGACACTGAAAGACTCCATAGGAGTAAACCCCTTTCATAGAAAATTATTTTCTGTGTTCATAGACTCCTAGATGTAGAAAAGACTTATAGCTAAATCAGAATGATTAAGATTAATTAAGATTTACACTGGAGTGCTTCCTTCTTGGATAAGATGAAGAATTTCGGTTCTAAACTTTAACTGCACAAATTTGTGTGAGCGTTTTTAGCCTTGCCATGTAAATATAATCTATCTTCGCATTAATATTGATGAATGCAATGCTGAAGTCATTGCTTTAAAATGAAGGGCCAGTAGATATCACATACTTTACAAAGTATACTAATGAATAAGATGCTAATCTCACACTAGGTCAATCTCTTTTTCAATTCGGATGGGAAAAAGGTATAAGAATTCCAACAACTGTGAAAGATGCATCCATCCTAGATCAAAATTCTCCGCTCATCATCGGAATGAACAAGAAGAAATTGAAAAAGGTCGACGAAGATTGCATCGAATTATTTACTGATCTAATTGCAACTTGCAAAATACATCCCCCTGAGTAATTGCGAGTAAGACTGTCATCAAACAGTCAATGAGACCTGTAAACTGTTGAAAGATTGAAAGTCAATTTCTTGTAGATCTGTAACATGCGACCATACTTGGTTTGTGGCAGCCGTCATCAATTGCAGCAGATCATGGTTAATTAAATATGAAATTTCAGACAGCGCCTAATATTTTCAGACACATTCATTTAACTGCAATGTGGCATAGATCAGTGATCTCAATAAACAGCTGATTTTGTTTGAAATTATCGGAATCCTTTCTTATATCAAACATAACAATATGTTAATTCATATTTTAAGCCTATTTTAGGTCATTTTTGTTGCATTTTATTTTAATCTTCTATTGATATTTTTGCAGCTTTTTGGCCACTCAGTCTCAAGTCTGACATGTAGGCGTATGCGTTATCTTAATCACATTGATTGATGCGACAATGAGATTCAACATTTTGATTATCAAAGTGCTCTTACCACAGCTACTTTGCTCTAATAAGCAATGTCGTCTTCGGAACTCTGATATAAAATTGAAGAATTTGTTCTTTTCTACATTTGTCAGTTTTATCAGAAAGGATTGAAGTTAACATGCAGTATGAACTGAAGGTATAGCTCTGATGTAAAAATTCTTGGAAAGTTGAGCAGCAAATTGGTAAGCAAAAGTAGTTCAACTATGCTTCACGCGGAGCGCAAAATACTTCAAATTGAAATGGTGAGGAAATGAATTGTCTCCCAAATGTCCCAACAAATTCGAGATCATTTTGCATGCACTCAGCTTTCCATCCGTTTGATTTTAGATTATTCTATCTAGTTTTAGAATAAAAGCTATTCATTTTGAGGGTCAAACATGTTTCAAGCAATCATCAGTGACAGGAGAAACAGATATTACAATAAAATGGAACTCATATACAAAAGAAGGAAAGTGAACTACATTACATCAGTTCATACGTGGTCGGTACATTTGTAATGCATGGATTCACCAAAGTTCCAGCTTCGTCACAAGTTGAATTGAATATTCATCAATATTTCGTCATTTATCTCGAGAATATGCAGAGCTTCATCTAACTTTGCTCTTGACAAATCTGATTTTTCTAAATATTTCTAGATATATCAAAAAGAGTCTAGTGTGTCTTTATAAATTAGTGAACTGAAGAAGGCAATGCAAAATGATGGAAGAAATTAAATAGAAAATCATACTTTGTTTGAAAGCAAGAAAGACATGATATTTTAAATAGAACATGAACATGAGTATGAGAATTCATGTGACTCAATGCATAATTAATGTACGTGTGTTATCATAAATACTAATATTCATGTCGCATTCTTTCGAATAATAGCCGTCATCGAATAGTAGCGGCATCTATTGTCAGGAGTTTGCAATAATAGCACATCCATATTCAGATCCATATCCACGAATGGTTTGAGAAGTGGATATACCGTATCCAGATTATATAATTCATATGATAATATACCTATAATGAAATTATGTGAGAACTCAAAAGATATTTTTTCCTGAGCTAAAATGCCAAAAATAGGCAATGCACAGTACAAATGTAAAAATGTATAATATAGCGACGGATTGCTTTTCCTTAGTTTTGCATGGTCTGATGCAGGAGTGCACATCATGCGGCCGTGAGCCATATCCGACCCGTGACAGATTTTTTTGTGTCCTGCAAGGTTAAGATAGAAACACCTACAGAGTATTTATAGATAGAGTAATTAAGTAGGCCTATAGTTCAGGAAATATAAAATCCAAGGTCCAGCTTCCCAAATTTCATCATATAGCTGTGACCTTGGCTATATTGAAGTCTCAAACAACTACTCAACCTATAGCCATGATCACCTACATCCATGTCTTTGTATACATTGCTTCTTGTTTACTAGACACAAGAGAAAACACACGCACACTTTTCTTTGCTAATATCGACTACCAGAAGCTGATGCTGTCGTATCATGCATCAATTAAACGTCTTAGTGCTAGTATTCGTTTACAAACTCGATCGAAAAACGCTTAACATAGATATCAATTACTAGCCGCAGTTTCACGTTGAGCCACAGCTAAAATCTCAGTGGTAGCCTATTCGTGTGATACAGTATTTCAACATGCGGTCATATGTTTTTTATTGAATGTTTTTCATCACAATGGAAAATGATATGCATAGAAAGAAATCATGCAAAACGTAATTCACTTCAAGACCTTCACATTCAAACACCCTAAATTTAGTAAATGGTTAAGTTGGTGAAGCTTTACTATCGCATTATCGTTTTAACGCAAATATATCAGACAAATATATATAAATATATCATTAATTTATGTAAAATATGACTTTGTATTTCTTTGATTACCATTTTGAAAAATGTACACTTGCATCTTAGTTTATTTAAGCACCTCTAGCTTTCCATGTTGATCTATTTATTATTTTCCGGTAGATACTTACTTTGGGTACATCTCTTTATGGGAATATTATAGACTATTTCTATATTGCCGTATGATGAAATTGTTTATATTAATCTTGTATAAATTCTGTGACATCTTATGCGTATTTTGTACTTTTCTGTGTCTAGTGTCTACGCTCTGACGTTCTATCAAGTTGCAACAATTTGAAATTTTTGTTTGACTGATATTTTGTCACTCTCGTTAAAGAATCTCGAAACATTGAGTCAAAAACTTCGCTTTTTACATTTATGTAATGGATAAAGGATGGCTATGTGCTTCCCTGGGATATAGAGAGGGAAATTATTTTCCATTTTGTGTGGGAGTGAAAAGATATCTCTTCTATGTAAACTGACGGGAGTAAAAATCAACTTTTCAGTCCCACGAGATGAGAAAGTTAACTTTTCTTGTGTAAGCTCTTGTGTAAAAAAATCATAGAAGTATGTAAAGAAGCAGGGACATCTATGATTAATATAAGATATCCAAGTGACGTTCAACTCCCAGAGCATGTACTGGAATGTAGTAAAAAGCATCTGAGTCAACGAAAGAGGAAATCTCTATAACTGTCTAACTCGTGCTTGGCGTTAATAGACGGTTTCAGTTTATTTATATAAAATGCCTCACGTAATCGGAGATTGGTGGGATCTCTATCAGAGGATAGAATCGTTGTTGTTATTTTCTGTGAGGAGTCATTACAATTTTTCATGTGTTTATATACCGATGAGTTGTTATTAGTCAGATGTTTTTTTACATATTTTCACATACCTTCTATGGTAATCAGATTTCTTAATTCACACCCCATTTTCCCTCTTCTATGTCAGGTCATTTAACAAAATGTTAATGGTACTATGTAGCCCTTTACTACCTGCCGCATAGCTCCCACTCTTCCATACCGTCCCCAAACATTTTGTACATAGTTATATGTTATTTGTAATTTTTATCGCTTGTATGCAGATGTGAATTTTTAAATATTTTTCATGTCATAAAATCATTTCCTGAAGATAGCTATAGATAATAGCTGAAATTAATCGAACCTTAGAAAATAAAAATCAATCCATCACTAGAATTTGGCTCTTTCCAAAGAAAAGAAAGTTATGACCAATAGCCAAGGAATTTTTCCAATTATGTCCGCGATAGAATCCCTCTCTGCCAAGATTTTCCCTGGGAATGAATTATATCAAATATAGAAGGGGGTCTGAATACGATTCTTCAACTATGCAATAATCTGGCATGCTTTACTGCTGTGATGGCCAAGTCAATTCTTTTTTTTAAAGAAGTCAAGGTAAAGAAGTATAGCTGAAATGGGAGCACAGCTACAACTACTACACACAAAAGACAGCAATCCTTCATTGCTTCTGAGGTATGTCAGACATGTCACGCTGGAGTGCATTGCATGCATTAAATGCAGATTACTGACTTCCTGACTGAAAAATGTGAAAAAATGTAATCTGCATATGCTTGTTGTTCAGAGCGAATTCCTTTAGTCATGTTGTTGAATGAGCGCTTGATTTCAACTCTTATGTATTTGTATATTTGTCTATGCAATTTCAAAAAGTATTTGGTACCAAACCTTCATTTGCAGTTAAACGTAAACTCAATAAGTTAATACAAAATGGTTTTAGTAATTGCAGCTAACAAATGTTGTATGACATGCCTTTATCTCGCACTAGAAAAGCTGGGCAAATTCTGTGATAGAGTCATCTACAAAGCCTCTCAAATACTAGATGTTGATTAAAATGTAATGTTCAATACGACTGAAGTCATGAAGATCCTACTCATGATCCTACTTAAACGCAACGATGCCGATTACACTAGTTAGTGCATTGCCAACAGACGTCCGGTTTGCACACACTTGTCTCAGAGTCCTACGTTTGCAGCATTTCAGCATCAAAGTTCAGTTTCATTATGTCAATTTTTTGAATTAAAAGTTATGTGATATTGCACAATTTTTCCTACGCGAGGACAATGCTACAGTCGGAAAATGCAATGAAATTAGGCAAAGGAATCTTAAGTCGGAAACTTACTGGTTCTGTCAGTCGAGGGAAAACAATGTAGAATTAAAAATGCACTGAATTGCATCAAAAAGCAAATTATTATGCATCTCAGGGAATAATAATAACTCACTAATATAATTCATTTAGTTGATGATTACACAACAAATTATCGGATAAATTACACATATACTTTAGAGAATCCATCAGGAACACTCAAAAAGTGTCGGTCTCGACATCTAAGGAAAAAGTTTGTATCACTGATCAGGTTTTTACGCAGTTATGCTTAATTTTTTCCTGATGTCTAAAAAAAGTATTAAGTTGATTATCAAGGCTATGTCATCAGCCTCATTATATTGCAAGTGTCATACAAGAATTGAAAAATTACTCTGTTTCCTGGCTCAATTTTCGAATTTGGTAACTTGGTAAATTTAGTTAATGACTTTTTCCCAACAAGTTAGATGGATTTGCTAAACTAAGAGGTTAAGACACAATGTCTTAACTATTAAGTAACAGAATGGATTCTGTGTTCAATAAAAATCATTGTGTAAAATTGAGTTATAAATGATAAGAATCTATGTTTATGAGTCTATTAGTTTATGTGATTAGAATTCAACTGCTGTATATTATATATTCAATTATATACAATATGTGGATTAATTCAATTTTCTTTTATATTTCACTTAGGTTTTATCTGAATGATAATGTGGGTGAAATTATTGCGTGTATTTCTTTTATTGCTTATTATGATCATTGTCTTTGATTATGACATTTTTCTTTTCCTGTGTCAGACAGTTTGTGACATGATCAAGCGTCAGAAGAAGCTCTTATTAACAATGCCGAGCCTTAGTTGTCTTTTCTATGGAGGTTAATTGTAAAACATCACCCCTCCAAGGTAATCAGGTCCTAGAATGCTGTTCTTTCCACAGTGTTGCTATCATGATCAGTCAAGTTCATCTCAATTTCTTCAGAACAGTAAGAAGTTGCACATCTCACATTTGGTACCACTCAACAAGAAGAATCTATTTAATAATATCGAAGCTGTCATTCCATTGGAGAAGTAACTGAGTTGTTACTCCACCTAATATAATTACTCTATGCTGGAACCCTATCTGAATGGAGATGAAATGCGAATCCGTTATTGTTTGTACGCAAAAGTTACGAGGAAGTAAGCAGCCAAGAGTAGAATATATTAAAGAAAATATCAAATATAATAAAATTGGCAGAAAAGTCAGTAAAGAGCCACCTAAAAATCAAACATGCACCAGCATCAGTATGCAAACCTAAGAAAACACAGTGATGCGAAACGTAAAAAAAAGCACAGATTGCATTTTGGAAAAAGGAAGAGAAGACACCCGGTAGTGAGTTTGCCATCACAGAGACGCTGCAAAACATGGACTGGATGGAAGCAAAGTTCCGTGATCATCACGGCGTGGTTTTAGCTCTGTTAGGCCTAATCGTGGCAGAGACCAACATGGTACTTTAATTTTCGTTGCTTGAATACCAAATATCATTGTCATAGAGTAAGTATATAGTAGGCAGAGTGTCGTCTCAAAAAAATGACAATATACAGTGAAATTTTTTAATAAGTATTCCTGCGATTAGAAAGAGTAGATCATACACCAGATTAGATACATTCCTGCGGTCTAAAAAATGTTTGATCCAAAAGAATGAAAATATAATTACAAGTGTCTTAATTAATTGGAGATTCAGCTGATTATGAAGGAAATTTCATGAATTCATATTTCAAGTCTTTTAGTTGCTGCTACAAATGACTAAAAATTAGAGAATTACGTAAAGATGACAACCGATTATCATGTGACTGATATTTACCTTTAAGCTGGCAATGAAGGAGCTGTTTGTTAATCAAATACATGTAATTCTGAATACCTGAATAAAAAATTATCAGAGGGTAAATGTCAGTCACAAGATAATCGATTGTCATCTTTACTTAATTCCCTAATTTATGGCATTTTATCGTATTTATAGCAACTACTTCAACGGGATGTACAGGAGCCATCGTTTTGTATTACTGTCTCACATCCTTCATCGAATTCTTTGATGAGATATTGATTTTTTCTATCTCTGACAATGTTTTCCACACCCAAAAAAGTTGACAAAAAGTGTGGTTAGTCTTTGTCGCACAGTAGCTATTTTTTAGAGGGCGCTCTGATGAGAAAGTGCATGTCATACTACTAGTTTTTGAATTCTATATTCAGACAATGAATCTCGAAAAGTAATCAAATGATGCATATTAAAAAGCCCCGATTTCATTTTCATTTTCACTGCCATGGAGTGTTCACCATCATCATAGAAACGACTATAAAACAAAATAAACATCCATTCAATAAAATTGACAAAACATTCTTTTTCAAATAATATATTCCAAGTCTCATATCTATGGACATGTAATTTGATCACTCAATAAATGCAAATGACATCAAAAGTTATTCAAATATTGATTAACAATCTATTGGTCTTGATAGTTGCAATAATATTTGATAAAAACGATAAATGCAATATTATTCATAAATCAATCGTTTATGAATCCGCAAATTTTTTTCTGTTGACCCCTATAGCCTACATGTGGTCATATAATTTTATGATTCAGCAAATTGAGCTTCATTTATTATTTGAATAGTATTGTGTACCCACTTGCATCCTTAAAGCTAATTATGATCATTGTCTTTGATTTTGATGTTTTGCTCTTTCAGTGCCGGTAGCTTAAGTGACATGATCAAGCTCAAGAAAATGCTTCTATTACTGAGGCTGAGCATTTAAGTAAGGCAAATCCATCGAAACTAATTTAATGAACATTGCCAAGATTGTCATGACACGGAGGATTTGTAGAATAATATTCTTTCTTCTGTATTGCGCATTGCTATCATGATCAGTCAACTCTGTGGTAATTTCTTCAAAACTGTAGCAATTTGCAAATTTCACATTTGGCACAAGTTCACAACTCGAGCTCATTTAATGAAATCGAAACTGCATACACATAGGGAATTTAATTATATACTAAGGTGCAACTCTACCTAATATACTTACTCTCTGTATGGCTTTATGAAGATAAAATAAACATCTATATACCTTTTACTACTTTGCAAGTAGTCCCGGTTTTGGCAGAAAAAGTCTGATTACCTTGGTTGAGTGTCATTATTTACAAAATTCCAATGAAGTTGCCATGGTAGTTGATCATCAAGATTTCTACAAGCTCTGTTATCAAAAATATATATCAAAAATCATAAAAATAACAGAAAAGTCAGTAAACAGTCACCTAAAAATCATTTGCCAGTCAAATAATGACAGCTAGTATATACAGGCTGTGCAAGAAGTAGCCGTCGAAAACGTCTCCGCATGATCTAAGCTAATATTCACTGCTTGTTGTTTGACTGCACAGCTGTCATGTAGACAGAAGAACATTGATTGCTTTTATCATGTTTTTGAAATTCGATGTGGCTGGAACCTTAATGTCCTAGGGTATAGACAATATCATCTTCAACGTATAAGATTTTTGTGCTGATAATGAAGTTACTTGTACGTTTAAACAACAAAAATGGTTTCTACTCCAAATCAAAGTAGAAACCTAAAATGTCCACCATTATTAAAAATTCTACGAGGAAGTGATGCAAATTCATCTTTCATTCTCAAAATGGCCCTATTGTTGGACACACAAACATTGTGACACACACTGACACTTCAATGACATTTTATGACTTCGACACATAGCCTCTCTTCAAAATCAAGGAGGGCTTCGACAAGATTCCCGTGATTCATTTTTCGAATGTCGTGCTGATGCAGATGCTCTATGATCCCCCTAACGGAATAGTCCATCTTTGACATATCAGGGTTTCGGTGAAGCCACTTGATTTACGTGTGATCCAACTTCTGTGTCACTGCCTTTGCCAAACGGGCTGGAACACATTCATTTGCCATCACTGGAAGTGCACTTGCAAGAACTTACATGTACTTGCAGTGTAAATTCATTCAACCTTTAAAGGCAACTTGACCCAGTGACGATTTCCAAGAAGAATGCGAGTCAATCAAGTGTGTTGAACAGACAAATTCCACAAATTCACTCATGGGATGGACTGCTAACTGACTTTTCGAATTTTTGACTTGGATTATCATGGTTGTAATAGACATTGACCACTTATGTTGAAGAGTATTTTATCAGAAATAGATGACATCTCAAGGATCACCAAAATTAACGAAGAGATATTCATGAAATTTCAGCCGATTTATCGAAACCATTTTAGTAGCAGTTATCTACTACTCATTATCACACAATTCTTGAACTAAGTTCATAGCATGGTTTCTATAGTTTCAATGGCTTTTATAATCACGCTCGTGAAATCATCAATTCGTTAGATACGGTAAGTGTTATGATGATTGACCTTATGTCTTTATTGATTGATTGATTGATTCATTCATTCATCAGTTCTATATTTTTTGAATTTATTAAAAAATGATGAACATTCATTTGATTCTTCAGAGATAATTACAGTCTGAAACCGGTATCATAGAACATCAAAGTGCAACTCGCTATTCAAGCTAAATTGAATCTCAAAAACATTATAAAAAATAATTAGAATTCATCTGGCCACATATATGCTGTGCAATAAAACATCAGTGCAGAGAATAATAGCTCAGATGATACGGAAACATATTCGACGGTTGCTTCTGGCTCACACTGCAGGTATGAATGCGGTAATAAATTTCATCCCAAGATGTTGAGCCTGTCACCTATGAAACAGGAATAAGATAGAAAATTGCGATACTTATGGTTTGTCTCCCGCCTCCACGTTTTCAAATTTCTCTAAACTCCGTAAAAGTACATCAATCTTCACACAACTTTAGGTCCACGTAAGTGAGAATAATGTTTGCCCACATGCAAACATTTGGACAAATCGGACAAGTACTTTTTGAATTGGGCTTAAAAAATGTGTGGCAAGGCAGGGATGCGGAGTCCTATCATTTTGATAGGACTCCGGCTCCGGGTGACAAGTAAATATAGCCTAGCTTTTTGAAAAATTAGCTGGTAACCTACATCATGGATAGATCATGGATAATTACAGCTTGCCTGAACCTATCTTAGTGACCATTGCTGTATCAATTATCAATCATTTTCGATGAAAGTTGATCAAATGTCGCCTTCAGTTATATGCATACGACTCGGCTGCTTCATTCTTCTTGATGTGTGCTTCACACGGTTTTTCTCCAGTCTCTACCAGGCAGGAAAATCTCCCATCCCTCTCCAAAAAGTATGAGTACTCTATCGATTTTAATATGCGCTTTAGAGGAGCACACATAATTAACGCGAGGGTAAGAGGTAATGTTCTCAAACAAACTAGTATTTCATTTTTGTTTCTGATGTGACCTTTGGTGCGTAGGTGTGATCGAGACTAGGAAGGCTAAATCACCGAGTGAAAGGACAATCTTTTTTTTTTCATTATCTCGGTTCATTCCATAAACTATTACAAGCTTTGTATGTACTGCTGTCTGTGTACTTTTGTTTGACGGAGAAAGTTGACATCAAGACAGTGACAGCTATAGGCACGGGAATAAATAATTTGATTGTATTATATTTCGGGTCTAGTTATAGGCCGGAGTCCGGAGTCCTATCATTTGATAGGACTCCGACTCCAGCAAAAATGATAGGACTCCCGGACTCCGACTCCGCATCCCTGGTCGTGGGAAGATTGCAAATAGCAGTAGATGATACGACGAGGGAGAGAGAACAATGTACACACGAGTAACAACCCGTCGAACAGACGAAGTCAGTTCAGGCTGTTGACATCGCTACACTTCTCGTTATCGTCTCTCATGCAAAAAGTACTTGTCTGATCTGCACAAATTTTTGTATGTGGGTAGAAAATATACTTGCGTACGTCTACTTTAAGTTTGTTGACGATTGATTAACTTTTGCTGATTTTAGACAAATTTGAAAATCTGGGAGGAGATACCCATAAGTACCGAAAATTGATATGTGATCATTGGCTTTTTGGGAAGAGGAATAATGTCTTTCACTGCGTTGGGACAAAGAGTTCTCGTTTTGAATGTTGGAATGGTTTTGAGATGGAGAAGACTCTCACTATGTGTCTGCGAATGTAGTTGGTAATCGTCTCACTTTTTCTACCATAGTACTGGATGTCGAAGAAGAATTGTCTCTTGGGTACCGCTGTGATCTTCGTTTTGACTCTCGAGTGCTTCTCAATGAACCACTGTGGATAGCCGTTGGACTTCAAAATGGTAGTCAAGTATTTTATCTCATTTTCCAGATGCTGCGGTGACCACAAATGTCTTGCTCTGAAGAATAGGGTTGATACCATGTTAGACTTTGGGACAGAATGCTGAAAGAATGCAGACCAGCAAATGTTTCCTTTCTGTATATCGCGGTCGAAATGCTTCCATCAAGGTCGCAGTGAATTTCCACATCAAGGAAATGATCTGCTATCTCTCGAGTAAATTTTATGGATGGTTGATGGCGATTGAAGATATTGAGCAGGTTATCACTATTCTCCTGATTGGTTATGATGAATGTATCGTCTACATAGTTTTGTAATATTTGAGGTGTTCTAAAGTTGGCCTCAGCTTCTTTTCGAGATGGCTTATAAAAATTTCACTAAACGATCCACCTAGTGGTGAACCCATTCCAATCCATCGACTTGAAGGTGTTGTGTTTTGTCAAAGACAAATCGTGAGTCCTTGGATTGACAGGAGAGTGCGGCAGTTGGATTCTGAGAGAGGATTGTCAGTGAATTTTGGAGGAGCCACTTCTGCGTAGTTTGTCACAGATTATGTCGATCGTTTCATTGACCGGGACCTTTGTGAAGAGGCTTTTCAGGTCGAACGAAATGCATACTTCGCCTGCTTCAATAGTGTAGTTGGTTACCTCATCTCTAAATTCATACGAATTTTTGACTGAGAAATGGCTTCATCCTTTCACCAGCGGCTTCAGCAAAAATGCTCATCAACAAATCGTGAAATACCATGACAAGCAGAGCTTACCGACAGGCCGTAGAGAAAAGTTCTCTTTATGAACTTTGGGAAGTCCATGGAGTCTTGGCATAAGGCATCCTTTAGGAAGGAGGTGCATGATGTCGGGTGGGAGTTGCTTCTCAGACACTACCATGTGGATTGTGCTGCTGATGCACTTCTGTGCAGTGCAGTCGTTCCAATCAATATCTTCATTACATCTTTTAAACTTCGACTCGTTATTTAGGGTGTTCATGATTCGCTCTCCTTGTTCCAATGCAGTGAAAGACATTATTCCTCTACCCAAAAAGCCAATGATCACATATAAATTTTCTTGTCCTTGCAAGGTACGCCTGGAAAAGCGAGCAATGTGCATTCTTGTATCAAAGAGCACGTTCCAAAATGGCTACCAAGTTCCAACTTCCGTCTAAAATCAAAGCAACCACCTCAGTCTCCCTTGCTTTTTGGCATCACAAAGAAAGACAACGACAAACTTGAGAAAATTCGTAAACTCTCACACAGGATAATTTGTGGAAAATCTTACCGTTGAACTTACTGCCTTTACTCCTTTGTCTGTAAGACGTGATAACAGAGATTTAAAAGAATTTAAGAAACTGATGCAACTTTGTAGTCCTTTGCATTTTTTGTGTCCTGAGAATATGGAAGCTCTTGTCATCTACGTTTACCTGTCATTCGAGCAAACAGAAGAATATCATCATTTATTCCGTATTGTACACTTTTGTATATAAGATTCATAGCATTTGATACTATATGAATTACTTTTCCATGTAGCTTGTGCTCATTGTTATTATTGTGATCTTAAATGTGTTGCATCATTTTCATTTCCTTTGAATAAAGACACATTATTATTATTATTACAAGATACCTTTGTGAATGTGCAGTTAAGGAAAGGGCACTTCAAGGCGAGAATTATTGCTTTCCGTCCACATGATAGCCAAAAACAGCTTGCAGCCCGCCATACAGGAGAGCGTCACCATTCGCCTACTGAGACCAGACTTGTTTGGTCAGAAAGAGTGTTTATTTTTACTTAAGCTTATTTAACTGTCTACATATTTTTTACATCTCTCTACATTTCATCTCATTTCATCATGTTACTTTCGAGTTTCAGAAGTATTGCATGCTTAGTTTGTTACCGTACAAGCCTGAAGCCTGGATAACGAACATTTCTCTACGTTGATGTAAATGATTGTCTACGTGCAACTGAGTATTATTTATCGACTTCATTCCTCTGACCTTATTGGCTGTAACATTCGATGTTTTATTAACTTGACGCATTTCACATAGAGATCAAGCGAGGCCATGGAAAACTCGCTTTTATTTATAAATTCACTTGTTGTTAATGTCGCGTTGGTGCTCTTTGTATCTATCAATCAGATAAAATGCATATTCAATATTTGTATCCAACCCTGTGTCATCTATATCTGTGCACTATCATCTCAACTGAGCTGCAACCAACATGCGGTCGATGACATTTGGAAGGATCAAGCCGTTGTGACTTTTGCAATGAATAACTAAAATTCACTAAAAGTCAGCGAGTTTTAGATTCTAATATAGAGGCAAAAATGCAGTGATGGAGTATCAATGAATTTTTAGGATTTGGCCTTTAGTGTTTACTTAGTGTAGGATTCATCATTTTGATACACAGATATTCTTTAAAGTCTCTGAAATGTCGCTCACAGTGAAAACCAGTCGCAATAATGAACTTCTAAATATCAAGCATCTGAGCAGGAAACGTTCCCACTATAATCTACCAGTTTATAAATTTGCAGAGCAAGCTTTTCATTCATGACTTCAGTCTAAGCTGAAACTCAAAATGCCTTGTAAATGTAGGGCTAGTTGAAATATGATGCAGATTTACATTTGGTCATGATACTACTTTCAAGGGACACAGGAGACAAAAAATTCTGCTGTTTTGCATTGTAAAACAAAGATTGTTGGCTTCATCGGAGATTCAGCGCTTAGCTTCCACTAGCTTTCTTATAATCGTGAAATATGTATTTCATATTTTATGTATATATTTTATAAATTTTAATACATAGAGTTATCGATCTTTCAACGATATGAAGACAACGTATGTATAGCCTTTAAAATTTCTTAAAACCATCCTGACTTTGGAAAAATTCATCACTAAATATAAGCACGAAAGTGGACAGAATCGTCATGCTTGAGAGTAGGCAGGAAAGCATACAGGGATGTGGCGAACACAGGCAGAGATGCGGAGTCGGAATCCCAGACCCTGTCACTTTGGCCGGAGTCGCAGTACACTGTAAACGGTACAATACCAAAGCAACCTACAAAAGCAAAGTACAAAATGAGAATAACAAAATGCTCGAAAGACGAGACTTAATGCTTTCGCACATTTTGTTGTTCTTGCTTTGTAATTCGCTTTCGTAATCACAATCAGCCTGCTTTACAGTGTGCTACCAAATGATAGGAATTTTGGACTCCGGCCTTTATCTAACGAACGAAATATGAAACAAACAAAACTGTGTAAACCACATTTGTCACTGTCTTGATAATAACTCGTTCATCCATTAACCCAGAGACCCGAGCTTTTTCACATCCTCCGAGACCTTAGGGGGTTGTCCAGTTAGTCCCCTTTTACAAATTATTAGTTTTCCTGCTCAAATCGAAATCAAAACATTAAGAAAGTTGATTTTAAGCAATCCAATGATATTTGCGTGTAGCAGATTGGTATAGCTAATCCTTTGAGTGCCTTTCTGCCTTCTCAGTACATATACGAAAATATGGTGTTTTTGTGAGTCAACGACATTTATCACAGTATCAGTTGTACGAGGAGGCGGCTTTACGATGTTTGCTGTTACCATAAAACCTCAGATAAGTGATTCAATAAAATTGATTTATTCCATACAGCAGAACCCCTACATTTGTCCATTGTTTCAAATTTATTCATACCGATTAGAGATAGGACTAAAATGAACCATAATTGCTACAATTTCAGATCAGCTTGCAGATCTGAAACTCATCAATTACTGCTGTAAAAGCTTTGACAACAGTCTGTTTTTGATGTTGAATATTGTGAATATAATGATAACTTTCATTTTGAACCAGGGATGCGGAGTCCTATCATTTTGATAGGACTCCGACTCCGACTCCAGGGGTTGATAGGACTCCGGCTTTTGATAGGACTCCGACTCCGACTCCGGGTGGCAAGTAGGCTATATATAGCCTATTTTTTTTAAAAAAACTGGTAGCCTACATCATAGATTATTATAGGCTTTCCTGAACCTATCTTTAGTGATCATTGCTGCATCAATTATCAATCATTTTTTATGAAAGTTTATCAAATGTCGCTTCAAGTTGGATGCATGCGACTCGGGTCCCCCCATCTTGTTGATGTGTGATTCACACAGTTTTTCTACCAGGCAGGAAAATCCCCGATCCTTCTTCAAAAAATATGAGTGCACTTTCGATTTTAATAGGCGCTTTGGAGGAGACGTCACACATGATTAACGTGAGGACAAGAGGTAATGTTCTCAAACAAACTAGTATTTCATTTTTGTCTCTGATGTGACCTTTGGTGCGCAGGTGTGATCGAGGCTAGGAAGGCTTGTCTTCTACACTAAATCACCGAGTGAAAGGACAATCCTTTTTTCACTGTCACGGTTCATTCCCTCAACTATGACAAGCTTTGCATGCACTGCTGTCTCTGTACTTTTTGTTTGACGGAGAAAGTTGACATCAAGACTGCTATGCACGAAAATAAATAATTTGTTTGTGCTATATTTGGGGTCTAGTTATCAGCCGGAGTCTGGAGTCCTATCATTTGATAGGACTCCGACTCCACATCCCTGTTTTGAACATTGATTTATGCTGAGTTGCTCACCTAGGCCGACCAGTCATGCATAATCATGTGCGAAAGCAAAATATTCACATTTTGCGATCTTTTTACACGACGCATTTTGTGATGGAAATTTCTACACCCTCTTAGACCTGAGGAGTGTCCAGTGGACCCCCTTGGTCTATCTACCATACTTCGACTGATTCAATTGAAATGAAGCAACACATGCAGATTCACTGTCAAAATGATAATTTTACATGGGTATGAGCGGTTGATATATCCTCAGCATAAAAATTGAAATAGAAAAATGTGGCTCCGGGGTCCACTGGACTCCCCCTCAGTTCTCTGAGGGTAAACCAAAAGTACAGACAGCAGTGCAAGGCTATGAAAGACTGTCATCGATAGCGACTGATGTCGTTTAGAAGATAGGCTTTATCATCGGTCACCAGCCAGCATTCCGTTGAACGGGATTTTCAGGAACCTCTCGATTCTGAACCCACTATGTAGATTAAAATATTCTATTTACCGCTATGTGTACATGCCAGACATAACTAATTTTTTTGAATGCTTCAATGTCTCTGCAAAGATGAGCCTTGTTTTTCATTCTAGAAGTTCGCAACTCTTTCAGTTCTTACACAATGAGGTGTCATCCTCCGCATCGTGAGGGCCGACAATATTGGCAGCAAATTGCACTCAAGATAGAAAAATATCATCAGACTTGAATATTTATGATCATCATGCATTCAAGATGACTCCATCTGCAAATTCATTCGGTTTCTTAATGACCTTATCCTTGTCAGTTGCAGGTCGGGTCCTAGCAATGTACCCATATTGTCGATCTCCAGAATACCGTTGCCGAAAGCATTTCGCAAACACTGTTTTTTAAATTGTTTTTAAGCATATCTTTCATGGTGCTCTTTTTGGGGAAATGTTACATTTAAAATTTGTGTGTAGAACACAACTTTTAACTTATTCTTACCCTGGCTTTCTTCCCACTTCAAGTGGAGTAGCCGGTACGGATTTTCTTCCTCGACTGGACTTTGTCCAGCGCATCTCATCTTCTTCTTTCATTCCTGTGTTCTTCAAATCTTCCGTTATGCAGTCCTCCCTTCTTCACTTCGACCTCCCTCTCTTTCGTTTCCCAACTTTCAGTTGTCTCATTTTTCTTCCGACATAAATCTTCCTCTCTCCACACCACATGTCATAGCGTTTCTCTCACTTTTTCCTCAGCTCTCCCGCCTGCACTCGTCTTCTAGCATTCCCGCCCCTCACTCGGTCCCACCGTGTCAGTCCCAATTCAGCATATTCATCTCTGTTACCTGCATTTTTCTTCTTATGCCTTCGTCACGGTTACTGCTTCCATTCCTTATAGCATCGCTGGTCTCACCATCGTCTTTCCCTTTTATCTCACCATCATCTTGCCTTTTAACTTCGCTGTTACCTTTTTGTCGCACATAATACATGTAATCTTCCGTCATGCTCCCGACCAGCCTGGATTTTCCTCATAACCTCTATGTCGGATCCTCCATCCGACTCCACAGTCGAGCCAAGGCACTTGGACGCCTTCACTTGTCTCACCAATTCCCCCTGTAACTTCACTTCGTCTCTTCTTCCACATCATCTTCTTCCTCCGCTGCTGCCTTCAGCCTGAGATACTCAGTCTTCTATCTGCTTGTGATCTGCATGTATTTCATGATCCAATCATCCGTGCTATCTAATGCGTTGTTATGAGTATGTCATTGTTTTATTATTCATTTGATTGAAGTTCTGATTGATATTTATAAAAAGTACATAATGATGATACACTGTACATCAAAAAAGTTGAAACTACACATAAAACATACGTTTATACAGACTGCATTCAAAACTTGCCTTGACAAAAGTAAAGCGCACAGCATTGCAATTTCAGGCTTACTGCAACACCGTAATTTGTGAGCAATCTGTTAATGTACGGTCTTGCTGATGCAAGTGGTACATGTAACTGAAGGTGCATCCCTGTTTTCGTTTTCGGTACTTTGCATCGTACATTGTCATAATGACACATTAATTGCGCAAGATAAAATGATTTGACCTACTTAATTGAAAGTCAACAGATGCTGTTGCTCAGCTCATAGAGTAGCTCGTTCATAATTTTCACATTTTTCATGATGATGATAGGCCTACTTATCCTTGGCTGAAAGACTATCAGATACACATGCGCGTTCTGCAATCTGAGACTCAGAGTATTACCAATCAACCTCAATCCACCCAGTACCAAACTAATATGTTACTGCGAATGCAGACAAGCATGGACATTCCAGTAAGCCGACAAGAGACATAGCTGCTCAAACGGAAAAGTCCCCATTAAGCTCCTTCAACCCGGTTCGTTTGCTCCTGTGTCATGCAACTCACGCATAA
Organism: Prostheceraeus crozeri; assembly: GCA_907163375.1. Lineage (NCBI taxonomy): Eukaryota > Metazoa > Platyhelminthes > Polycladida > Euryleptidae > Prostheceraeus > Prostheceraeus crozeri. The sequence goes on along the minus strand of CAJQUW010004361.1, from coordinate 404,003 downwards.
ATTCCCACATCACGCCGGTGGCGTTCTGTACAAGAAAGTTTATAACAGCTTGTCTCAGGATAAGGAGAACAAAAAAGTCAGTAATCAAAAGAAAGTTCTATAGTAGATGTCCTATATTACCTACATGTATATTAGATATTAGATATGTTGTATATCAATTTTCCAAAATTGAAGACTGATAATGCGTCTCAAACTGATTCGACTGAAATTCATTTCAAAACATGGCAAGTTGCAGAATAAAATCCAGACTGGATTAGAAAAGAGGGGATCAGCAAGATTGTGCAATAAACATCAGGACGGACTAGCCCTGTAATAAAACTTTATGAGTCATTTTGGCTCATTTTAGTGCTTAAATTGCGAATGAGACTGAATTGTCCCTTCATTCTTGCGTGTAGAATTACAATCGTGTTGACAAGTAGTTCCCAGGAGGCGAGATCGCTGCGATTCTCCTCCCAGATACTAGGACAAGTGAAAGTGCAATCCATGTAGTAAGGGTCCTGCAAGCAATATATGAAGATCACGATGTTCCTAAAAGTTTTCACACATTCCTGTTATCGATGATTGTATGTACACTTATTGTTGCTTTGCCTATTTTCTTCATTATTGAGAGTACGTATAGGCACCCTAAAATATTATGTTCATATATGCTGAAAGATTTTATTATCAATAAAAACATTTATTTTTCAATAAAGAAAACTGAGGTGTACAAAAAGACACAAAGATTATCAGTAAAAATTCATTTTGTTCGGCTTCTTCCAAGCCGAATTGCTCTTCACCTGCAAAAGATATTTTGCAGCGCGTGAGCAGAGCCGGACTATTAGCGTTGGAGTGCAATACTCATAATACAACCAAAAACACCGCACTTAAGGTGTTAAGGTGTTGATAGGCGTAACCAGTGTTCGTCACCAGTGTCGTAAACGGTGACTGTTGCTAGGGCATGCATTTCCATTTCAAGTCAATGCACTTTGTTAGATTCGTAGAGATCTTCCTTTCCTCAGCATCGTCTGTAGCAGATCTCGCTCCCATCAATACAGGTGAATTAAGTGGATGAGTCACTGCTAGATCCAAGACCGCAGTGTTACCTGAATGCCACTCGGGGAGAAGAACATCAGCAGGTCGTCGCTGGTTGTTGCCTACATCACCTCCTCTCTCAAATGGGGAGACCAGGTGCGCTCTTACAAATTACAATATCAAAACAAACAATCTCACAAATTATTGTGTCTGCTTACATACTGGGTCAGTATTTGCATATGAGCATGATATCCCAGTTGATCAAGTACTTGCTTTGCTTTCTGGTGGGCATGTGGGACAGAGGGATTTCTGAGGAGAAAGGTCAAGACCAAGCCACCATTTCAGGAAGGTGTACATCTCATTCTGGTCAAGACAGTGGCGGGCGCGACTACGATTCGTGCGACTCAGAGCACGATTAATCGAAAAATCGTATTTTTCTGAATATTTTGAAATTTTTTCAAATTCAGTTTTTTGAAGTTCAAAGTTTAGTCTAGCTTGCACAATCTTTAATTTTTTTGTACTATCTTTCATTTCTTTTATAAATTTTGCATCATTATGAATTTGAATATTGCCATTAAAATTGAGACTTTGAAACACTTAGTCGATTTAGACATTAAAATTATTGCTACCTTAACATTCTCCTCTTTTTGTAAATGTCTGCAATGGGAAAATGTACATCATTGTAAATCAGCGCACATGCTGTAAGAGGTCGAAAGCAATGCACACAAAGTCTCAAGATTAATTAAGAATCAATTAAGAATCAAAGAAAATTATATCTACTATGAAGTAGGCCTACTACAGGTAGTACAAGTATCTACCAATATTTTAATTTCTGAGTTTTGATTCTTTTGGTCTTTATCATCCATATTTTATCGAACATACGAGTAGCTGCAAGCATTTACCGGTCCTTGCATTAATAGTGTAATAAGTATAATTGTGTTTCAATTAATTCAAACACCAAGACATATGACGTTAACAGAGAACAAGCAAATCCACAAATGATGTAAACTGCAGGTTGTCAGTGCGTGTTTGTTACCGGGTTGGGTTTATAGTGTGGGCATGAAATTTAATTCGCCCATTAACATTCCTAGTCCTCTCAATGCGGAGACATGATATCATAGGGACCTAGTAATACTTGACAGCATGGTACATGATTAGTAAAATTCGTGCACGTCTATTACGCACATGGTTAATATTATTATATAAAATAGAGCATTCCCGTGATTTGTGGGAATTCCTACAGCATTCCCATAGAGATCTAATGTTATGTGGAAATGAAAAATCGCATCACACTTCTATTCTTGTCATATCCGAGCCATACTTGGTCTGAAATACGAGTACCTGTGCAAAGGTGTCAAATTTCTATTCACTGCAATTATCTCAAATGTTGAAAGAGTGAATATGAAAATGGCCATATTTTCTTCAACACACAAATTTCATTGATAAGTCACTTTGCAAATAAATCCCGCTACTTCCGGTCATTCAGGAATCGGGCGATTGATTCCCTCGCACGATTAATCGAGCTGGATCAGTTTACTGCGCCTGTCACTGTGTCAAAATTGTTACTTTCTGAGGGCATAACACAAAGCGAACACGAAGCCTCACGAAGCCGCGCTTGATTCACTGTTTTGAGATAATCAAAAATTTCTATAAAATGCGCTACCTCAATTACTTTGGATACTGGTGACAGAATCACCTAACACAAATTCTCCAATCTTGTGTTCTGCATGAACCATTTCATTTGGCATATCCGTAAGAATAATTCTATAATTATGGAAAGTTGCACGAATGTACCCCGCCACCTGGTACTTGCAGGTTGTTATGTCTCACAAAAGTTAATTTTGTGCAATTAGATTAACCACTCAACCTGAAGTTTTCATTGTGAAGGACATCTACAATATCCAACATTTCAGAAACTGCAATGGAATTTCTAGTCTCGTGAACAAGGGATAAAAAATTTAGATTTTTCATTTTCTGCACGAATGTGCCGCATTCTCCCCTACATTTCCATTGATTTTCGTTGCTTCATCTCTTTTTCATTCATTCCACATGTATTTAATTTCAATGATGCCAGCAGAATAAAATTGCAGCTTAAGGCTTTAGAATTCAGAGATGTATTCTCTCAAAATTCTTATTAATATCTTGAAGCTAGCGCTATTCAATATTACTGTCAGTTGTGGCAATACGCTTCTTGATATAGATAGTCTGAACATAACATTGGAGAGCTATCTTGCATTTTCATACTAATCTCAAAATGATTTATTGCCATTCTGTCTGTTACACATTTTTATTGACGAAATCAAACTTGCCAAATATCTAAATGCTAATCACTAAGAAAATAAAGTTAATCACACTTGCGATTATAAACAAATAGAATGAAAAACTATCTATTGCTGTAGATATCAGAATCCATTCCAGCTGTTTAATTTTCTCTTCTACCTGCTGATTAAAAGTAGTACTTGATTGGATTTCCGTGCTCACCTCCACAGCATTTTGGTTAGTGTTGCATTGATCGTTTTGTGGCATTGAACTACATTCATGCTTATGGTCTGACCTCTGCATGCAAAGTGTGTGGTAGTTGTCAAATGTAGAGCAAAGGTTTTTATCAAATAGTCCGATAATTTTGCTTACACCATTCAAAATTAAAAGGCGATAAAGTCGACCAGGAATGATGTTTTTATCTTTCCGCGAATAGGTGTAAATCACTATCACAGAAGTCACTGTGTTTGCAGCCATTAAAATGATTGATAATCCGAAGAATTTTGAAATCCTTGGAATCCCTCTGCAATCTGGTGGTAAAATATTCGGCACAATCAAAAGATAAACAGTGAAAGCAAGAAGTGTTGTTATACAAAGACCGACTCGTTCTCCGCTTTCGTGAGGCAGAAATGTTCCAATGGCAGATATAGTCAATAATATAATGCACGGGACGACCAGGTTCCATAAAACAAAACTGGCACATCGTTTCAGTGTTACCACCAAGTGCAAGGTTTCGTACCATTCACCTGGACAACATGGCACTTGATATTTCACCTTTGTAATTGAAAAGTTGATCAATGACTACTCGGGACTGTCTATAAAGTCAGTTTTCGTAACGGAGAAATTGCCAATTTTCAGCTCTGCTGTTGAATAAGACCAGCTCCCAACTACCAAGCGACACTGCTGTATATCAAATGGGTAATCAAGGAAGCTCATTTCACAATATGTTTTTATTATCTTTGGCGGAATGAAAGTTATCTCTCCATTGCTTTTCACAATAGCGTTTGGATTACTGACTATTTCGGTTTGTTCATGTAAATTGTAAAAGGTCAAGTCAGGGGACCAAATTTCGTTCGTACTGACACGAAGGTTTCGGATCTGGTAGTCTTCTGAATTCCAGACTAAAAATTCATCAATCCATTTCTGGTGGATCCAAAGGTATGTTTTCAATGTCTGTTCTAATTCATTCAATTTGATGATTTGCATTAACTGAATCTCAATACTCACATTCACAACTTGACTAGAATTTTTGACAGGTCTTACAGTTTTGCTATGTGCTTCCAATAACTTCTTTTTCAGAGAATGTTCCATGTTGCCACTGAAAGAATCACACGAAATATTAAAAAAAATGTTGTAGAGAACTAGGAATTGCAGAAACATCATGATGATGGAGTTGTAGTGAACCAGTGTCACAAAAGTGACTGTTTATCTCTTATTCATGAGGGCATTTATCTAATGGAATGAACTTTATCTCTTTTGACATTTGCCATGAAATGCGGATGTGAGGATCCACTTTCGTTGATTCGTAGAGAATTATTGGCGAATCCTCTAGTGAAACTAACTTCAAAAGATGAGGAAAATTATTCAGAAATTGATGTCCGATGCACGAGATAATTGAGTAATGAATATTCAGTATCTTTCCAATGTAGTGTCAGTTTATGTAGCAATTAATCAAGTTGGTGTTGACCTACGTGACTGACTCTGATGATGTATCATTTGCAAGTGTGCATTGACGATCAGTTCAAAATGGTGTGCCAGCATTCTCTAAGCAGATTAATTGTCTGTTTATATTCAGTAATGTTGGAAATTAAGCCAGCCAGCACAGCCATCAATTATCTCAAAAAGCAATTAGCTCAAAAGGCAATTAGCTCAAAAAGCTTGCGTGCTCTCTCGAAGAAGGAATCCCCACGCTCTGTCTTTGTTAGATTTCAATGAAACTCTTCTCCACGGTCACACGACATTCCTCTGCAGTCGGTGTTTCTCTGAAGGGCGCATCGAATAACCCCAGAAACACATCCGAAGCTGCAGAGTGAGAGTTTGAGGAGCAACAATGTACCCAAATCCATTAGGGACAAATTTTAGAACAGTCCAGAACCTCGCAAGAGATAATAAAGAAAGCATTGCCGTACGGCCGGTCCAATGTTGAGGTAGCTCGATATCAAAAAAGTAATCGGCCCTTCCCAAGCCAGTGCGTTGGCACATAATCGTGTTGAAAGATGAAACCGTCTAAAATGGATTGAAGCTGAAGTAGAAGCCAGTTTTGTAGCATTTGCGGATAGGTGATGGAGGCAGAGTTGGAAGTGGGTCGTGGGTAATGGGTCAAGTGGGGGACAAAATCGCGTGGGTCACGTGGGTCATGTTTTCCCGAAAAATTGGTGGGTCAGGTGGGTCGTGGGTCACATAGCGTGGGTCATGGGTCAGACTTCGTTGACCCACTTCCAACCAGTTTGACCCATGATAAATTTGACAATCTCAAATACAGTAAACTTCATTTATTCGTTTTCTTATCATTCATGAAAAATGATTGTCAGTGTCAATGAAAGGGCTGATTGATACACACGGACAAAATATGCAACACTGTTGAGTTTCACACGCCTCACAGTTTCGAAAGGCGGAATTCACATGAATTGAAGGCTCGAAAATTGCTGCTGTCTACTGAGAGATGTTGGTTAGTGGAGAGAAGTTGTTTGAGCACAACGATAATTCATTCGACGGTCATTGATATAGACTTATCCCTTTCACACAGACTTAATGCGGCAAAGCTCTGTGAGGAGATATTTTTTGACACTTCGTATCAATAAAAAGTTTCGTTTAGATATTTGATTTGGTATCGATAAAAATAGGAATATTTACATGATGTCGTTAGTGGTTGTTATCACGACGGACTGTATATGTATAGTAATAGATGTAATGTATCATTTCATTTTTATGTACATTGTAAGCTTATTCATGAATTATAATCTTGTCCTCGTGCAATTTTCTATTCACGCGTTACGCATTCTTACTCCATTTGCTTTTCAATTAATGTCATTCTTACATCAAATATAAAACTTTCTAGGCTTACTTAAATCTAACATAAGCGGAAGTTAATGAAATTTGAATTGATTGCCATCAGAAGCAACAAAATATTAATTTGACGATTTTTCTGGGATAATTTTCACACATGTAGTACATAACATAATAAATGCATGAATAAATGATTTAGACCCACTGCAATTTTATTTTTTAACTTCATTTGAATAAAAAATGTAAAATTTGAAATTTAGTCTGTTGGGCCCTCAACTTAACTAATCATCTCTCTACGAGCTAAATAGGTAGCACTAAAAAGGATAGTCAAGAATTATAGCAAAAAACAGAATCGTTTCAATTTTTTAGAACCATAGGCATTTGTGGTTCATGAACTTTGATTGTAAGATAATTTTGATGAGGCTACATGTCTATTTATCATGTGACAAGTGCTCTATACACTTGAATCTTTATAACAAATCTTAACAACAATTTCGATACGACAAGGCCTCTACCTAGATAGACCTAGAATCTTGAATTAAAATCAAAGTAAAGATGATACCAGAAAAGGAAATTGCACTCACATCATTCACCATTGCAGCTTGTGGGTCAAGTGAGTCAGGTGGGTCGTCGGTCAGGGTACCCTGTGGGTCCGGTGGGTCATGTTTTCGTGAAAATTCGGTGGGTCAGGTGGGTAATGGGTCAAGTTTCGTTGACCCACTTCCACCTCTGGATGGAGGTGATCACTTTTCCGGTAAGGGATAAGTCATTGTGCTCATTGCTATGGTTTTGGGTAGAAGCGTCATGGCGCAATTTCTAAACTATATTCATCCTTTTAGTCCGGCAACCAGAACGAGTTTCTGTAAGGGAAGGAGCCCAAAAATGACACTTTCACAGGATGATGAACACCCTATGCCCACTGCGAATCTGCGAGTCTGCCGAGTTCTACTTGGTTCCTCTTCTTGTCAGACACGATCAAAGAAAAACATTTTTAATTCAATGGACGCCGATTAATGGTTTTGGCTAAAATGAAATTTTCTATGTTTTAACTTATTGATACCACAATGGCGAGAATAAGTAAGTAAGTAAGTGAGTAAGCGTTTATTCAAATATTGAAAATCGTAAAATTACAGAAAGAGACACAGAAAATAATAGCAAAAATACTGTCATTGAATCAATAACACATCTTGGAAGATACATGCATGTATGAACTGACTACACAAACTAGGAATTTACGTAATAATTCAGCTGGAATATTCATTTAAAAGGACACACATCCAAGGAATGAATGAGTGGAGTCTACGTGATGTCTTCACACTAGGGATACATAAATGATCAGTACGGGGCAAACGAAGAGGAATCAACGGATGCAGTGGATGCTCGTCATGAAATTCACAAATGTTAAAAAAGTTGGTAGCACGTGTTCTTCTAACATTGGCAAGAAGAGGAAAATTACCACAATCACATGATTTACCACAAATAGTTCTGTGGGCACGATTTTGAAATCGTTGAAGTTTGGCTTCAATACAACTTGGTACAAAAATAAATAAGGGAGCGCAGTAAAGTAGCAGACTAGTAATTAAGGAATGATACACAGTGATAAGTTGTTTCATGGGAATAACAGGTTTTAGCATTCTTATAACATACATGCGTTGAGCGGCAACTTTCAAAATCTTATTGAAATGCGTATTCCAGGTTAAATTACAAGTCCAGTGAACACCTAGGATCTTAACAGCATCGACAGACTTTATGCAATCATACGCAGCGGGAAAAGGCTCACCACGATAAAAAATCATCTGCACAGATTTATCCAAATTTAGAGACATTTCATGCTCCAAAATCCAATTACAGATATGAGACAAATTATTGGGATCATTTTCTGTAGACAGACACTCTACAAGGGTTATCTCGTCAGCATAGACAATTAAGGATGCATCGGACGAAACACTGAGTGACCCCATAAAGGCCGCGAACAACGAAGGCCCAAGTATAGAACCCTGGGGTATGCCAGAAGGTACAAATAAACTTGGTCCATAGGAACTATTTAGCTTTAGCCTCTGGGATCTGTCACACAAATAGCTTTTTAACCACAAAAGGAAACCGCGATTAACATGATTGTCCAGCAGGTGACTTAATAGACAATTGTGACCCAATTTGTCAAACGCTTTCGTGAAATCAAGGCAAGTCAATCTCACAGCTCTGGTATCGTTCATGTCAAGATATGAAGTGACAGCATCGTGAATGTTGATTAAAGCACTGGTTGTTGAACCAAATTGACGGCCCGTATAGACCGGAAATTTCTGAAGTCACAGAATCAAGGACGAGACTTTCAAAAATTTTACTGATGACCGGAGTTATCGCAATAGGACGAAAATCTTTTGCACCAGGGTTACGACACTTCGGAACTGGTACCACGTCCGCACGTTTCCAACACATCGGATACGTTCTAGTATCAACGATGTTTGATAAATATGATGCAGAGGAAAAGAAATCAACTCAGCGCCATCAGGGGCGTCGGAACCGGGGTAGCAGCTGCTACCCCTAAATTTGAGTAGGGGTAGCAAAGTATGTCATTTGCTACCCCTGAAATACCGATGCACAAGACATCAGAAAAATTCCTGTAAGCAGGTAGATGAGGATTCAGGAATGCATGCTTGTCATCTATCTCGAAACTTTGTCAATTCATCAATCAAATGAAACGTTGGCAGGACTTCCAGCCTCTGATGTGAAGAGCATTGTGGAGATATTGATTACAGAGCTTGAAGGGATGAGGAGTGACGACAAGTTCAATGAAATTGAAGAAAGTGCTATGATGTCGATAAAGACCAACAAAGATTCAAGCATCAACGCAGATACATCAGAGACTACACGATCATCAAAACTACCTTCGAGATACACATACACTGTCGAGGCTTGCGGACATCGAAGAACTGACTCATCGGATAAGAATCTGGAAGTATCTTATTTCGATGCCATAGATCAAAGTGTTTGCCATAGATCTGGTAACAGCAGAACTGAAAAGACGATTCCATCAGCCAGATTTTGAAACACTAACTAATTTCGAAAATGTTCTTCTTAGAAGAGACAAAAGTGTCAATGAGTTGAAATCAATTTTGCCTGCTCACCACACTGACTTCAATCTAGAGTCTTCAGCTGCACAGCTACGAATGCTGTCGTCTTTCTTGAAGACGGAAAATGTGGATGATCCAACACAAGCTTCAGCGTTGCTGAAGCATTCAGCCAAACAGCCGAAAGCCGCTAGGATTTTGCTTTCGGAGGTAATTAAACTCATTCAGATAATCATCACCATACCAGTGCCAGCCTCATCTGCTGAAAGGACATTCATTGCCTTGCGCCCGCCTAAAGTCTGAGTACCGATGTACTATGACTCAATCACGCCTAACTCACTTGATTCTTCTTCATGTATTTAAACATCAGACCATGGAATTGAGCATTTCCTCTATTACGAGAGAGTTTGCTTCCCGTACTCCCGAGAGGAAAGCTCGATTTGGCAACGGTGTGTGGTGAAATTTAATGAACTAAAGATGTACATGTATAATCTTCATTTACATGATGCTAGATTTTAGAATCAAAAATTACATGTCGAGCCGAAGTGTATCGATGTGTCGACCTGGTTTAACATTGACCGGCAGAAAGTGAAGTAGCAGTTGCCATAAATTGTACCTACATGTCACGTCAAAACCGAACCATCGGATATTTGTAAGTAGTCAAGCAGCTTTGTGACGTCTCTCAAAAATAGGTTTACAATTTTTATGAATGGGAAAATTTTGAGACACATTTGTATTTAATAGGCTGACATTGTTTATATCGTATAGGTTGACATTACTAAATGCTATGCAGTATAGTGGCGGCTGGGTACTTAGTAGTTCTTTGAATGCTCAGAATTATTTTCATCAAATGTTGCCTTAGTAGACCTACCTTCACAAAATGAAGTTAAGATAGAAATGTCAGTATAGCTGGATTAATCATTGAATTTCAGCGCATCTAACACTTTTGGAAATAGTTTTCATCGTAAAATTGTCGTTCAGACGATTCATTGCCATACTCACCATACATACTCATGTTTATAAATTTGTTACATTGATTGCAGTACATGCAGCCTACACACGTGCATGCGTGTAGTTTTTGTGAGTTTGAGTGAAATATACTCTTTGAATTCTTACTTTTGACTTTTGAGTTACATCATCCCACAAATGATACGTGTAGTACATATGCATGCATGAGAATTATGTCACAAGTCTACTGTGCGACCATGTGAATAAAATTAGTCTTGTTAGCCTCACTAAGTCTGAAATATTCGGGCGATGGTGCTTGAATATAGGCCTACTAAAAATCGAAGGTTTGTCCATGAAAAAAAATTTGCTACCCCTAGTAAAAAATCGTTCCGACGCCCCTGAGCGCCATCCTTAAGAAGTCGGTTTGGGATGCCATCACTGCCCATAGACTTCTTCAAAGAAATACGGGATAACGCTTGACTCACACCGGCGACACTTGAATTTAACCTCCAAGGCTCATTGAAGATGGAATGCTGACCGATATTCGTGCCATAATTAAAGTTCTTGGAAAGTTCATCATGAATAGCATTAAGAACACCTTCATCACTACCATATAACTGCTTCAGATGTCGAAAGGCATCGTAAGACGCTTTACCACGTACCTCATCGACCACCTTCCAAACATTCCTGGCGGATTCCATTTGACGCTGACACCAGATCCTCTTGGACTTCGTAATTTCATACCTTACTTTCGTTTTATAATGTTCATATTTGCCCCACTGTTTATTTCGAAACGCACGCCATCTTTCGTTGATCATAACCTTGAGTGTAGGAGTGATCCAGGGTTTATCACTGTCAGACAGTGTAACGTAGGTGGACGGAATAAAAGTCATGGCGGTGTGCAGAATATGGTAGAACATATCACACATATCATCTACCGAGACATTATCTGTAACACATGAAAAATCCGTAATCGAAAGAAGGAAAAGAAAATCCTCAATATTTGATTTCCTGAAGTCCCACACTTTGACACTACGTTTCGTGTTAATAGCAGTTGATTCACCAAATAAAACGATAGTGTTGTGATCTGAAGAACCCAATGGAGGACCGATAGGCGCATCACCATAGAAACGCTCTCTCAACAATTCACTCAACCAAATTTGATCCAATATAGCGTTTTGCCGAGTAGGAACTTTCACAACATTTGTCAAGGAGAATTGTTCCTCAAAAACTGATACAGAGTCAAATGAATTAAAGTCACCACAAATAATGAGATTAAAGTCCGGATTTACGTTTAATTTATTATCCAACATTTCCATAATAAATTCATTAATAATATTCAAATCATTAGCTCTCAAGTTAGGAGGTATATACACACAAGCAATAAATAAATTCAGTTGATGAGATTTGAAAGCGAGAAATTCTATGGTACCAGGACATTGACAGCTAACAGCCTGGAAACTCAAATCAGCCTTTATCCAGGCACACACTCCGCCACCGACTCGACCGACCCTGTCACAACGATAGAAATTATAGTCTCTCATTGCCACTAAATCATCCGAAATTCCTGAGTGCAACCAAGATTCGGTAACAAAAATAAAGCCTGAAGATATCGAAGAAACATATACTGAAAGTTCATCAATCTTCCGAAAAATTGAACGCGCGTTCATAACACAATACTTGGTAAAGAATTAACTCTGCTAGGGACGCTAAGACCATTTAGTGAAAATTTCTATCATTTGTATTCGAATTGATATTAGATCGAGAAACTATACGTCCTCTATACAGGGCAACGCTCTCCCCCTGCCTCCTGCGATCAGCCAATCCGTCGAGCAATTTGCGATGCTCCATTGTTTGAATTCGCGTTCGATCGGGATTTATGAAGATGCCTCTAAAGTCATGCGAATTTCTCAAAAACTTTGCTCGTTGTAAAAGTGTTATTTTTGAATGTATGTTATTGAATACAATACGCAACATCCTCGGTTTACCATCTTTTGAACGACCAACACTTTGTAACCGAACAATATCGGATTTTAAGTCGTTTTTCACCTTAAGTTCATCCAGAAGCCTATCAATACAATTACCATCATGAGCAATTCTGTCATCCATTTAGCCATCAGATTCCTGAATTCCAGAAACGATAACATTATTCAGCCGAAACATTCTGTCCTCAGCCTCTTGTAAAACGGTTTGGGGCACAACCTTCATCATTTCATTCAAATTAGATTTAAGTGAATTTATTTCCACTTCATGCCGACGAGCTGTTTCATCAAATTTATTCAACTCTGCCTCAATATTTACCATTCGAGTGTTTACCGTTGTGAGAATGTCAGTAATTTTCTGTATTTCAGATTGAAAAGAATCCAACATTTGTCGCTTACAGTCATCCAACAACTTCTTGACATCATTGATACCCAACACACTCTGGCTACTGGCATTATTTGAGCGAGTTTCTCTTCGAGCTGGAGTTGGGGGCATCATGCAATGGTACAAGAAAAACTAACGCCAAAATACTTCAGCTAAAAGATGAAAACTTATCAGCATCTAGCTCCGAACCCACCACCGGAGAAGGTAAGAGCTTACGATTTACACCACCGTAACAATTGATGATGTTGGTCGATCAGATGAAGTTAACTCGAGAATACGAAATTACTGTGAAACGACCTGTCCGATATCATGCGAATTACGTCACCACGCCAAAACCCGATGTTCGCAGAGAGATGATGATGATGATGACAACTCACACAAGAAATTGCAGGCAGAATGCAAACTGAATATCCTTGAATAACACCGTAGGTATCACAGCAAGATAAGTTTAGAGCACAGAAGAGGATGGACGACGACACCACGATTCCAAAGATGTAAATATTTCCGAAATCAACCAATAAATGACACCATGAGATCACAGACTGAATAACAGACGGAGACACACACAAGCACGACCGACCGACACGAGGTTGCAGTATTTTGAGAATTTTGAAATACCGAGAACGCCGAGCTGTGTCAATTGACGCACTATAAACTTTTATATTATTCAAGTTCCAAAGTTGCTGTCAATCATATTCCAATGATCCTAGGTATCAGAATTATTAAATTGAATAATTATAGAGATGAATTATGAAAAAATTTACATAATTATAAATAGGCTACAACCCTATCCTATGATTTTCGCAAAGCGTGACCGGTCGACTGCAGCTTTTGTGACTTATATTCTTAGCGTATTTCCGAACTTCCCTACAAAAATTCGTTGGATTTAGCCTTGTGAAAGTTCAGATCAGCTATGCTGTGCAAACACTATTTATGAAAATTTGCAGTAGTAATGGCATGCATAAGTAGCCATTTTTGTGAATTTTCTGTTCATTTGAAGTCCCAACTTATCTGCAAGTCGTCATTCTTCTTTAAAATTACATATGTACTGACTTAGACTGACTTAGAGCTGTAGAATATTATTCCACAATAACATTGGAGGGCTGGCTAAATGAAAGCAACATTAATGCACCAAAATCGGTATACTTTAGAGTAAGACACCTGTATATGGGTAAATCCGGATTTGCCCAAATATACATATACCCCATGTAACAGTCACAAAATAACTTAGACAGGTCGACTTGCATTGTGGCATCTACTACATAATGGTATTTCATAGCATTGGAATTTCAAAATAGATCGTCTACGATTGAATTGCTCGCTCGAACATGTTCGTCACTTCTTATTCGAAGTTCCTCGATTTGTATGTTCATCAACATTTGCGTTGCTCTTTTGTCTACAGAATCAAATGAGACTAGTTAATCAACAAGTTTGAATGAACTCCTCACCGTGCAAGAATTGCGACATTACCGATCGTTTTAAAAACTGACTGCGTTGCGTCAGGGGTGAAAGCCTCTGTGCCTCTTTGTCTCTGTGTATGTCTTTTTGCGCCATATATCAGTGAATTGTGCTCCCGCTGCCCATCTTTTTGTCAAGAAATTTTAAAGCGAATTGGGAAATAGATAAAGGAGAAACACACGATTTTGACAATCCAAGCATTTTTTTATTTTGTGTCTCTGAAGTGCTTGCGTCAGTGAGAAAGGTATTCAAAGGTTTCACATTCCTCTTGCGTCTGGATTGGAGACAGTCAGATTTGCCATTTTTGTACACTTTTGTAGTAAATAGCTATAGGCCTAAAGACTCGCTTGATTTGTCAGGCGAAGGCTCGTGTCTGTTCCTACGCGTCGTTACCAAGAAAGAAATTTGTTTGTTTTTGAGTTTTATGCTAAATCAATGCTGATGAAATATCTATCAATCTCAATAGCATACTCGTATAATTAGTATGCCGTATGTGCCTTCAGGAATTTGCGTCAATTGACGCGTCTCGGCGTTCTAGGTACTTCGTGTGAGAACAGTAAAACAAAGATATCAGCTTCATATCAATTCAATTTGTAGAACTGAATGAGATATTAAAAGTCCAGCAATTCGAAGGCAATATCTACAATGTTGTAGAAGAGACATACATGTAGATCAAAACATTTAAACTGCGTCAATTGCTGCACCTTGGCGTTCTGGTGTTGAGTTTTAAGTCTAGCACCATAATTTTTGACATGTAACATCTTCAGGTCATTTCTTATTAAATTCATGTGTTATTACCAGGGTTCAGGAAAATATTTATTCAAAAGTTTAAAAATACTTAAATATTTATTTTTCAAAACCTCGAAATGTTTTTAAAAAATCGTCAAAATATGTAAAATTTTAAGAAATCTAATTATACTGGGAATTATAGTGATGACTCCGCAGGGTTCAGAGAAAAGTTAGGTTCATCCTATCAACGTATTTAGATACTCTTGGTATTGCAGATTAATATTCTAGAGAGATTTTACGGAGTAAGTGTCCGGTGATTGTCAGATAAAATCGTTTTGAATGTCGAAAACGTACGCTCGCCATCGGCGCCAAGTTATAGGTGGCAGCTTGTTCAGGAGGTTGTGCGGAAGTAAGTTCTCGCCACCTGACAACATTAATTCAATAGAGTGCTGGACTTGAATATCGGTTTTTTTCATTAACCAAATTTCTCATTGATTGTCTCATTGATCCCTGGTAATTTTTAATGGCATTCTCTGCATCGGTGCCGTCTGAGAAAGCGTCAATCAGACTCAATCATTGGGTCTCCAGTGATTTTGTCAGGTCAGGAAGAAAGTGAAAGTTGGCTGCGATACATGCTAGTCCTCATCTTATGCCTTTGTCACCGATCATCGCCTTACATTGTCTGATCCACGCTGCATCCTCAGAGTCAAATGAATAAATTATAGTTCGTACGGAGTCCAAATTTTCGGCGTCAAAATGTGTGGCGCTTACCCACGTTCCCCATTGGCAATGATGGTCAGGTGGCAACGGATGTGTTGGATTTGCCTTTTTCACGAAACTATTTTTGACGGAGCCTTAGAAATTTCAATTTTTTTATCTAATATGGTCAAAGACAGTGAAAAATGCACATAGTCTTTGAATATGGTGGCTGCCGATCCGTCCCAATTTCCAAAATTTTGCTTTTAACATATGATTGGGTTTTTAATGAAATGTAAAAAATTTTGAGAAAGCAGAAATGTATTTGAGTCCACAAGCATCAAAAATGTTTAAAAAATGTCTAGGAAAATCAAAATATTTAAAATACCCAGAAATTCAAAAATATTTAAGAAATATTTTTCTGAACCCTTTATATTACCATGTTTCTGATCGGCAATCTAAGTGAGAATGCGGTTGAATGTGGATTAAATTGCTCACAATGCTAGTGTTTGACGACATCAGGAGGCTTGCCAAATCTGAATGTGTTCATATAGAACTTCATAGACAGGGGTGGATGAGCACGATAGGAAATGACCTGAAGACATTCGAAGTCAAAAGCTATGACTCTGGTCTAAGTACAGTACTGTTCGCTTAATCAGAGAAAACATAGAAAATTCCATTTTTAGTAAATGCTAATTATAGTAATTAAAATTCAAAATGTTGCCATAAGCACTCAGAGATTCAAAGTGGAACATTTGGTTCCAAATGAACAAAATATAGAATCAGTCTCAAGATAATCAAGAACTTCAAGCATCTGTTTACTACCCACTGCATGTCCAAAAATGAAAGTCATGGCCTTTTAGTTTCGGTTCTATACAATGTTCGCACAAATGTTCAAAGTGGATCATTTTTTCAAACAATTTAATGCAAATTTGCTTTACTTTGGCAAGTCCACAAGTCTCTAAAACATTTCTGTATGAAACAATACAAGTATCCAACGAACACCTAGCACAGATAAGATTCTGGTAAGCTTGAATGTCATTATGTAGCCTTCAACAATAGCGCAGAAAGAAGCGGAGAATTTCCATAATTTAAATTTTGGTGTTAAAATTCAAGTCATTATTTACGCTGCTTCGAAAGTGAGCTGAAGTAGGCTGCAAATATTGTATTATACAGGTCTGTGAGTCGCTGAATTATTATCTCTAATAGTGTTTCATTGGACATTGCCGTTTCCGAGTCACATGCGGCAAACCAAATCTTCAGAGAGTTCCGAAAATGTGAGGTTTCTAATGCTATAGGCCTACAACAATGGCGGACAAGAGGGACATCACGCATTCATGCTGAAAATGGTGATGCATGAGCCAATCCAGTACTGATGACTAGAAAGATTCTTTCCGATTAAACCTCAAAGGAATGTTTAATTCGAAAATTTCTTAAAGCATCGTTTAAACCGTTTAGGCGTGACATTCTCAGTAACTAATTGATATCTACACTGCTTACAAGCACTGTTCATGGAAAGGAAGATGTCCTTGCAAACGCAAAATTCTTCGATTGTTGTTACATGTCAATTTGAAGAGCATATCGCAACAACTAAGAAGATTAATATTAATATAATACTTATAATTATTAATACTAACAACAATATTCAGCAAGAACTAATAATTGCTTCGACAAATATAGGCCTAAAGTTGAAGAGTGATACAAACGGTTCCAATGCATGCAAATGCAGCCTAGATTGAATATTCGAAGCAAGATCACGATAGCCAATCGCCTACATGATTTACAGAATAATTTTGATCAATGCGACCAATGTATGATGCATAGCTACATGGGCGATCAACATACTCGGTAGAAATCATGGTTATATTCAAAAGTCCAGTCCACAAGTATAAATGCTACGATGCGATAGTAAAGAGAATGCCTCAAAATTCAATAATTCAAAACAATATCTCGATGAAAAATCAATCTGCAAGTTAAATGACAGCGACAAATACCTTCTAGAAACCTACTGTAAAAATCTTTCAGGCACATTTATGTGCCAGTTTCTCTCATTTGCGCTTTTATTTATAGGTGAAAATTCGTTTTCCGGATTAGATCTTCTTCTCAAAAACACAGTATAGAACTATGTTCAAAATATGCGATGTGAAATCACTTTTTCATCTTTATCGATTTGGTGGTAAATTCAAATTGTTTTTCAAAATGCAGCAAAGAAATATATTAATTTGGCATGTTGAGCAAAATATTCAATTTTGAATACATAGGGTGTTCGCGATCTTCTTGCGGATTTTTGTAATAAATTTTACGGTGAATACTACTGCGTATTGATCAAAGTTGTTGGATAAATTAACTATATTCAAGTACACTTGACGACACTTGGTGTTATCATTGAATAAGTCTGAGTTTTATTTCATTAGACATGCGAAAATCAAATATATGGAATGGAGCGCATTAGTTGCTTTGCTGATCGTTAACCATGCTTTTCTAACTGTTTTATAAATTTTACTATTTGAGCTCTTGACAGAGATAACTTCAGTTGCCACTTCTGTGAAAAACATGATCGTGAGAAGGTGAGACGTAATCAGAATTTTGACATCGACAGAAGGATTCTTTAGCAAGAGCATCTCTTCTTTGGAAAAACTGATTATGGAAGCTCCTTCTAAGGCTCCAAGAAAATGTGTGGATGATTGCAAGGCGCGGTGACTTTCGGATGTCAAGAGGGCAAAATATCATTGTAGCTTTCGAAGATGATTCCATCAATTTGCAAAGAATGGTTGAACAAGTCAGGTTTTCTCTGTTTCCTGAATGCAAAGTACTCAAGGAGGGGCCATCAAACATTTAAAGCATACCGTTTTACAGTAAACTATTTGAAACCTAAAGTTATTCCTAATCGACTTCTATTTTATCTTTTAGTGATAGAACTGTGAAGGTTTCACATACAGGATCATATATTTCATTAATATCCGTCTAAGTGATGAGACAACATTCTTTCTCAATGGGAATGTCAACTTCACTAACTTTCACTTCATTGACGTGAAAACGACGTGATCGCCTTTCATAATTTGTTGCTCTGTGGTCTCATCTCACATTACGGTTGGATAAGAAACGGTCAATGTCGAAGCGATACACGGGTATTTGACAAAAGACTTCCAGTCAAGACGCAGCTACGAAATCGAATACCAATGCATCAATAGGATGGGACAGACGCAACCATTTAGGGCCCTGGAAAACGTGAGTACCAGACATCAAAATTGAATAATCGTTGGATTGGTCGGGATAGGCCTACTCCCTGTTCATCAAAAAGTCTAGCAGTGCCATTGTTGGACTTCTGAGTATGGAGCCATATTCGGAATGATGTTCAATAAGCACCGTACCCAAAACAGTTGCATGAATTGAGGCGAGGACTAACATCATTTTTTTGTGGGTGCATATTCTAGCACTGTGCAACAGAATGGTATTTTAATTTGACTTGGCTCAGTGGCAGTGCTGCCATACGTGCTGGTTTTATATGGATGTCTCAAAACGAAGGAATAAGTTTTTTGCAAAGAGCACGCACTTAAGGCATTTCAAGGATCAATACATTTTTCGAATCTTCAAAACATAAGGTTTTACCTGGTTCCTCTTCTTGTCAACAATCAAAGAAAAATACATGTTGACGCAGATTGAAGGTTTTGGCTAAAATGAAATTTTCTATGGCATCGCTTATTAAGTTAAAAATACTAAGTCTAGAACCATAATTTTTGACATGGAATGTCTTCAGGTTATCCCTTATTAAGTTCATGCCTATTATCATGTTCCTGATCGGCAATGTATGCCAGAAAGTGGAAATGTGGATTAAATTGCTCACAATGCTAGTGTTTGCCGACACAAGAGGCTTGTCAAATCTGAATGTGTCTAACTTCATGCACGAAGAAGACAGGACTTCATGCACAGTAACTTCATGCATGAAGAAGACAGGAAATGACCTGAAGATGCTCCACGTCAAAAGTCATGACTTTGTTCCCAAAATGTATAAATCCCAAAAGGTCAAACTTGGCTTAATCCATATTAAGCCCCAATGCGTCCACTGTTGACGGATTGTTTCATTGCTTTCTGACTTCTCTGTATTTTTATTTGTCATTCTCGCAATAATTACAAAGCAATGTTTCAGTAGTATGATTTTAATTCTATCTTTGATTTCTGCATTGTATATCGTATTACGCAGCAGTATTTTGCCCACTTAGTAACGAAAAGTCGCAATGACCGGTAAATCGGCATTTTGACGATTGAAATATCGGAGATAAATTAAGCAAGAAAAATGTTCAGGTGATAAAGGGTCATTGTTTTGGACCTATCGTAGGAACGGCATCCGAATCCATGTCCAACTAATAAATATTCTGAATGGCAAATTCTAACATGTACGTGTCATTATCATATTTCTGATGGGTGCTGTATGTGAGAATGTGACTAAATATAGCTTTATTTTGGCCAAAATATTGTGTTTTTCAACATTAGGAGGCTTGCGATTTCTGACGGTGTTTAGCCTCATAGGAAAAGGTGCATCATCGTGATAGGAATTGACCTGAAGACATTCCGTGCAGAAAATGATAGGTCTAGACGTGATGCTTTTCATTACAGCTATGAAAACAGAGACATTCTCATTTTTTACCGAAGGCTTCAATTTGCCAATCTAAAAAGGATTTACAGTCGGATTTACAGTCGCGCAGATTCATATAGTCCATAGGATGTACGAGGATGAACATCATCATGTGAAAGTCTCGTTTCCGACCTTGTACCATGCAGAAACTCGTTCTGGTTACAATGAGATGTCAATCAATGACTTATCAAAATGATCGTTACAGAAGATAGATATTTAATAAGTGATAGAGTCACAAGATAGGAAAAATATGAAGTTGCACAAACGGTTGAGGCGAGAAACTTTGACAATTATGCAGGAATTCGCAATGCGACATGCACCACATCTGTCTTTGTAGCATAGTGAAAGGCCAGATTGACAATGAGGAAATATGCTTGCAAGGGCAGACACCGTGCGAATAAAGTTACGGCTTAGAGATCACCTGATGCCTCGAGCCTTCCAGGAAGGAAACACTTCTTGACAAATTGCACGGAAATTTGCATAGCTTGAGGAGTGGGCAATGAAGCGAAGGATTTGAGAATAGGTGACTCCTTTATTGGCATGGGTTGGATGATGACAGACACGCATTGTAGGGGACACGGAGATCAAGAAGTATCGATGTGAGGAGTAGGCGAATTTAGCAGAGTCCGCCTTAGATAAGAGAGTCATGACTTTTTGAATGATATCGAAATTCAGGCAAGGAATCGATTCCATGTTCCTAAAGCACAAAACTATCGGCATGATTTCTTTTCCATAGAGATGGGTGAGCATGAAAAGAAGCTAAGGCTTGCGATTCACAATAGCCGGAGTAGATACTGGCAAAGTGGCCGCCGAAAGATTTGCTGCCCATTGTGCCAAATTTAAAAGCTATTTTGCGGCAATTTTGCATGCAGTATATGATGTTCCCTGTGTTTCATTTTGAAAGTGGTGTGCGCAGAGAAAGGGAGCCAGCTACTCGTGACCTGTGACTCGCATGCGTCCTACTGTGTTGATCACCAGCTTGTTAATAAATGGCAAAAATTATAGATATTATGCATTATTACGATCATTAAATGCGTGTGTACTTCAATGCTACATAAAGCAGCATGCAAAATGCATCTTTTACTCTTTTATTAAGAAGAATTAGGTCATCCGTGCGCGCATGATACATATGCTTCGAATGTGGCTTATTATCCATTAGCATTAGGCCAGTGGCGGGTGCGATTCCGAATCTTGCGACTCAGCGCACGATTAATCAAAAATCGCGCGATTCTGAATGTTTTGAGATCATAGACATAATAAAACTATTGGGTTTAAGTCTTTGTTTGAGATTCAGTGACAAGAAGTCTACAATTAATCTGGCTTACATGATTTCTCATTTCTAGACCATTTTTCATCAAAAGTTTGATTATTTCCATTAAATTTGAGAGCATGTGACACTCATAGTCCATTTAGACTGAAATTGTAACTACCCTATATATTAATGCGATAAGATGTTCTTGTAGATGTTTGGGAAAACAACAGAATTGATCGGAACATATGAAAGTCGCAAACAAGGAATTTTAAGTTTTGATAATCTATTTCCAAGATTCTACTGCAAGTACTACATCATGTACATGTGCATGTGCTATGAAGAATATTAGCAATTTTTTTGAAAAGTAAATTTTCAAAAAATCAGAACTTTTATTTTAATACAGCCAACAACTTGCGTAGATTCTCATTAGGCAGCATTTTTCTCAAGTATTCTTTATCAATGTCATTAATCTATTTGTTAAAGACTATTTGAGTACGGCCCCATTTTGCACACCACCACGTTTTTGAAAAGTTGACAATGTGGGGCACATTAAGCCACCCAAGGTGGCAGACTTTGAAGTTGAACATGGTTCATATAGTGCCGCACTTCATACTCATTTTTTTCTATTTTGTGTGAACGAAGTGATTTATGAGTTTTGACATGTGATTGCACTACAAATGCTAGCAACACTTTCAAATTGACTATTTAGAAATATTTGAGCAGTTATGGTGTTCGTATCTGTCCGCTGTAACTCTTTTCGAGAACAAAGCACCAGGTCAGCAAGACGAAGAAATAATATTGAAAAATTAATTGATAAATTGATATAAATCAGTGATTTCAACCAAGTACACTGGAACCTTTTTCTTAGGCCTACGCGTCTCTTTAATTTTTTCATGTAACGTGCAATGTCTGCTGGCATGCTTTAATTGATGATCGCTATGATGAATGTATTTAGTCCGGCAGCCAGAACGAGTTTCTGCAGGGAACGAGGCCGAAAATGAGACTTTCACAGAATGATGTACATCAAATGCATACTACGAATCTGCACGTCTGCCGAGTTCTAGTGAGTTCCTCTTCTTGTCAGACACGATCAAAGAAAAACACATGTAAATCCGATGGGAGGCAGATTGCAGTTTTTGGTTAAAATGAAATGTTCTATGTTTTCTCTGATAAAACGAAAAGTACTAAGCCCATAGCCATAATGTTTGACATGGAATGTCTTCACGTCATCCCCTATGATGTGCATGTGCTTTTATCATGCATCTAATCGGCAATGTATGTGAGAATGTGGTTCAATGTGGATGAAGTCGGCCAACATGTTGGTGTTTGCCTACATTAAGAGGCTTAGCAAATCTAGATGTGTTTAGCTTTATACACAGGGGGCATGAGAAATGAAAGGAAATGACCTGAAGACATTCCATGCCAAAAATTATGACTATGGGCTTAGTACTTTTCGTTTAATCAGAGAAAACATAGAACATTTCATTTTAACCAAAAACTGCAATCTGCCTCCCATTGGATTTACATGTGCTTTTCTTTGATCGTGTCTGACAAGAAGAGGAACTCACTAGAACTCGGCAGACGTGCCGATTCGTAGTAGGCATAGGATGTACATTACATCATTCTGTGAAAGTCTCATTTTCGGCCTCGTTCCCTGCAGAAACTCGTTCTGGCTGCCGGACTAATTGTGCATCAATTAATTTAGCATTAATGCTCTTACGAATGCTCTTCAATCATGAACAATGCTGCTAATCTGAGAACTGATAGGTATGAACATTTTTTTTGTCTGAAATTAGCATGTATTTTTTCATATCAAGGATATACTTGTACTATTATCTTTGACAATGAAAATCTCAAACTATGAATTTTGATGTTTGATTTTGATAGTTCATGAACTGAAGCTATAGATTTGATGCATAAAGTCTAGCAAATGTGAACAAGAGAGCAATAAATGTGCTTCAATGTGCCCCACACATGGGGCACATTGAACCGCTTTGGGGAAAATTTATAATTGAAATTGTGAAGAAATGAAATGTCACAGAAACGTCCAACAATTCAGAGATCATTTAGTATGCCCTCAAATTTTCATCCGAGTTTGATTTTGGCTCATTTGATGTAAATTTAAAATGTTGAGAAAAGTTCAAACATACTCAATGTGCCACACCCTCCCAACTAAATTTTAGTCACGAAGCTTATGCCCGGGGGCATAGAAGAACGAAGTAAAGTACGATTAAATGTAAAAAAAGGGCTTGTTTTTACAATTCAATCGTGCTTTGCCTCGTTCTTCTATCACATAATTCTTAAAAGACTTAAAATTTTCCGAAAAATTTCGTTTCGAAATTTTGGAAAATTATCCCAAAATGGAAAATTTTGAAAAAGCGATAAGATTGACATATTTCTATTGTTGAGTAACATGCAACAGTGAGGCGCATATTTCTGAGTCTTAAACGATGACAATGGGCATATGCTTGCAAGCAATTTAAGTGAATTTGCAAATGCACGGCCGGCATAGCCATTGCAAGCTCCAATGCAAAGTCGCTTGAGCATGAAAAGTGAACGCTATTGTCTACTAAAGAATAAAGACTGTGGCTAAGCTCAGTGAGGGTGGAAGCGTGGAGTTATGCCTCTTTGCTTGTAAAAATAGTAATCCTCTATCACATGCACACTTAATTGAACCGATGAGGCTTAGTAGCCAACATTGCACAAAATTTTCAGCAACCACGAAATTGACTCTTGGTATGCTAAAATAAGCCTATAGTAGTCCACATCGACCGGCTGTTTACGCCCTTACACTGCATCAGAACTCCCATGAGCCGATAAAGGCATAATCGCTAGGACATTAAAAAACCGTTTGCTAGGCATACTAGGTGATGCTTCTTTTCTTGCATTATTTTTCAGTTCTCGTTGATTGTATCTTACAGTATCCCCCTCCCCAGTTTACCTGCAGTTTATTTATGTTAAACTACTACGAACTAATGGCAGTGAATGTACGTTTATCAATTTCCAAAAATGTCTGAACATTTATTAAATTACCAACAGCTATAGATATCTTGATTGCTTTACAGTATTTTTGCGAATCTTATGATATGCACGCACTTTTTTAAAAATCATTATGGTCTATGAGCAAGTACTTAGGAATTTTAAATGATCAGATTAAAACAAATGCGTTTTTAGATGTAGCTAAACATACTATTTTTGCCACTGTCAGATGCACTACTTTTGAATACACAGCCTACGGAAACCAAGGGAAGCTTTTAAGGTACTTTTGGAAAAATATTATTTGTCAAAATTAACGACATTTTTTATGGCTCGTAGTAAAACATTGAACTTAAATCACTCTGAACACTATATCAAGATACTCATTTTAAATACTCCATGAGAAATCAGAAAGAATCAAAACGCGGATGGCTCGAAAATCCAATAAAGCAATGGGGACTTTTCCAGTTTCATAACTTTGTAGACAACAAGTTTAAACGAATTATTTTCCCCAGATATTAACTTGCAAAAAAAAATGACATCTTGATGCCAAAATATCCTTTTTTGTTCATTGTGCTCATAACATAAACCGGAAATATCTTCATGGGATGATGATAGTGGAATTTTATAGGTGAATTCTAAAAAATATGAATCTACTTTTATAAAGTCCTAGGCCTATTCGGTGAATCCCAGAATTTGAATGTTCATAGGTTCGTCCTCAGAGTAGGGCCTAAGGAATTTCTTTATTTCCAGCAGTGGTTTGTTTATCCTACATTTATGTATAATTAGATTAATTCTGTCGACTGAAGACTTCGCACAATAGGTATGTTTTATGTCCATCATCATTATGTCCATATGTTGTGATGAGAACCAACATTGTAAATGCTAAGGGCATGCTCCATATCTCAATGGTCAATAGTTATTTTACATGTTCAATAATTATTCTAATTTTTGTTGAAATAAAGAAATGTACATGCTTTGAGTGCTTCTCAAATTATATCATATAGCGTTTAAACACTTCAGTAAAATTTACTTTTAAAAAATGTTCAATAATGAAAATCGGAAAATTTTAAAAATAATGGAAAATTTTCCTTTTCGCACAGTGATTCTTTGATAATTGTGCCCTAATGACCTGCGAATCGGTAAATTTGGAGTAGAATTGAATCCGGTCGTGATTCACAAATTCAATCGAATCACAAAATGCTGATATGAGCCTACTTTAACTTATTTTTGATGTGCGATTTACTTAGCCAGCTCCTTTAGTTAGCGAGGAGGTAGGCCCAACAAGTAGGTTACCAATATCAATGTATTTTACATGGCTATTGAACGATCAAATGACACTTTGGTGCTCATCAAGAAATGAGCAGTCAAATTAAAGTTTTCTTTAATTTTCTGAGATAATTAAAGTCTGATAATGTTCGTTGCTATGACCTATTTTGAATGTCATGTCAACGTTAGACTATGAGTTAGACAGCAGTGGATGCTGATTTGACATATATATGCCTTTTATTGATATTGTTTTTCAAAATTCGTAGGTAGCTTGATGACAAGGACTGGTATTTTGATGTTTGTCATTATATTCTAACAGGAATGTACATGTACGAGTACATAAGAATAGAATAGAAAAGAAAAATACTTTAGTTGTCAATACAGCGTAAAAGATACAAAGAAATAAAGAGTGGAGTGCTAATGCACACCCGACGAAATTGAAAATTGGCCTAAAAAACTGAGATTGCAGATTTTGGTACTTCTATTTTTTCCCACCCCACATTTTCCAACTTTTCCAAATTCATGAAATTTCATCAAACTTAGTCACATTGGATTAAGAAAAGACTTAATCTGTCATTGAGTGACAGTACAACACCGCTGAGAAGTCTTACTTGAACCCTGAGATGAGGATTGGTCCCTTGGATACTCAGTTAAAATACAAGGTACAGCTGTGATCATGAACTTCGTGGTACATGTATTGCCTAATTCTCAGGCTGTAAATGTTCTACAAGTCAGATAAGAGGAATTTTACACATCCAACGCTTTTGCGCAGTGAGCGTGCCCTTAGGAGCAAGAGAAGATCGTTAACGATGCAACACTCCCGGGTGTCAACAACAGAAATGTGGAGGGAGGAAGAATAGAAGTACACAGATTCTTCCCCTCAGACAAATATGCCTTCAACACTCTCACTGCACATACATACCCCATCAATTGTTGACGGATCTGGATGTTTGCATTTATGTCTATACAAAGTGTACATTCTGTTAAGGCAGATGCTTTTAAAAGAAAAATTTTGAAATGATTTTGACACAAATTTCATGTTTCAATAATGCTGACAGGAAGAACATGTTGACGAATTCCGGGATTCTGTCAGGGAGAGATATTGTTTTCACGCTCCGGTGAAATGATTGGAATTCGTTGAGAATATTTTGCTATCAACCAATACAAACGTGAGAACACTATTCGCTTCATTGATATTGATAAAATGCTGTGACATCAGTTATTATTGCATTCTCCTCAATGATTCTCCGTAATACTCTCAGTTAAGTTATAGTTATATTGTAGCACTATAGGTCTATGCTTTGGAAAGGGAGTCCTGGTGTTTGATCATTCTGCCGTGAAGGATTTCAAGTTTGAGTCAAAACTACCGAGCTACATACAGTCTCTATCATAGTCAATTTTATGCAAGTACAAAAACTTGGATATTTTCCCAATTGCAGGTGCTGACAAACCAGGATCATGACCAGAGTAGTAGTCTTAAGTCTCTTAACTTCGCATGTTAATGGAAATAAAGCCTAATAGGCATTCAGAATGGCATAACTTTATGAGATTCATAATATACAGTTCGTAGATAACTTTTGATAAGTAACGGAAGTTAGCAGCAGATATGACGGTGGATTTAAAAATAATTTGTTCAGTCGTAATTTTGCACATTCAGATAGAAATATAGACGAGGAATTTGTTCAACTCATCTGTTTACAAAAATATGGGTCAGATTTTAAACATATATTCAAAAATCTACTGAAAGATTAACTGACAGCTTCCTGACAGTAGACACGATTTTGCTCACACCAAAAAACCACGGATTCCTATTTGAAGAACAATTTCCGAATTTATTCATCACTTTTAGAGTTCTCATAGTGAAGAAATGATTTCGCTGATTCTTTCTATGTTTATGTTAATAGCGAGTCTTGCAGTTGTAGGGTGCTCCAAATGGGGCGAGCAAGCTTGGAAAGTGTTCTTAGAATCAGCAGTTGCTTGGTGTGTACAAAATCCTGTCTACTGTCAGGAAACTATCACTATATTTCTCAGTGGATTTTCAAATTTGAGTTTGAAGCTTGACCTTCTCCGATCCGAATTTTTGAAAACTGATGATTTGAAAAAAAATCCATGTTTATACTCGTATATCCATCTGCATGTGAAAAATTAGGACTGGACTAATTGCTGTTAAAAGTCCATTGATGTCAGATCTACCGTTGACCTCTGCGACTTGATTCTAACTACCCTATTAAAGCATGAGACATAAAATTTGTCTTCAAATATGGAGGGTAATAAGTGCGCGCCGTCTACCGGATGATCGAGAGTCCATCAAAGTCAAAATCAAATGCCGTGACCAAGCAAGCAGCGCAGCTTAAACTGCTTGCTAAAATTTAATCAAAACCCTATAAAGGAAAATGAGTCAAGGAAGCTTGATGTTTGCGTTTGCGAAATACAAATTATATAACAGAATGGTAGCTGGCAACGTGTTCATGAACTTTATGATCCAAGAAACTGCTAAGAACTTCAATGGTCATATATTATATATATATATATTACATGGATATGCCTCGATTGACGCATTAAGCTGCTGATACCTTGGCCAAGGAGGTGATGGTTCTCCTTGGTGAGGCCTACTATCGCCACGAATATACACTTACTCAACGCTGAATGCTAACACCTATGCCGAAACTTAATATGTCCACACTTGATTGACACTCGCTTCGAGGAATAGTTGGTTGCACGATCTGATGATGACCACGATAAAGACTAGGGATGCATCAGGCATAAAGCATCATAAGGCATCATAAGGCATCCCTTCATAAGGCATATTTCTATGAAGAGTACAGTGATTTTCCTCCCATATTTATTTGATAGGTTACTATTAATTGGTGGTAAGCACACAAAAGCACGCTGTGTAGTAATTCACAATGTTGCATATTTCTTATCCAACTGACTTACGGCACCGATGAATTCATACAATATCCCAATTGTAAAAGCATGATTAAACTAGACGATCATTTGTTTATATTTTTACATGTGAAATGGAGGACTATATTAAATCAAATCAATTGTACAAGTTAGTTTGTACAATTTTACATGAGTTCGTGGAAATTGCTATAAGCAGAATGTTTTTCAGCGATTTAATGTGAAGAGCAGGTAGTTACTTTGCGACCACTTTGCAATTTTAAATTGAAATCATGGAAGTGTTCAAACTAGTGTTGTCACATTTTTCTCTGTGTCGGATCGGAGAGTAAATTTGTCATCAATGATCATTTATCTTAATCAAAGAAAATGAGTTAATTAGATGTTGTGTCAACAAAAATCGAAATATCTGACCTTTTATATAGGCTATATTCCGGCATGATTAATTATTTCAAATGTTATTTTTAGCGAACTTTGTACGGTCCATTGTGATCAGGGGAACAAAATTCATGAAAGATCATAAATGTCTTTCTTGCGCGCATGTTTTCATTTATTTTATTTCAGAATTTTAAAGCAATTGGATAAATTAGTTAAGGAGACTATCAAAATTTTTTTTTATATATGTATATAGAATAATGATAGCAAAAAATGAAAATTAATACGATAAATAAAATCAACCCAGAAGTCGAAAAGAAAAAAACGTGACCTTGCAGCCCAAGCCGGCTTCACCTGTGTAGCAGGCTTATCATGGGCAACTGAATTATATTACAAAAATTCGAACTGAAGCATGCAAATGATCAACATAACATAATAGATATATGACACTATTCATATGTGCTGAAAGTAGAAATCATAGATTTTTCGAGATAGAGCAGACGGAATAGAATGAGCACAGTGAGATTCTATGGTATTATACATGCATGTGTCTTTAAGTTGGCATAAGTCATGTGGCATGAGTCTACATTGTGCAACGCTCGTCCTGACCTACAAATCACGCAATAAAGTAATGTATCCATGCGTGCGTCTCAAAGATTCTAAAAGCTGTAGCTATCGGTTACTAAATTTATAAAGGCATATCGACTGGATTATGCAGATGACAAGAAACAAAAATGAAAAATCTTGTATTAGATATTGACTCGGCAGCCAAATTCTCATAGTTAATCTAGCATAAGCACTTTTTAAACTTTGCTTGTGCGCCCAATTAAATTTCTGATTGAAAATAGTACAAATGACAGCAATGCTAAATCGTTGGAAATCGGATGTAGTTTTACTGTCAGAATATATGCAAATTTTAGGAGTCCCAAAATCATAGTTTCCGGCATGTTATTGAACTGAAAGTACGAGTACATACGGTACCTTTTAACATACACGTACGTGTATATTCAAATCAGGCTTGTGTGCAGGAATTGGTACACATAGTTAATGTTTGCATCCTCTCCTTCCGTTTCATTAAATTAATTTACCATTTAGTGTCGATATACCTTATTGATGTGATTTTGTGATTTACTTTGTTTGACCGATGTGCATTATAGTGGAGCTTCCTCGTCATGGTCATCTCTGTGAACAAGAACTGCTCTTTCTATTTTTCTGCTTATTTTTTAATGCGTTTGCTTAAACATTTGGCAATACACTTTCTTGAATTTTAACTAAATTGAGAAGGAACTAATGATGGTGTTGACTGGACGCATATTGCTACTATACCTGCTCCCAAATTACGAATCCAATGTGCCGCCTGTATGTCTACAAAGCGTACCAAACTTGTGTAATGCAGGCCTTAATTGGTTTTTATTGCGTTTATTGACCATTATTGCTATTTTCAAGGGTTTTTAGTCATAATTTATGGCGTATTTCTTCTACATCAAAATCGATTTAACACCTCAAATAAGTAATGGACCTATCTTCGAATTTTATTGATTCTAGAAAGAAATTTGTGAATTTCAAGTTTAGGCAAAAATCAATAGTCAATGACTTATGAAATCAAAGTATTTCAAATGTAGGATAAAATGTTATGCGCTAACATTGTTTATTGAAGATTTCAAACAAGTAGGCCTTTCTTGATCCTCCAAGATTTTATGCAGGCGATTAATCTACTTGGAGATTGTCTGAAGAAAAAATAATAAAGTGAGATAGTCTTTTGAGAACGAACCCCATCACGGGAATATGACGCATGATTAGGATGTTGAGGGAAGTGGGCTTCGAACGTCATTGATCAGCACCACCCCATCACCGTCTTGAGGGTCGCCACGTTTCAAGAGTACTCTCAAGAGATGCTGTTTATACGACAATCATTTTATCCAATTTTTCTGTAGAATATTTGCTTCATAGCGACGAGGCCACAATCCACATCAACGGCTCAGTGAGTAATCACAACAATTACACCAGTTCGCACAAAAATCCGTTGTAGAGCTTACTTCAAGGCGCATCAACTGGAGTCACTGAAAATGTTGACCACTCATTTATCGAACGCCGCAACTGGCTTGTGGCCTGAGAGTCGACATTTTGAGCAATTGCTTTGAATTTCTGTGTTATTTTTAAAATATGTAGTTGCAATCGGTGGAACCTCTTTGTTCTTTCTGGCAGAGTGCAGGCATCAATAGTAATTTTCGTTCTTAACAAATAATTGGCCGGATCAACGTAAACTTGGCAATGCAAAATATAAATTTATGTGCATTCGAATTCACTTACATTTTGAGCAGTAGCAAAATTGAGAAGTGATTGCGTCACATACAGGGGTAGTAATAATAATGATTTCCACGAATCTTCAAGCAACTTGAGACTTGCGATGAGGGGCCATTCACATTTTCTTCCACCTTTTTCTTGTGTATTTTCATCCTTTGTTCTTCATAACGAAGTCATTTGACTTTCCTTTCACGATCTAGCGTATTGTGTATTAAAACATGTGACGATCAATGTTCTGGCTATGTAGCAGACTATGAGCGCATTGAACTCTTCCAAACTGTGCATGTACTTTCAATTCAATGCTTTGTTTCTGTTCCTGTCTATGTCGTGCGACAGACATTAAATGCCACATCTGGCAGATCTAAGACAAATCACTTGTATTAGATTTCATAGTGGGAATGGAAGCATGCCAGTAATTTCATATTTTGGTTGGTCGGAAATAGATTCCTTTACAAGACTTTATTTATGAACATAAATCTGACAGAAAGTTTTCAGTGCATGTTATGTGAAGGAAAAGATCGGTTATCCGCTACTCAAGTAAGTAAACTTACACACATTTCCTTTGTGCTATGGTTATAGTGAATGCAACTTGACCATTTTGATCAGCGATGCCGGAACAGGGGGGGGCGCGAGGTGGGGCATTGCATCCCTTGCCCTGACTGAGGAGGGACAACGGTGGCAAGGGTGCCCCTGAGAAGAAGTGTAGTTATGCAATAATTGCTTTCGAGATTTAACTTCGAATTAGAAGTATTTCTGATGAAATAATTTTCTTCTTTGCTCAGATGATTTCAGAAATATCGAATTAATTGTGCACAAAACATTCAACTAGTTACCTCATCTTGGTAATGAAAAATGCAGCAGATTCGAAGAGTCTCCACTGCTTCTAAGTTCTTTTATTGACAAGATCGCATCAATCATCAAAGTGACTCGAAAGCATGATGTTGCACGCTTATGTACACTCATGGACTCTGCACTGAATAATTTTGTTTTGATCAAGCACTTGTTAGAATGTCTTATACTTACAATGCAAAAAATCCATTAGGCGATACACACTGTAAATGCTACTTTGTGCATTCATCCAGCAGAATTACGTAGTGGTTTTTCTCGAAATTACATCTTTTTGAGTTATCGTTCTACGTAACCTGCAAATGAGGCCTCAATTTCTACAAGAACCAAAAATTCTAGTTTTCCGTTTCCGAAAGAGATGGAATGAAGCCAAAAAGAGATAAGCAAGCGATTAGAATGTAAGTTATATTATAGATTAGTGTTCGGCGTTACTCGAATGACCACCACTCGAGTATCATTCAAGTGTGCTCGAATGAAACATCGATGTGTTTATGAGGTATCATGCATACTAATGTTCCTTTTAATTCAATATACCATTTATATAAGCTGAGATGAAGGTCTACAAAAAACAGATACATGATTACATATTCTTAATTTTATTTACGTACACATTCATGCGATCCTGTAAGATCGACTATAGAAAGCCTATCATTGTTTTACACACTTTTCATAAAATCGGCTGCATTGCTGTCATTGAAAATGGTTTCTTGCAATTACAGATTTTGTTTTGGCAAATCTACCGCTCAAGATAATTCATTGAAATAACCAGTTTTTGTCTGATCCAATAAATAATGAATAATCTACTGTATGCATGCTAATTTTCTTCTGAGATGAAATCGACGAAGCTTCATAGCTTCATGGACCTACGTATACTGTACTTGAGAATGCATCCCCTTTGTTTAACTGAAAAACTTGAAAAAATAATTACTTTCTCCATTTTCTGATTGTGATGTATGGATGTTTAGAGAGCAGACCACACTTGTATAATTGTTTATCAGCAATGTCTACTATTATGGACAGTATGCAATGTATGATTTCTGTGAACACGGAATTTTATTCACGACTGAAGGCGAGCTTCAGTTTTAGATATTATGAAGTTTACCAGCTCATAACAGCTATGTCTCCCATGATAATTGAAATATATTCTCTTGCTGCTTAACATCTTTTGCCTTATTGAAATACTTAATGTCAGCCTATTTAACGAATAAATTAATCTCAACAACTGGTACTTTCAATCACATCATCTTATACTGAAAGTTTCAAATGTAATGAGATAGGTAACCATCGATCTGAGTAATAGCGAATAGAAATATTCACATTATCTCATCTTGTACATGTCGTTATTGGTTGCTATACGGTACTTTAGAATTAAGAATTATCATTTTGAATGAAGAAAGCAATTAAATAAGTTGAAGAGGTCCTATTACGAGTGGATTAGTACTTAGTGGATTCTTGGCAAATTATCACACACTTACTCGTATTTTGCTTCGGGTACTCGGAGTCACTAATCGAGCAAAACTTTGAGAGTGAATAGCCTACTCGTGCCGAGCACTATTACCCTGGTCTGTATGTGAAAGACTTTAATAGCTTAAGCTTCTTGGCATTGAAAACACATGTATATTTCACTACCGCATGTGCCCTGCTCCAACATTCTTGCCCCTTGCCCAAAATTCGTTTCGGCATCCCTGATTTTAATGCAACTTGAACTTAACTGCAACCATTTTAATTTCAGTTTTAATATTCACAACAAGTATTGAATGCTAGTAGTTTGTTCCTAAAGATAACAGCAACGATCGACAAAGAAATTTGTAATTTTGCATTAGATGTCAAGAAAGATAACTTTAACAAATTTTGATGATGGACCAGACGGCCAATGGATTGAAGTTTGCTGTGAAGATAATCGATTTTGCTGCTTATAGTCGAGTAAAACGTAGGAATTTGAAGAAGGAACTGAACTTCTGTCGCATTTTTGTTGGAGATTTGGCCCAAACAGACAACCAAAGGATCTCGCTTCTCGCATTAAATTGCAACCATTATAAAAGAATTACTTCATTATAAATCCACGAGACAACATGCAGGGGTAGAAGTCATGATTGTCGCACAGCAATAGCATTCAAGGAATATTGAAATCAAGACACAAGGAAGATGAATTCAACTACACCATACTATCCCGTGTGTTTATAAAATGTTGTTCTTTTATTAAGATGATTGCTATTTAATGAGAGAAACTGTCGGTTGGCCAGCCAACCAACAGTACCTAGGAAGACTTTCGGTTCCTTTCTCTAAGAATTGTGTTTATCCAATAACGTGGATTGTAGTCAGCACCTTTTCCAGCTGCGCGGTTCTCCTTAAGAAGTCTCAGCCTATCAGCATCATTGATAACGTATCTGCAAGGCTGCAACCAATGCAATTGGTGCCGACTGTGTTAACAATATACAGTCGAGCTTTCGCGAGCAGGCTCACATTCTTAATAAGGATTGGTAGGAGTGAGGGCACGTTCAGCGTCTGGTTGTATCATCATGTCTTCGATTGAGCACTGGTCGTTGTTCTTCAATGTGATTGGCTTCTAAGTCTCGTCACTATCGGTAATCTGCATATGTTAATAATCTCTAGTTGAATGTTTGTGATCGCCAGCTAAGAAGTCTATGATGGCACTACTTTGCGTGCATTGCCAATGCGCTATGCATGGTTGCATTTGATAGGCTGCCTTTGTGTTCATAATATCGGAAATTGAAAGGTCTTAACATCTGGCCTACAATTGCCATGACACAGTTTGCAAGTAGACCGATACACTAAGCATTTATCAGGGCAAGCAAAACTATACCCCAAGCGATCGCAGTCGTAAGGATTGTCTTATTTAATCCCTTCACTACTGTTGGGGCATTATTGAGACTAGAGGCCGACTAGGTTCCCAATTTTATCGACAAGCCATAATTCAAGATGATTTTATTAATTTTCTTCTTTTATTGTTTGGATTTTTTAATTTATTTTGCTCAATGGTCTCAAAATTACTGTTCACCTTTCTGATTTTGAAGTTCACGTTTCTGAAGTCATTTTTATTCGGCCTCTTCTTGAAGACATTGCTACCAAATTCTATTCATTCTTGAATTACCAGGATTCAATTTCAAAGTCTACAGTAGAGAACTGGAAAGATTTCATTTCTTTCTTGGATGTTAAAATTGACAAATGTGATGGCCTAACCACATTGATTTTTTGAAAAAGCTCATTTACAGATATACTAATGAATCATAATTCTACCTGCCCTATCCAATGCAAACGTACCCATGTTGAATGCTACATTGAGCGCATAATGCATGCTAAAACTGGAACTATTTTACATAGAGATTAAAAATATCGCAAAAATTCTATTCAACAATTCGTCTTCCATTGACTTTATCAACTCGCTAATAAAGCAGTTAATTGATAATGTTAAAAATTACGAAGAAAGATGAAAGGGAAGCTACGATGTTTTTGAAACTTTAGCTTGTAGGTGTGGCATCTGTCAATTTCCGACGTCAACTCATTAAATTATTCAGGAAATTGAATGGTGAAGCAAGAATAATATTCAGCGCTTGTAAAGCAGTGCCGCACTTTAGTCAGAATAACATAACTAGTAAACTTTCATGCAAACTAGTATGCGTTGTGTATAGTTTGAATGTTGGATTGAGCCTAATGCATGAGGAATCATAAAGAACCGATATAGCAAGCAGTGTCTTAATTTTTATGAAACCTTGTCACATTGTCACAACGTGGTGTTGATTGTTTTCAGATGTTTGGGTGTGTCGCTTGTCTGATCCCGTGGGATCATACTAACGGCAAATAAAAACAATCGCTCGGCATCGTCCGATACAACTGTCACATCGCTTATTATCGAGACAGCTGAACAGAAGCAAAGGCAAGCTACGAGCATGTGCAATGTGTTGAAACACACAAGCGGTTACATCATCATCTTCACGAATGATGATGCTCGCTGAAAAACATCATCGCAATGATCCCACAGCAGATCACCTTATTTGATTTTTGTTTCTCCTCATAATTCACATCGCCTTTTATTTTCTCATTTGCTTCGATATCTCAAGAAGCCAGTGGGATCTTTTGAACAGCTCTAATAGAGCGATTATCTGTGAATCTGCCAACTGTAGGGAGAGAGAGAGATGATGCATATTGAATCACAAATTGGACTTTGGAAGATGCGCATCACATTTGATTAGAAATGTGATGTACCTCTGTAATGGCTCAACATTTTGGGGCCCAACTTTTTTCGCTTTGCATTAAATATGCCGAAGAATTCCAAAACATGGCGCAAAATACGCTATTAACTATAATTTACTATTAACGAATATTAGTCACAGCAGGGTTGACAGTCGTCCTTTTTCTAGCTTAGTAGTTTTTGGTAGAAGAATTCATTAAAAGAAGGACGCTTTAAATTGCTTGCCGAATAAAGTTATTGATTTATGTTAGCATTATCCTTTGTGAGCATTCATTTCTCTGATGATGAGTCGATTATTCAGCTATTACTACATATCTAAATTTGATATATGGAGACATATTATTCATTGTCTAGATCAAACTTTATGTCAGAGTCAATTGATTATGTAGGCTACATGCATTTGAATAGCTGTGAATTATCGTTTACTAAAACATTGAGAATTCTTAAAAGCATATCTCGAAGAGAAGCAGCATCTTATAGTGCATCAACATTCACGAAAAACATTTATCGGAAGACCAGGATTGTATTCATAGGTCGGCACTCATTTGTTGTCTATTCGCCACTTTATTTGAAGCATAAATTCAGGAGCTATGACAGATTATAGCAATTTTTAGATTTTTTTCACAATTAATTTCATTCATCAATCATCCAGATTTCGGATTTGCAAAATAGAGCGAAAGGAGGCAATACTTCCTAGCTGAAGCGATATTTATCGATAGTATGATTCCGTCAATGATCTGGCAGTAGGGCCTGTAACTCGATAAGGTACTTTTTCATCATTTCTTCATGAAAATTTACGCTATGTGGTCAAAAATTTGTTCTGAAATTTTTATTTGTCGGGCTTCTTCAGAATCTAATGTACTGTACATTGATTTCATATGCAACTTCAGTTGCTTTGCACCAAAGAGTAGGTATATTAGGTAGAGTGGTAACTGCGCATTTATTAGATCCACAATGCGTATACACTTTCGATTTTATTAAATGAACTCAAGGGAGATACAGTTATTATTGTCAACAAATGTGAGATATGCAAATTTTTGCAAATTTGCAGAAATTACAACGGAATTGAGTGATCATGATTGCAATTCAAAAAGAATGATGATGTTTCACAGATTCTCATGGTAGCATTGGAGATTTAATGTTTGCTTAATTAGCAATTCGATGGGTTCCTATTACTTCCATGCTCAACCTCAAGAGTATTTTCTTAAGCGTGATCAGGTTTCTTAAGCAACCTGCCACTGGCACAGCAAAAACACATAATAAAAGACAATGAATTCATTTAACTTTGAAAGATGTACATGATTCCACATCACTCACTATTCAGATTCTAGAAATGAAACATGACTTCAGTGAATCATAAAATCATGCCGGTGAAAATTGAATTAAAAACTTGAAATTTCAGCCAAGAAAGCAAAATAAGATCTCGACTTTTTCATGAAGACTTTCATTATAATACAATTCATGAAATTCCCTTGATAATCAGCTTGATTTCCGCTTAGCTAGGATGCTTGTTATCAAATATTCATTCCTTTTGATATCCAACTTGTTTCATACTACTTATATAGTAGAGTCATCTCGGTAGTATATAAATTGGCAAATTTTGACTTTTTTCAAAACTGTTTGTACCCAAAATAAGTGTCAGACACGTTTAATTCATTCTGGCGATTGTACTGCTATGTAATATGAAGCAAAGTGGTGCTTTAATGAATCAAGTGAAGTTTCAATAGTACATGTATATGATACTTTGCCTGAGAATGTTCTTAGAATGTCTAGTTTTCAACTACAATTTCCGCTTCAATTCAATTTCACAGCTCATAGAAATGTCGCATTATGAGCTTGAAATGGTGTAGTTTGACAAGTATAGGGATTTTGCAATTTATTCAATATTGTGATTATTCCGTTTATAGAAAAAGTAATTATTCTTTGAATCTCCGATTCATTTGTTGTTTTTATTATGTTGTTTTATTTTTCTATTTTTCCATAAGTCAAAAACTCAATTCAAAGCGTTAAAAATAAATATGGACGACAACGAGAATGGAGCATGGAGCCTTTGGTCTGGGATCTGGGTAGTGCTAAAAGCATGTCTCTATTTATATTTTTGTTGCCATATTTCAATTTTTAATTATAAAGATCCGCTATCAGTAATGTCAATTTCGTTTCGCATTATTGTGTTTAGAGAAATTTTCCTACCAACAAAACTCAGGCAAACGTTCAATTCTTTTCTCGAACACTAATGTCCAACCCAAAGTGTTTATATAAATATAATATATTTATATTTTTATTATATATACTATATATATACTTATATATTTATATATTTTATATAATACTATAAAAAATATTTTATATAATATATATTGTGACTGCAAGTATTTTAATCGATGCGGCTTTGGGTCTTTCTTAAAAACTAAAGCCCTATAGACGTCTAGTTAGATCCCATAAGAAGAATAGATAGAAAGTATGCTTCATCTAGTAGAGCATGTCAACCATCTTATTTATCATAAAAATGTTGAAAAAAGTCAATGAAATATTGATGTACATCCCGAGTGACTCTTTTCTATGGGTTTTTAAGGGAATATATGGGATTGTAAGGGATCCCATATGATCCCATTCACGATGCAAATAGGATCATATGGGTTTCTTGGGGATTATATGGAATCCCTTACAATCCCATACAACTGAATCCCCTAGAATCCACGATTCTCATCAAAGGATTCCTTATGTAGAATATGAAAGGGATTAATCAAAATTAATGCTAATCAATCAAAATCAAACCGGTCTCACAGATCTTTATGGATGACTTATGGATGAGTCACAAAATCATGCCGGTGAAAATTGAATTGAAAACTTGAAATTTCAGCCAAGAAAGCAAAATAAGATCTCGACTTTTTCATGAAGACTTTCATTATAATACAATTCATGAAATTCCCTTGATAATCAGCTTGATTTCCGCTTAGCTAGGATGCTTGTTATCAAATATTCATTCCTTTTGATATCCAACTTGTTTCATACTACTTATATAGTAGAGTCATCTCGGTAGTATATAAATTGGCAAATTTTGACTTTTTTCAAAACTGTTTGTACCCAAAATAAATGTCAGACACGTTTAATTCGACCACTTTCTTTCAACGCTAATTTTAGTGTGTGACAAACAATCCTACAAGCCCCACAAATACACGGAGGCAAAGCAGCAAGCTGATAAACATTACATTGGCAAGACTCGCAATGACAGACTGCCAGACACATGATACTCTACAAACGTTTGCCGCTCACTAACAAAAACATGCAACACAACACCCGGGCGAATCTGAGAAACTTAATAGACAATAAATAACAGTACACGAAGCCACACTGTTCAAATAATTTTTTGGGCCACGGGAACGTAGTCTCAGCAAAAAAACTGAATATTTTCATATAAAAATTTTCGCTGTATACAGATACTTTTTTGAGTCGACATCATAGAGTAGGGATACATAGGTAGGGTGTCGACTCAAAAAAGTATGTGTATACAGTGAAAATTTTCCCATCAAAAGATTCAGTTTTTTGCGGAGATTACGTTCCCGTGGTCCAAAAAATTATTTGAACAGTTTTAAAAAAGTAAAAATTTTCCAGTTCAGATACTACCGAGATGACTTAACCTTGTAAGTAGTATGAAACAAGTTGGATATCAAAAGGAATGAATATGATAATAAGCATCGCAACTAAATGGAAATTAAGTTGATTATGAAGGGAATTTCATGAATTGTATTATAATGGAAGTCTTCATGAAAAAGTCGAGATCTTATTTTGCTTTCTTGGCTGAAATTTCAAGTTTTTAATTCAATTTTCACCGGCATGATTTTGTGACTCAATAAATTCATGTTTCATTTATTGAATCTGAATAGTGATGTGGACTCATTTACATCTTTCAAAGTTAATTGAAGCCATTGTCCTTGATTCTGTTACTTTGCTCTACCAGAGGCAGTTTGCTTATGACATGATCTCGCTTAAGGGGCGACCGCACATAAATACTGTCAGGCAAACAAATCTCTAACATCATCACTAACCCATTGAGGGTGCGCACATAAGGACTGTTGCGTTCACAGAAATAGATTGTTTATCTGAAGTTGAGGTTTTATTGTTATCAATTTCTATGGTTGCGTTAATCTTGGTGGTTACGATCTTGGTTACTGATCGCTAATTTATGACAGCCTATCTGTGATTGGTTTCCGTAAGTATCAAGAGGTTACTATTGTTGAATGCCTTGCACTACTGATATCATTGCAGATGACGCTTGCTTCGTCATCAGATAGATCCGAGATTAGAAATCGAGCTGCTTTCATGCTAAAAGCAGGAGATTGATGACTTAGGGCTGTTTCACACATGCGACTTTTCTGCAGCGCGGAGGTCGCGCGGGTGATTGGAGCCTTTCACACATGTTTTTATTTTGTTGCGAGTAAATCGCGCGATTTTGGTTTTCACCTACTAAATGACTTTTAACATCATCTCAAACAGAAAATTTCTGAGTTCAGCATGATATGGCGATCAAGACGCATTCCGAATTGCTAATTTTCGTTAAGTAGAACCGATTTTATCTGCAATAATATCTTTGATTTCCAAAGTGCTGATGTTCTCGAACTTCGTGTAAATCAATCAATACTGTATCCAATGCGTGTGCAAACAACAATGACTGAAGTCAGTTACTATCACCAATTTACATGTTGACTTCGTTCTTAGTCGTCAGTGCTCGGATTTTGGTGATTCACACACCAAAATGATTCCCAGAATATGAAAAGGTTGTTGATGACAAGATTGTGAAAGTTGCTACTGTTCTTATAAATATGATGAAAGTGGTCGCTTCGTGAAAATTTGTTGACTTATAAAATAGATGTAAAATTGAAAATAGATGACGCAATCGACCACTTTTATCGATGAACTGATTGAATAGGTTGCTGAGATTTCTATGTCTATCCATTGAGCCTGCATGTCTATTACCATGCTATTACACAGACCTTGCCATGCGAGACCATTACCATGCGAGACAAAGTAGTTCAAATAGGAATATCTTATGCTGATTTCGAATATTATAGCGAACTATGTAATAAATTTTAAATATTCTGACAGCAAATTTCCTACTGATTTCGATGAAAACAAGAACAAATACAAATGAAGCCTGCCTTCAGAGTAATTTTGGTTCATACCTTTCTCCAATAGGCTAAGACACATCCACTTCCTATGTCTCATGAAATCAAGAGATCGAAATGGTTTGTCCGATGATTGACAGTCGCAGAAATCGAAGTCCAATGTGAAAGGCCAATTCCAAATTTTACCGATAGTAGTGCTGCAAAAAGTCGCATTTGTGATAAAGCCCTTTCCTAAAGCGCATGCTCTTACCCACGTAAAGCTTTCATGACAACAGCATGGTAAAAGAAGAATGACTATAACTCTTGTCATGCGCTGCATGGCAAGAAAATAGCACTCATTGTGTCCTAAATTGTGTTTCCACCTTGTAATTGCTGACATAGCGGGCGCGCATGAATACGAGAACTCGGTGTCTTAGCCAATATACTATTCATAAATATATTCTTTCATTCCACAATCTTCTTTATTAGAGAGCTTCTTTATCATAATAGCACACTGATTTATTACGTACACAATCAGCACCTGACCGAATAATCGCACCCTCGGTGTCATACATTGACTATGATCGTTGGCCACAATCGTAACTGTTAACAAAGCGTAAAGTCGGATTTATATGGTCACTGTGATGTGCCTTTAGAGTTTCAGTTTATCACGTGACAGCTGATGCTAAAAGCGGAGCTCCTCTCCATAAAAAATGTCATACCACGGGCTTCTCATGCAATGATTGAAATAAAACTCTAACCACTCTTCTTTGCGCACCATACGGTTAGGCGCTAGCTAAGTCTCTAACAATTGCTAGAGATTTGTTTGACGCTAACAACTCACTATCCAGCACTGTTTCTGTGCGGTCACCGTCGAATCTCTGGCGCAGGGGGGGGGCGCCCGCCAAAATTATTCGGTAAATGCCAGTAAATGATTACTCGCACGCCAATGTATAGCATAAAAAGCAATCATTCAAATGCAAAAAACAGGATGCAGTAGGTCTAAAAAATGAACAGTATGTACTTACATTGGATACTTCTGTGAAATGTGTTCAATTAGATTCATAAATCCTGAAGATGTGTTCGTTCGCAGCGATCAAACCACATCTGTTGATCCATATAGGTCGGTATGACAGTCCTTTTCATGCCATTCTGCTGCTTTACAATTTTCTTTGTTCGTGACCAATAAGGCATAAAACATGATTTGTGGTGCAGTGGTTAGCAGAATCCACATACATCACACAAATTCGACAAACAGAGCGCTCATACATCACAAACAGATGCAGCGGCGACAGGCGAGTAATCATTCAGTGGCACTTATTGAATAATTTTAGCGGCCGAGAAGTCATGTTGTGCCGGATTCCTTAAGTGTTGAAAAGTTTCATGTCTTTTCGTAGACCCTGAAACAGTGTAAATGTTGTATGAGATAAGTGAATCATGTCCATACGTAATTCAATTGCAAATCCTAAACAAATGTCATGTCTCACTATTCGAATGATACTTCTGGGCTCGAAGACTCTAGAAACGCCTGTGGATGAATAGAGATGTGAGAACAAAATTGGTCTCAATTTGAAATCTGGCCGCGGGCCGTCCTGGTTTTAACCCTGTGTGTTTTAAGGTCGTGATTCGGCCCACCTATTGCATTTTTGTGTTTATTTTTTTAAATTTAACTGCCTGACCTGACTTTTAGTTTTAAATAGCTTTCAAAATGTCACTCAAAATAATTGAATTTGATGTGCTGAAGGATCTTATTCACTAGCTTTTTAGAAAAGTACATTCTCCACTCATTAAATTTTAGTCAATTTTTGCAAATATTTTGCATTCTAACTATCAAAGATATATGCTTCGATTTTTAATGAGCGTATGTATTTTGTAACAACATATTTTATATTTCTAATTGGGATCATATTCATTTTCTGTATTCTCACACACATACGTGTAGAACACAGTCCTAGAAATTTCAGGTAGAAGCAGAAGCAGAATATGTATATTTCATAGAATGGAAATCGAAGTAACGTCAAGTCACAATACGTGTAGGCTGTACAGTGCATATCATCAATCGATGAAGACATATAAAAGTTTAAAGCAATTCACTATTAAATTAGATAAGGCTATTCAGGTATATGGCAAGATAATTTTGAAATTGTCTCTGTCTGCGTGAATTCAAGATAATAATTGTTAGATCTGTGAAATCGTCGAGGAATAAGTTCGTGGATAATCTACGAGGGATAATATTGTGCCATAATATGCCTGAAGCAAAACGCCTCTGGGTACAGCTGTGCGCAACACTCTAATGACGTATAGTCTGCTGGTACATTTTTTCAATATTTCATCGATATGATGATTATTTTAGGTTGCTGGTAGAGTTACCCAAGAATGCGCATTTCCTCTACGCGTCTGATGTTTTTACTGCCACTGTATTCAGTAATGAAGCAGACTGCCGGTGCTTCCGGAATGACATAATTTTCGACTTTTGCTCGTTAAGCTTTAAAGATAAAGATTCGGCGTTTTTGGCGACGGAATCAAGGCTGGCGTTTAACTCTACGACTGAGGAAGCAACATCGTGCGTAATTTCTTGAATGATCATAATGTCGTCAGCATATTTGATATAATTGCTGGTAAGCGATATCAGTTCTGCTATGTAAAAAATGATGCCGAGAATGAACCCCTGAGGAACGCCACTCGTAACTTTTACAAGAGCACTAGTACAATTTTCAATTTCTACAGATTGAACTCAGTCAGAAAGATAAGACGCTGTCCACTCAATGAAATCTGACGGAAAAAAAATTTTTTGTGTGTCAAACGCCTTGGAAAAATCGAGTGATACAAGAGCAACAGCTATGTTTTTTGCAGCATACTGGAAATTTGAACATTATAAAAATTAATGCCTCGGGCTTTCAAGAAATCAAAGAGATATCTTAATGTTTCTTATTTCCATCACAGCCACGAAAAATAGTTTGCCTGCAGGGAATGACTTGTCACCATCGAAATATTTACACGGCACAACAAACAAGACTAGCGAAGCAGTGCATTCTCAGTACATGTAATCAAGCACTGTTTAGGGGATTTATGTATTTCAGTAATCAAAGCTTATGTATACTTGATTATCATGATCTTGGATTGTAAGCTATTGTTGAAACAAGCAATTTGCAAAGGATTCCGCAATTTTGTAGTTCAATGGGATAATAATTGTTTATTTCCTCCGCAAGTGTAGGATATTATACATTTATTGAATTGCTCGATTGAGTCTATCAACAAAAGCAAATGACATAAAAAATCTAAAAGAGGCATCATGGCCATCTGTTTAAACCTTTAAAAAACATGGATTTTCAACCCCTGTGTAAGTAAATGATAGCTAATATCG
This sequence comes from Prostheceraeus crozeri, assembly GCA_907163375.1. Classification (NCBI taxonomy): domain Eukaryota; kingdom Metazoa; phylum Platyhelminthes; order Polycladida; family Euryleptidae; genus Prostheceraeus; species Prostheceraeus crozeri. Next base: position 359,229 of record CAJQUW010004361.1, on the reverse strand, counting down.
CTGATATGGGACGTTTTTACACAACCTGGTATGTATCCTAATGTACATTCATCACGCAACCTGCGTTATGTATTATTGTAACACATGACATTGAACAATCAAAATTTTCTCTGCAGATGGCCAACAATTTTACAATAATTCCAAAATGCCCGATTGGTGAAGATCAGTTGCCATTCGTCGAAAGGATATTGTCACTGATCGTTTACTCATCACTTGCCATTTTTGGATGTCTTGGTAACATCCTGGTGATCATCGTATCACTATTGGATCCTTCTGCATGTTGCCCAAAATCTCAAATTCCTTTGATTAATTTGTCAATAGGAGACTTTGTGATTTGCTTTCTTGTCGTGCCATCAGCCTTTATAATGGCATTAATGTCTAAATCATTTATTGTGTACATTTTTGAGTTATTGTGTTACTGTTGGTTGCTCAGCATCAGTCCATTTTATCGCATTCATAGCCTTAACCCGTTACTTGGCAGTGTGCAAACCGATGAAATTCAATAATTTGACGAAGAAAAAACTGTGGATTTGGTCAGTCATGTTATGGATATATTCATTTTTACTTATACTTATACCATCAACTGTTCCAACATTGCATGATCCTTTTTTAAAGCATGGTCTGCAGGAAGTTTTTAGTGTCTGTAGCTACGTTGCCAACGGAAAATATGGACGCTATGTTAGCATTGAGTTGATGACAGTTAACGTCAGTCCGCCAATATTGGCTTCTGCATTTTTATACGGATCAGCCATACGAATGATTAGACAGGCCACTGTCCCTGAAGAAAATGAGAAATCACAAAGAATTAGCATTAGAAGAGCCAGAGAAAAAGCAGCAATCATAATGATGATTGTCAATTTAATTGTTTTTATTCTATGTTGGTTGCCTTTCCTGGCATTAGTGCTTATAAGTCCTCCGTACAGACAGCATACTGGCACAGCTCGGTTTGCAGTCTTTATGATAGCTTTGAATTCTTCAATCAATCCGTTACTCTATGGCGTCTTTAATAAAAATATGAGAGATGCTTATCACCGCATTTTTAAGAGAGGAAGAAATTCTGTCATTCCTATATCTATGCGTTCCTCGAATGTTGGTGAGAGGCAAGATCAAACAGGAGGTGAGTCTTAGACACAATAGATGGCATCTTTGAGATCAATTGTGATTTCACATATGAATTTATGATCTCATTAGACTTTATCTTTATCCAAAGTCAGTGATCAAGGTCAGCTTCAATGAGGACATTTCTTAAAATATTAATATTGAGAAATAAAAAACTGAAATTTCATCCCTTAAGAGGATTTCTTTTACAAAGCATTTCTAATTACACAGCAATCTGAACATATGCTTCAACAAGAGACTAGAAAGATTGACGCGCATGAATTCAATTGCTTCGAGATAGATTCTTCGATAAATCTGATTTTACATCTTGCAGATGCTGAGACCATGTAATAAACTGCATATTTTTTGGCAGATGCATATATAATTCATTACTGAGAATTATCATAAAATCCAATATTTCAAAAAAATGACCCTTGTTTGTACTCGGGAGCACATTAGGAATGGAGTCTTTCTTCCTTGTGACTGAGTTGTTATTTATCCCACTCTTATTCTTGTTGTGTTGAGTGTTTAGCAAGAATGCAGAGTGTACATTTAAGAGTCTTAGGTTTGACCCGACCCAGCTTTGAACCAAGGTCTCCCTAACACAGAGCGAACACTCTACCAAAAGGCCACAGCGCCGGTCAGGAAGTAAAAGTTGATAATGTATTCATTGTGTAAGAAATCATTCAGGTCAAGCATTAGTTCACATAATGCAATTGACAATAAATTTATTGCAATGGCTTGATAATCAATCATTTTGAAGAATAAAAGCCAGAAAGTTAACAACCAGGAAAAGCTTGTCATTTTCAGATATTGTCTATTGAGCTGTTTATAGTTGCAAAATGCATTATAATTTATGTATGCAGACTTTTTTGAAAGAATTTCAATCAATAATTAAGTTTATTGTCGATAACAGGCGCCTACCAAAAAAATAAGCATTTTTTCAACAAGCGCGCCCAATTGAAGTAAAGAAGAATTTCTACATTTTCGATGACTTCATACGCGACATTATTCCCGCACTACTTTTCAAACGTTCTTTGTATTTAATATCTATCACGAGCGTTTCTTATCTGTTTCACTATGTGTATCATATTTTAAAATCCCCGGTCCATGGTCCATCACTGATGTTTTTAAAATATATATAACTGAAATCAACCAGCGCGTTTCGATACATTGCTTTCTATCTTAAGATGTTGTTATACCTTTTTTGTAGTATAATTCTATGCTCTTTGTATTGCGACAAATTATTAAGATTTTCCATGACTTGCAACGATGAAAATTTGAGCAGCTAATTCTTGTACAATGTAAAATGGTCAAAGTAAGTGGCATAGTCTTGCTCCACAAATAAAGCATTATCAATTGCACCATTTAGCCATTATAAATTTTCAAAAAAGGATCTTCTCAAAAATTTCGCCCGTTTTGCCTGCATGTTCTGAAGTGTGACGACATAAATTTGAACTTCTCTAATGTACTTAAGGAGAGAAACGTTGCCATGCTAATTTACAAATCTAAACATTAAAGTTTTGCATCATCTTTCAATTCAAATGGTAGGTAAGATTTGCATTACTGTAAATTATTTGATGAAGATGAGGCAGCCTATACGCTTGCATGTTGACGGAAAGTCTGGACCTTCTGAATTTGTTGGAAAGTCTTCTCATTTTCCATTTTCCATAATATTCCATTTTGAATGGATGCATGTTGCAATACAGTATTTCATCGTTGGTGTGATTCTTCGTATGACTTTCATAGAACTAATTGAATAATGCGCACCACATACAGTCCGTTTCATAAAAAGTGGATCATACTAAAATTTGACTAAATAAAACATAAGTATGATACAGAAAGCATTTTTCATGTTATTTCATGTCCCTAATATATTTAAATGTCCTTATATAATCTGATAAGCTATGATACAGTAACGGTTCTTAAGAAGCTAATATTTTGTGGCCCTACCCTTATTGTCAATGACATTACTAATTCGTCTAGGCATTGATTCGATGATATCGTTGATTTTTGACTGATCTAACTTTCTCCACTCTCTTTTTAACAGTGACGTAAGTTGTGATACGCCATCTGTAGGTAGCAGTGAACGACGAACGTTACGTTTTAGAATACTCCATACATTTTCTATGGGATTCAGATCAGGAGAACGAGCTGGCCAAGATAATGTCCTAAGCCCTAATTGAGACGTGCATAAGTTGACTCTACTACTACTGTGACACGTAGCATTATCATCCATAAATAACCAAGTCGATGGATCACCAAGTTGATCTGTCATTTGGCCAATGTTCATTCGCAAAACATTCACATAGCGTTCAGAATTCATGGTTCCTTGCTGTATGTGAAGTTCAGAGCGGCCATTGGTCCAAATGGCTTGGTTTGGATGTTTTGCGCGGACGGCCAGAGCCCTCTTTACGACAGAGTCGAAAATCATCATTATGCCATCGATGCACATTTGTGTAAGGGACATTTAGTCGCTTGCTTGTAGCTCGCAAAGAAAACCCTAGTTCTAGCAAGGCTGACACTTTGCCTTTTGTGAATGCGATCTCGTTATTGTTTATTTGTGCTTTGTATTGTTTTCAACCGGTAAGAGATAGATTTCTAGCTGAAAGCAATCAGGAGTGCTGCCAACACCACCGCAACGAAGTCAGGAAGCTATGGAACATGAAGTCCAGTTAATCACATGTAGCAGTTACATTATTGTTGATGAATAATGGTGCTATACTGGCTCTGATTGACCGATTTTCTCTATTTTTGTTTTGCTTGATAGCTTTTGGCTTGTAGAACAACATATTACATAACAAAGGAAACAAATGTAATTTTATAAGAGTGAGGTATGATTTTGTGTAACATTGCTAAATGAAGATCAAATTATCTACTACTTTTGTATCTATAACAGGAAAACAACTCAATGTTCATGCTTGAAATTTCCAACAATGATATTAGTAAGCACAACTGACATATCTTCCAAATTTCAGAGAAATTCGTTCAAGTTTGGCGGAGTTAGACAAAGTTGAAGTTAAGGCGATGTTTAAAGGTGATCAATTTTTTATGAAACAATCTGTAGTTAGTTTTGACATAAGATCGTCATTCTCCATCACTGTTGTGTGATGTAAGATACCTGTCTAGCACCAGTACCAAAACATTTGGAGATCCAGCCGATATTCACGAAACCGTCGATAGATCTATGCCCAAGCCACATAATCCTGGTTCCTACATCTATCGTCTGTCCTAATCAGTAAACATCTTTGAGTGTAAATCGTTAAAAGCATAGTTCATAACTCATTTTCGAAAGTGTCATCAGTAAAGAACGGATTTTGTGCATTTTTCCCATTCTGAATGAAATGTAATAATGTTTTTCTTGATATTTGATAACAGTGCATTACGGGAAAATTTTCTAATTTATTACAGCTCTCTTGAGAGTACGGTGTTTATGGAAGTTACTTTATAATTTTTGATCAAAAAGTGAAAAACTTGAAGGATGACATGTTCTGACGTATTCATTCGCTTTTAAATCATTATGGATAGGCCTAATGTCCAACGAATGAAAAGCAAACATAGTCAGCATCATAAGGAAACTAATTGTCCGAGGAACAAACTTTGTCAGCAAAGAAAGATCTGTGTGAGATTAATCTTAGCTACCCATAAGCAGAGTTGCCAAAAACATGTATTTTCAGAATTAAACAGAAAAACATGCTTTTTTTGTTTTAAACATGCTTTTTATGCTTTATATATTTTCAGCTGTGAAAACGTTATTACAATTTTTATTATTGTGAACGTTTGTATCAGACTCCTGAGAATTATTTTGATACTAATCTTCAATAAAGTGTGGAATGTTATACATTTGTGTCATTGAATGTCTTGAAATGTGCAATGAATTTATGTATGATAAATTACGCATTCATTTGGATAGGCCTACTATCTTATGAATAGAATGGTTGCTATTACACTTTTCTAGTTTTGAAATCATGGGGATTATAAGCTACATGTTTCATTGTCTACATTCATGAAACGCATAGGCTAAAAAGAAGTAAAAGTATGCTGTATCAACGGAATTGTCAACAGAATTAAAGTCTAATGAAGTCTACCGCAAACTTTAGTCAACCGATGCCTATTCACACAATCTATAGCACAGTAAGCAAACTACATGGGTCTCTATGAAAACTATTGAAATATACAGATTTAGCTGAAATATGCATAGGTTACATACATCATAACACTTTATTATCAATAACGGCTCGGAAAGGATCACAATAATCTCGATTAATAATCTGCGATTTTACACGTACGTACGCATGCTATGGCATCAGTGTTAATCAGTCAATAATCAACAAATCATTTTGAATACAGGTACGTGTATGCAGTCCTTTGTCAGGGTGGCGCATAATTCGCGCCCCAGAGAAAATGAGAATTGCTTTTATTCCAATGACCCGTGTATTTCGTAAATTGCTGCTGTATAACATCCTACATGCTTAAAGATAATGTTCGAACTGCTCACCATCAAACCTGATGCACATTTGCACTCATTTTCGGAAAGATAAACCAGCACGTTTCAATATCGTAGAAGTGATATTGGCACATTCACTGTAATTCTGTGTTTAAGTTCATCGATGCTCTTAGGACGTGTTTTGTTAACAGTAGATTTTAAATGTCCCCACAGAAAGAAATCAAGGGCAGACAAGTCCGATGTTCTCGGCGGCCATTCGACCTTTCCACGTCCATTTATCTTTAAATTCCAAATCCAAAAATTCTCTCACAATCGTTGAATAAAAAGCTGGAGCTCCATCGCATAGAGTAGGTATATTAGGTAGAGTGGTAATTCCGCATTCATTAAATCCCCAATGTGCATATACTTTCGAATTTATTAAATGAACTGAAGGGATATACAGATGGTATTGTCACCAAATGTGAGATTTGCAAATTTTTGCAAATTTGCAGAAATTACAACGGAATTGAGTGATCATGATCGTAATGCAGAAGGAATGATGGTATTTTAAAGATTCTCCGTGTCATGACAGCCTTCGAAAGGTAATGCTTGTTGAAAAAAGCAATTCGATGGGTTCCTATTACTTTCATGCTCAACCTCAAGAGTATTTTATTTAGCGTGATCATATCACAGGCAACCTGTCACTGGCACAGCAAAATCACATAGCAAAGACAATGACTTCATTTTACTTTGAAAGATGTACATGGTTCCACATCACTCACTGTTCAGATTCTAGAAATGAAACATGACTTCAGTGAATCATAAAATCATGCCGGTGAAAATTGAATTAAAAACTTGAAATTTCAGCCAAGAAAGCACGAATAATATCGCGACTTTTTCATGAAGACTTTCATTATAATACAATTCATGAAATTCCCTTGATAATCAGTTTGATTTCCGCTTAGCTAGGATGCTTGTTATCAAATATTCATTGCTTTTGATATCCAACTTGTTTCATACTACTTATACAGTAGAGTCATCTCGGTAGTATATAAATTGGCAAATTTTGACTTTTTTCAAAAGTGCTCAAATAATTTTTTGGCCCACGGGAACGTAATCTCCGCAAAAAACTAAATATTTTGATATAAAAATTTTCACTGTATACAGATACTTTTTTGAGTCGACGCTATACCTTTATATCCCTACTCTATGCTCCATCGTGCTGAAACCATGCATTGATTGTTTCAGCTAATGGCAAGTCATCCAAAATAGGAATCAAAAATGTCTGGAGCATCTCGAGTTAAGAATCTCCAGTTACATTTTGCTGGAAGATGTGAGTGCTATTAAGCGTTCATTCCATATTGCAGCCCAGACCATAACTTTCTGATCATTTTGGACTTGGGTAGCTTCCATCCAGTGTGAATTTGTTTGGCTCCAATAGCGCGAATTATGACGGTTCACATTTCCGGATAAAGTAAATACGGCTTCATCACTAAAGATAACAGATTTGTGGAAGTCCTCTTCCTGTTCAAATATCCACTGACAGAATTCTAATCGGCGATCGGTGTCATCCCCATGAAGTTCCTGAGTCAAGGAAACTTTGTAAAGGTGGAATTTGTTAGCATGGAGTATAGCTGGACGCTTCTCCTTGGGACTCCTGTTTCCAAAGATAACCTTCTTGTCGACGTCTTTGGACTTCTTATTAAAGTGTCCAATACCGATGAAGAAGATATCGCATCAGTTGAAAACTTTGGTCTTCCTGTGCGCTTGCTGTCATGAACACTTCCACTGGTTTTGAATCGTAGGAGCAATCTTCCAACAGTCCTTTGGTCAGTTGGAGCTCTGTCAGGATATGCTCTAATTTTCATTAAACTTTAGAGCAACACTCCGATTTGAGGCACCCAATCTTCCACACATCAAAATTATCTCTACTCTCTCGTCTTGAGTTAACTTCTGTGCTCTCAAACTTCCATGCAGCCGACGAATTGGAATGCGATGAAAGCATAAAGAATCAAAATATCAATAACACAAACAAGATATTTTTAGATATGAAATACATTCTATTGTCATCGTTCATCGTTCGAATAGTGACCCCGAATAGTGAGTCAGCGATTCAAAGCACCAATGACGCCATAGAATTGACACAAGCAAGTTACTTGGACGATTCATACACACCTACTGTCTTAAAATGTTGTGTAAATGCGTTCTACAGATGGGGCGCGAATTATGCGCCACCCGTTATATCACACAATGACTTAAAATATTAGCCATTATTTCAAAAAGAAAATTTGCTTCAAAGACAGACATCCAAAACTCGGTCAAATAGTCTACGATTAAATTTCACTATGTAATGACTGGTAATTGCGTCTGAAATTTGATCAAAATTATTAATTTGCATTCCCTCTATAGCATACCGGAAGAATGAATCGCTCCGTTCAGGATTAAGCTTGTAATGACAAACAAAATTGCAGCATCTTTTTGGCATATTTTTTCTAACCAACCAAATGGTGATCAGCTGTTAAAAATGAAATTACAGCTTACAAAAAATAGCGTGTCATGTCTATTAGTGTATTTAAAGTCATTGACATCACAAGATTCCGTATTTAGTGCATGCCTGCGCCTATTGATGCCGGAGTACCTCACGTTTTATATAAATATACAATTTACCAATGATTACAAGCAGTCGTGTAGAGCAATCGGCATTAGGCCATAGGAACGCATGCTAAAAGGAGGTACATACCATATTCTCAGATGTTTATCAGAAGACAGACATGAAAAAATGATGGCAATTTATGAGTTTTCTTGCCTTAGCATTGAAAATCAGTATGTATAGACTACTCCAAACTAAATGTGGATGTTTAAAATCATAGAGTTCGGAATGTACATGCACTAGTAAGCATGTATGCATGTATACTTGTTAAATACCGGTACCATACATACGTTTTTCAGACATGCATCACACAGCATTTCTCCACATACGTGTCGACTATTTCCTACAATGCTTGTTTGAGGATTTGAAGCACTAGAACTAATGTTTAAATGAAATTTCATTCTTAAAAGATTTTTGATCTCAACCAGTTAATAAGCTTAGAATTTTTCAAGTATCAATATATAAATCCTCTAACCAACACGACAGAAGAGTTTGAAAGTTTATTCTATGATCATAAAAGAGAAGCAAATTTAAACTCTATTTACACAGATAAAAATTGTATGTGGATGAGACCCGCCCAATTGAAAAAAATTATCTCAACATTTTCAAAACAGAGATTATTTGAACATGTTTAAAACATGTTCTTTGTCATTTGTCTAAAACAGTACCAACCCTGCACTTTAAAAACGGATGATAAAGAGGAATATTTGAGGGACAAAAGAGTTTTTGATGTTACTTGCAGATGAAATTTCCTTGGACGTCGTATCTTCGAGAACATTTCTCCCAGCATATTATTGCACAGCTACATGCTGGTTTCAGGAAGAGCATAGCCCAAGATGCAATGCTTTTGAATATTCGTGTGATTTTCACTGAAGAAGAGTAATTCTAAGACAGTTTCTAATTCATTTTACAGCAATCAACAGTTTTCAGTTTATCTAAATATCTAAATACAGGTTGCAACAAACGTTTCTCTCCAGTCACTTAAGGAATGGATCAAGTTACTGCTTACCTAAGTGTTGTAGGAGCAGTAAATAGCACTACTAGTATCCTGGGTGTTTCTCACGTCATATTCGCCACCAGTATGCTCAATCTGAGTTTGATCGGAATATATCTCTCTACCTCAGTCCAAAGTGATCGAACTGATTTTTAGAACAACAAAATGGGCTTGTGACAAACCTTCCAACAGCACAGTAATCATATTATTATCGGATTCTATTTTTGGTGTGTTAGAAAGATTGAGCTCAGGAAGACACCATTTGAGCCATTATTAGACTAGGAAACAAGTTTCATGCATGCTTGCCTTTTTGTTGCACTCATCCGCACTTTCTTTTCTAGAGAATAAGTATTTTCGCATGAAACATTTTCTCGACGGCCTTCCCACGGTAGCGTCCCGCATTCCTAGAAAGCTGAATAAACAGCGATAAAACCCCTTCTCTCAGCAAAAATGTTCAGAACAGTTCAGCTTAGGCGAAAGATGATGGATAAGTGGTACGCCAACTCAGATGACACTGTTGGTGACCAAATTGCTGTGATCACACATCCTCATTCTATGAATGATAGCTGGATAGACCTTCAGCAGATGGTGAATATAATACAGCACTGAAGGATCCGAACAAACAGTCCATAGGCAATCAAGTCTGAGATGATTGCCAAAGTTACCAAGGAGGCGTTGGTAGGGTGGCCGGCTGAATATGCAAGTGCGATAAGACGGACCTTTGCGTCGTATCCAATGATGAAATTGCCTGATCAGAAAACATTATCGGTTAAATAATGTGCCCCCTCTATAATGCTATCATCGATGATAGACGAGTTTTTCCATGTTCAAAATTCTCTGTACTGATAAAAGATGAGGCAAACTGCAGTCAGGCTGATCAGAATGAAGTGAAGGTCTGGATCGATTGTGCACGCAACGCAGCGGAATTATAAACCCAAATGATTATATCTTGTCCATGGAACAGGACTCAATTATCCATGAAATACCAAAATGACTTCACCTCAAGAACATCAAGCAAACTGGCTGTGCGAGTCAAACAGAGATGGGAGCTCATCACACAGGCCAAACTTCTGCGTTTGTGTGACTCGTTCCGTTCAAGTATTTTGTGGCATATAGAAATTGAAGGCAAACACAAAGCTATTGTGTATACGGTGATCATTTTTCGTAGAATTAATGATCAATTGCTTCACAATAATTATACTTGTCTGCGATTACTTTGTTGCCCAAACGTTGAGAAAATGAATGTAGAGAAACTTTTTTTACACCCTGTAGCTGAATATTATGTGTAGGCCCGCACCTAGCTGTCAATCATGATCCAATTTGAAGTTAAGCTCCGCTATAGAAGACATCGGGCAGCTAAGGCTTGTCGACAATTTGAAGACCAAACTTCCTGTAGACAGCTTTTTGTTGATTACATGCACTGTACATATATCTGGCTGATTTTTATTTTATTAAGAGTATATATATATATTCTTTTGATCGCCATTGGTCAGCTAAATTTGTGAAACAAAAATAAGACTAGATCAATTAGCTGATAAAATTTTTGTTAGACGACATTTCGTATGACACTTGATAACGTCTAAAATTCTTCTCAATTTTGACGAATTTTAGACGTGATCAAGTATCAAACGAAATGTCGTCTAATAAAAATTTTATCAGTTAATTGGTCTAGTCTTATTTTTGTTTCATATATATATATATACATATATATATATATATATATATATATATATATATATATAAATGAAGATAAAATGGTTTCCGAATATGAATACACAACTCAGGAAAAACCAAGATCTAATTTCCCGACCGGTTTCACCTCTTAGAGGCTAGTCATGGGCATGACTGGCCTCTAAGAGGTGAAACCGGTCGGGAAATTAGATCTTGGTTTTTCCTGAGTTGTGTATTCATATATATATATATATATATATATAAATATATATGTATAGATATATAATATCTATAGGGACCCTCACGCCGACAATTCGAAATGAAACAAAAAGACAGTTTCTGTGGAAGACCGGTTTCGCTTATTGAAAATAGCTTTATCAATTCCACACTGGACAAGATGAAAGTCAAAAGTGAACGTGACACAAAGTTGTAAAGTCAGACATCAGTTCTCAACAAAGTGCGCAAATTTGATTGGTTTGTAAAAACACCAGTGACCTGCACATTAGACAATTCTTTCTGACAATAGCGCAGGACACGCTTGCTGCAATTGCTATGTGGCACAATGAAACGCAACTTATTACATTTATTCATTTCTTGATTCAAGCCATTTGGGGTAAGAGCACACATCCGTTTAATCCAAATGTTCTCTTTCAGTAACCTTTTTTCAGGGTTCGGACAATGTTCAACACCAAAGTAAGAAAAATGAGATAGATTACAAAGAGAATTAAAATGTTTTGCAACAGATGTATCATGACATGCCTTGATATTCGCTATGTGTTCAGAAATACGTTTACGCAAACATCTAGAGGTTTGCCCAACATAGGTTACTTTACAATTTTTACAAATTATCACATAGATGATGTTAAAATCTGTACATTGGATCTTATGCACAATGGGAAAAGGAGTGTTAAAAATATTTACAACATAATTACATGAGAGACTGTATGTACATATACTACAATTACACGGCAAAAAGCCTGTGTTCCATGACGTAGGAGTCTGCTTCGTAAGAGAAAAAATGGTACGAACAGCAGATCGTATAGCACTCCTACTATAACCTTGATCGCGCCAAACTTTTTGTACAGTTTTCTTGGTATCTTGAAAATCCTGGTAAGTGGAGCTATGAGAAGCCCATCTATACACGTGACCGTAAACAATACTTTTAAAAACGTGATTCGGATGATAGGAATTGCTACTCAGCAAGCAATGCCTATCCAAACTTTTAAAACCAATGCGAGACAGCAGAAAATTATGACATTTATATAACTCTAAATCTAAAAAACGAAGCTTTTCAAAATCATGATGTAAAGTTACCTTAATACACGGATGAAAGCAATTTACAGATTCATAAAAATTACGAAGATCACTTTGAGAAAAATCCCAAGTTCCAAAAATATCATCAATATATCTTTTCCATACCACGGGCTGTTTGTTTAACATAAAGATGTGCTGTTCCCATTCCATCAAAAAAATGTTGGCGAACGATGCACCAAACGCACACCCCATGGCTACACCATGTATTTGTTGAAAAAGATCACCATTGAAAACAAAAGTGTTGTTTTTCAGAATAAGGCGCAGAAGTGTTAAAAGACTCAAATCCGGACGCTTTGGGTCTGGAAACTTTAAAAATGCTCGAGCAACAGCTTCAATGCCCTCTTCAACGGGTATGTTAGTGTAAAGAGATGTTATGTCCATGCTAAACAAAATAGTGTCCTTATTAACATTGACATCATTGAGGATGGAAATAAGATGCATGGAATCTCTAATATAACTATCAGAAGCTTTGACAATGGGTGCCAGAAAAAATTCAACAAACGAGGCACATGCTCGGGTTATACTTTTGCAGTCAGAAATTATCGGTCGGCCGGGAGGCATCTCATCAAAAAACCAAGTTTCTTTGTGAGCCTTGGGCAACATGTAAAAAGTACGTGAATTACAATCAATAGAGGGAGCTAAGGCTCCAAGTTCTCGATGGCTTATAAAATTTCTTTTATAAAGATATGAAAGTAAATTGTTTAAACGTTTCGCAACAGAAGTAGTATTGTCAGTATGAATGACAATAAAATTCCTCATTACAGAGTTGTCTGTATGCTTCAGACTCGTACTGATTGCGAGGTACGATTATCCAAGTGCTACTCTTATCTGCAGGAGTAACTTTTACAGAAAAATCATTTCTAAGACGATCTAGCTCGATGCGTTCATCAACAGACAAATTATCATGAGGAAAACATCTATTACAAGTTGATAACATAGCTAAAATAGCACGACGAATATTTTTACATTTCTGCAAAATATAATTCGGGACAACAGAATCCGATGGCTGTATTGTAGTTTTACATTTGATACGAGGAACAGATCTACTATCAAAATTGAATTTTACAGACATCCACTTATACTTTCTCAGAAGCTCATCAACAGCGAGAACTATTTTATTATGATTGTTATTACAATTGACTGGCACTGGGATAAACTTCTGAGATTTACTGAGTAAAGAACGGGTAGCCGCATTGGTGACAAAATTTGAACAGATATTTATAAAATTAACATTTCTTGAAGAGCTGGTCCTAAAACAGGAACTGTTGGTCTCAGACCTAACAGAAGTTAACCTAAAAAATCTTTAACAGTCTCATAAACACATTCTCTGGAATGTTTGCTCCATTTCGTACCAACACAAGTAAACACTGACGGTGCTTTCAAAATAACACATCCCTTTGGAGCACGAGTATTTACTATTTCATTAAATTCAAGAATATTAATCTTGCTATCTTGAGATAAAGAATCAGGAACTCCACTCAAGACTATTCCTATCTTAGCTTCAGGAAATGCTCGACGAGCATTATAGACTATGGTGCGTAAATTCGTAAAATTAGTAGTTGACTTGTTTTCACAATCAAGCAAAGAAAGACACAGAACAAAATGCTTTAGGTTATTATGGACATTCTTAATGGACATGCAAAATTGCTTCAAAACACTAAGTTTACCATTTGTTAAGGCATGTACTGTACAATCTTCAAACACTAGATCTTGTAAATTGGCATCACCGATTACAAGACTTCCTTGAGACAAATTCACTGCCGGATTACGACATTCATCATGATGGCGAGCCGGAGCACTTGAAGCATTGGATGTAAGCAATGTCTGCCGCAGCTTGATACTGGATCGTGTTTCTTGAGCATCACTGTCAAGATCAACATTCGCCGATGAAGAAGCTTGTGGAAGATCACAAACATTAGGACTATCGGTCAAACCGGAGGACGCAGAGGACACCGGAGTAACACTTTCAGTTTGACAGGCAATTTCTATGGCAGAAAAAGTCTGTTGAAGGGGACTCACTGAAATACTGCTGCTCTCAGTTTGAACTGCTGCAATGAATGTTTCAGGGACCAACACTGTTTGGGTAGATTGGTCAGAAATCTCCACCGCACTCGAGGCCGCAGCAGTAGTACACGCTGATGTAAAGCAAGAAGCTGCTGGAGGTTGAAACACAGAATGGATGAGATGAGGAGAATCTGGAGCAGTAGTTGAACGAGGGTCTTGCTCAGCGTTGTCAACATCCTGGCTCACTTTCTGGTGGAAATGGATATGTGTGATGGCTTCATCTAGTACAGCATCCAACAACTTTCGCCCAAGTTGAGATCGGGCCCATTTCGTAATCAAATTGATCGAGGTGCAAAGCAAGGAACTCGGGATGGCGTTTGCTTGAATGTAGTCCGTGGCATCTTGGATTTGAGATTCGTAATGGTTTTGCAGAGCAGTATGGACAGCGGCACCCCAATCGTCCATGATTGCCGATAAATGACTCGAAAAATAGTCATTCTTGAATGCTGGATTGATACTGCTGGAGATAACGTCCTTTTTCCTCTTCAACGATGGAGGTAGACCACGCTGTAGGACTCGTTGATGGTGAGTACATTTCACAATTGCAAATTGTTGCCTCGTTACCTCAAAGAACTGAGGGGGAATTTTGTGTCGGACAGCTTGTGGTTCACTATTGCCTTGTAGCGCAGACGCGTAGGTAGGTCGATTGTCAATCGGCCTATGACGGTTAGATCGTCCATTTGAATGGACAGGCCGAGAGTCAAAGAAGCGATTGTGAGATCGGGTTGGGTTATCACGATGATGTTGTCTTCGTCCATAAAAAGTTCTGGTCATTTCTGAATTGTCGGGTCCTCAGTCAATATATAAATATATATGTATAGATATATAATATCTATAGGGACCCTCACGCCGACAATTCGAAATGAAACAAAAAGACAGTTTCTGTGGAAGACCGGTTTCGCTTATTGAAAATAGCTTTATCAATTCCACACTGGACAAGATGAAAGTCAAAAGTGAACGTGACACAAAGTTGTAAAGTCAGACATCAGTTCTCAACAAAGTGCGCAAATTTGATTGGTTTGTAAAAACACCAGTGACCTGCACATTAGACAATTCTTTCTGACAATAGCGCAGGACACGCTTGCTGCAATTGCTATGTGGCACAATGAAACGCAACTTATTACATTTATTCATTTCTTGATTCAAGCCATTTGGGGTAAGAGCACACATCCGTTTAATCCAAATGTTCTCTTTCAGTAACCTTTTTTCAGGGTTCGGACAATGTTCAACACCAAAGTAAGAAAAATGAGATAGATTACAAAGAGAATTAAAATGTTTTGCAACAGATGTATCATGACATGCCTTGATATTCGCTATGTGTTCAGAAATACGTTTACGCAAACATCTAGAGGTTTGCCCAACATAGGTTACTTTACAATTTTTACAAATTATCACATAGATGATGTTAAAATCTGTACATTGGATCTTATGCACAATGGGAAAAGGAGTGTTAAAAATATTTACAACATAATTACATGAGAGACTGTATGTACATATACTACAATTACACGGCAAAAAGCCTGTGTTCCATGACGTAGGAGTCTGCTTCGTAAGAGAAAAAATGGTACGAACAGCAGATCGTATAGCACTCCTACTATAACCTTGATCGCGCCAAACTTTTTGTACAGTTTTCTTGGTATCTTGAAAATCCTGGTAAGTGGAGCTATGAGAAGCCCATCTATACACGTGACCGTAAACAATACTTTTAAAAACGTGATTCGGATGATAGGAATTGCTACTCAGCAAGCAATGCCTATCCAAACTTTTAAAACCAATGCGAGACAGCAGAAAATTATGACATTTATATAACTCTAAATCTAAAAAACGAAGCTTTTCAAAATCATGATGTAAAGTTACCTTAATACACGGATGAAAGCAATTTACAGATTCATAAAAATTACGAAGATCACTTTGAGAAAAATCCCAAGTTCCAAAAATAAATGATAGCTGGATAGACCTTCAGCAGATGGTGAATATAATACAGCACTGAAGGATCCGAACAAACAGTCCATAGGCAATCAAGTCTGAGATGATTGCCAAAGTTACCAAGGAGGCGTTGGTAGGGTGGCCGGCTGAATATGCAAGTGCGATAAGACGGACCTTTGCGTCGTATCCAATGATGAAATTGCCTGATCAGAAAACATTATCGGTTAAATAATGTGCCCCCTCTATAATGCTATCATCGATGATAGACGAGTTTTTCCATGTTCAAAATTCTCTGTACTGATAAAAGATGAGGCAAACTGCAGTCAGGCTGATCAGAATGAAGTGAAGGTCTGGATCGATTGTGCACGCAACGCAGCGGAATTATAAACCCAAATGATTATATCTTGTCCATGGAACAGGACTCAATTATCCATGAAATACCAAAATGACTTCACCTCAAGAACATCAAGCAAACTGGCTGTGCGAGTCAAACAGAGATGGGAGCTCATCACACAGGCCAAACTTCTGCGTTTGTGTGACTCGTTCCGTTCAAGTATTTTGTGGCATATAGAAATTGAAGGCAAACACAAAGCTATTGTGTATACGGTGATCATTTTTCGTAGAATTAATGATCAATTGCTTCACAATAATTATACTTGTCTGCGATTACTTTGTTGCCCAAACGTTGAGAAAATGAATGTAGAGAAACTTTTTTTACACCCTGTAGCTGAATATTATGTGTAGGCCCGCACCTAGCTGTCAATCATGATCCAATTTGAAGTTAAGCTCCGCTATAGAAGACATCGGGCAGCTAAGGCTTGTCGACAATTTGAAGACCAAACTTCCTGTAGACAGCTTTTTGTTGATTACATGCACTGTACATATATCTGGCTGATTTTTATTTTATTAAGAGTATATATATATATTCTTTTGATCGCCATTGGTCAGCTAAATTTGTGAAACAAAAATAAGACTAGATCAATTAGCTGATAAAATTTTTGTTAGACGACATTTCGTATGACACTTGATAACGTCTAAAATTCTTCTCAATTTTGACGAATTTTAGACGTGATCAAGTATCAAACGAAATGTCGTCTAATAAAAATTTTAACAGTTAATTGGTCTAGTCTTATTTTTTTTTCATATATATATATATATATATATATATATATATATATATATATATATATATATATATATATATATATATATATATATATATATATATATAAATTAATATAAAATGGTTTCCGAATATGAATACACAACTCAGGAAAAACCAAGATCTAATTTCCCGACCGGTTTCACCTCTTAGAGGCTAGTCATGGGCATGACTGGCCTCTAAGAGGTGAAACCGATCGGGAAATTAGATCTTGGTTTTTCCTGAGTTGTGTATATATATATATATATATATATATAATATATATATATATATATATATATATATGAAAAAACCCAGAGATCTTCAGTAAGTCGCCGACATGTTTCTGCCAACTGTGTTGGCTTCTCAAGGCAAAATAAAATGTATTGAATACAAAAATTCAAACTACAGTAATAAAAATACGGAAATCATGCATACATAGATTTCCATTAACAATTTGAAGCATTTAGAGGAGGATGAAATTTCTTTATAAATGTTTTTTTTTATACTCTCGATCCAATTTAGTTTAGCAATGGACATTTTATAAAGGGGAGTTATAGAAAATTGCACAGAAATCTCACTAGCACAATTTCAAATATGGTTGCTCACAGGGAGGAACGAATATCTTTGATCACGAATTTGTTGCCGGTGGACAGCAACTCTATGACGAAGGATGTCACCTGATTGACCTATGTAAAAGCGCTCTAGTAATCGCATTAACTACAAGCTGTGAGTATTTTAAGTTAATCAATTTTTCTTTTAGCTCGAGATAGCGAGCGACTTTATTTTGATTTTCAGACACAATTCTTTCAATTCTGTAGGCTAAAACAAATGGTATGTTTCTCATAATGTGCCTTGGGTGATTCGACGTAAACGGAATGTAACTGAAACTGTCAGTGGGCTTATTGTATATATCGGTTTCTATAGTTTGCATCCGGGTATTCTTATACACCAAAACATCTAAAAAGTTCAATACCTGGTCATTCTGTTGTGTAGTGAAATTTATTGAAGGGTGCAGACTATTTATTAATTGATTAAATTGATTTAAGTCACCGTATTCCTTTTCCACATCAGCCAGCAGTCATCCAGAAACCGGGTCCAGGATGTGATGATTTCATCTGATGCGTTTCATCTCACAAGAAGTCTCGGAGTGTGCAGACGTGTTCTTGTCTCTTATCAGGCGGGTTGATCGATAACTGTAATTCCATCGGTTCCAGTGATCTATCGGTAAATTAATTTATATCACCGTAATCCTCACTACTTCGTTATCATCATCGTCATATGCGCATCATTCAACGTCGATTAATTATCCCACAACTTTGGAATATACGAACAGTCCATTGATACTTAGTGAGCTGTCATTACCGTTTAGTTGCTTTGGCAGTGTCTGAATTTCGAGAAATTGCAGAACGTCATTGACGTCACGTAGCATTCCTGGTGCAGTTCATTGTCATATAGCATTTTTCTCAAAAAGATCTGTTGTGGTTCAGTGGTGTGTATCACTAAGTGGCTGCATTTCAAGCTTTCGTTTTGTGTTCGAATCCTTAGACACAATGAGTAATCGTCTGACTAGGTCTGGCTATCAGAATTCCTCACAACCACTTTTTGCGCTCGAGGATGTCAGTCGTCTGATTTCACAATCAGAAGATCGCATCATTGCAAGGCTGGAAAGTATAGCCACTAGTATAACTGCCCTCGAAAAACGCCTTGACACTATTCAAACTGAACAACTTCGTTTAGATATTGAAACGAAGAATATTAAGAGCGTTATATTCGGACAACAACTTCAAATAGAGAGATTGGAATCTGAGCGTAGACAACTCAATCTGATTTTCTCTGATGTACCGGAGGATAAACTCCCTTTACCTAATAATCCTCTTGATGATGACATGGATAAAGTCTCCTTTATCTGTGAAACTATCTCGAATGATTTTGATGACAACAGCATAGTTGAATGTTCTAGAATTGGTGTACAAAAGAGTGGTCGCAATCGACTACTGCGTGTAAAATTTAATAGTTTCCCCTCTCGCAATGATGTTCAGTTTCATCAAAAGAAGATGCGCCATCATATTGAGTACGGACAATTTTTCAAACGTGTTTTCGTAAACAAAGACTCAACATTCTTGGTACGTCGTGAAGAAAAACGCCTTCGAGATAAAATGAAAGAATTGAGATCATCCCTTCCATCAGAAAAAGTTAACATACGTTCTGGAAAACTTTATCAAAACGACAAACTTATCGATGAGACAAGTATTGTTAATCAGTTATTCTGACATATTCAAAATAGTAATGATCCAGAGCGTGCGATCTCTAAATGCATGGAAGAATATCTTTCATTTTTGTCTAATTATTATCCAAACAATTTTGATGATTTATCAAATGTATGTTTTGAATTTTCCAAGACTGATGCTCTCCCCGCAATCAATGTTGCCATAGATGTTGGTAAAATGACTGGTTATTTAATCAATGCACGTTCGCTGATAGTAGTGAAAACTGTGCCCTACTTGCGAGGAACAGGTACATGGATAGGTACATGTATAATTCAGTGTTATGAATAGGAACATGGATAGGTACATGTATAATTCAGTGTTATGAATAGGAACATGCATGACTTCTGTCTTACTGGATAGGTACATGTGCTTGGTAGACTGGGTTGAGTACATTGCGTTTCGGAACGTCTATGATCGAACTTGTGCGACTTGGTTCTGAGTACTTGGGTACGTACCGATAGACGTCCGTTGTTTGATTTTGAATGGGTTTGCTCAATTGCGACTATTGTGACCATTATTTTAAATGTAGCACTATTTAGATGTGAGACTTTAATGTGCAGTTATGATTTAGTTGCTCCCCAATAAGAAAACCAATTCCAGAACTATGTTTAAAATGAAAAAGACAAGAGATTTACAATGTAAGTTCAATTTAAGCATTAAAAATAAATGATGGGTACAGATTACGTCCCTCAGGCGACTCCATGATCTTTAGGAAGTCATCACACCATTCATGAAATGTCTGATTGTTGCTAAAGTCATGGTCACACTCGTGTACCGGACACTTCACTGGTAGTCCACTCCGCCTTTGAAGTGCTGTCACAGTCAAAGTTTTCCACAGGGCCACTTTGCAGCCGCAACAGAGATGCACGGTCATATCCAACTGACCTCCCATAATGACTTGGCTGTCATTTTGAAAATAGAATAAAGGTTTTGAGGACATGCTTCTTGTTATGGAACGTTGAGGATAAGTACTTAACAGTTTGAAACAATGACATCCTTTATATAGTTATATAGTCTTTAGGGAAGTTCGGTACCTCTCTGATCGGCTGTTGGGATTTCCTTTGTTTAAAAAGTATATAAGTCCGAGGCTTGTACCAATTCTTATCAAAGGTTCTAATCCTCACGTTTACAACTTACAATTATTTTAAATCTAGAAGTCAATATGGATCGCAAACAGGACGCTGCAGTTGAGAACGGTACTGCTGATCGTACCACTTCACCTCAATCGCCAATGGAACGTACCAATACACCTCCCCAATCTCCGATGGAGCGATCTACAGCACCAAACGAGCCGGTGGTGTTCACCCAAGCCACTGCATCGCCCGACTACTCGAGTGATGATAGTGACGTATCAATCGAGACAATGCGGCACATGAATAAAAAGTCCATGCGAACGCCACTATTTGGAAGGGTCACTGTCAAAGTGAAGAACGCGCCGAAAAAGTATCACACCAAACGGGTTTCATGCGAATGGAGCCGAACGAGCGGAACCTCACAACCGCTCTCGAATTTTCAATCATCGACCTTGACACACCACGTCGCTGTCCCTGTGAGCCCAAAAAGACCAGGATCCATGTGCAAGTGGACTTGAAAAAACTTGTACCCTTTCCTTACCTTGATGACATTTAGTGTGTTTTTTAAATCTTTTCATTTAATATTCATTTGTATATATGAACAGACTTGTTTTATCATTTCACAAATCGGTCTTCAATTAAGGTCCGAATGGGAAAGGGGAATAACTATCTACAATTAATAATGTTCAATAACTGAATTGAAACAAAAAAAATCAAATATGAAGACTTCAACTTGAAATAAATAGGAACATATAACTTTTAAAGAAACAGTTATGTTGTTAATTTTAAAATGCTTGTAGCAGTCCAGGATGATATCATACATGTGTCATACACGACACCATAAGAATGAGAATGAAAAGACCATTCGAAAGATATAAGGTATGTACCTATTCGATGGGAAAATCCTAGTTGTATGCAACTGTATGCAAGCAGACAAATGTTAGATTTTTGAATTCACTAAGTTTTTAGCCCATTCTTTAAAGGCATGTAGCTCTCTAGTTATATGTCATACATGTGTCATACAATACACCATTAGAATCAGAATGAAAAGAGCATTCGAATGATATATTGTATGTACCCATTTGATGAAAAAATCCTAGTTGTATGCTTTTGTATGCAACTTGAAAAATTCCAAGTTTTTTTACAAAAATGACTAAGTTTACAAATTTTCAAAGTTAAAGTTTTACAACTAAAAATGACCATAATATACAAACCTCTACACTTGACCTTGACCTTAGACCTGACCTTAGACCTAACCTTGACCTTTGACCTTCATACACTTCATACACGGCGGGGGGTGGTCCTCAAAATTTCTCGGGCGCTTCGCGCCCTCGAAAATTTATTTACCCATAGGTTCCGGGTGCCATAGATACTCTTCTTGCTTCCCTAACCCTAAACCTAACCCTTACCCTAACCTTAACCCCAACCCTAACCCTCATCATTAAATTTGATTATTTAAATTTTGGCGCAAAATTAGAATTTTCGAAATTTGGCGCGCAATTTGAAACTTACAATTTCTTAAACAATTCAAGCATCTGGTATCTTTAAATTTAAATGATAATGTGTCTTTAAATAATAGCATTTCAAGCAATATATCATTCCATCATTTTATAATATTTGGAATTGACTCCAATGCTTGTATGTAGAAATCTTTCAACACATTTGATGGCATGTCCATTTCTAAGTTTAGAAATAAACCAGCTGTTTAATTTCTTGTTTGAGTTATCAATTTTGTTTGACCGTACCAATTCCAGGATGTGATGTCATAAGGTCTTTGTTCATAGTTGCTTTGTCAATTTCATATATAAAGAACTTGCACACATCAGATCTTCACTCATTTTTGAATTATTCAGTGTCCATAGCAGACGTCGTTCTTCGTTCCTCCGTTCTCCGGTTCATATTACAATTCTGAAGTGAGTTTCATTGTCATGTTGTGCTACTTTATAGGATATTCGGGAGTAGGAACATTATTAAGTTCTTATAACCAAATAGCTTTAAATATAGAAGTCTGGGTTTCAGGATAGGAACACTTTATGTTACATTATTAACCATGTTTTTTTAATTTTTTCCTATATTAAGTCATCCAGAAGAGACATGACTGTATAAGTCTGAATAAAAGTGCAATTGACATCCGTATTTTTACACATTGTTTCTATATAAAAAGATGCTTAAACAAAAATTCAATGTCATCTGATAGCAGATGCATGAGATTCAAATTTGTTTAATCAAACGAATTGATTAACGGTTGAAATTTTCGAAATTTTACTTTCGTTCTATTATGTTTATTTCAATTTAAAAGAAATATAAATCAGCTGCTTCCATAAAGTTCAAACTTGTTTAATTAAACAAATTTTTTTAATGGTTGAAATTTTCGAAATCTCATTTTTATTCTATCATCATTTCGTAATTAAATAATGATTAATCGGCTGTTTCCAAATTTTATGTCTTTTTATGAACAAACCCTTTGAAATGAAATTAAACTTTCGAATCTCAGTTTCTATTTCATCCATAAATTTATTTCTTCTTAAGATTTGTCTAATATTAATCTAGTACTTAATAAAGCTTTGAAGGTGGTACATAAATGATTTCTCATTTAATAAGAGATTAAATTATAATAAATTTTTTTATCCTCTACAGAAATGGTTCGACATGAAAGCATCGCACGGCAACGTCTCATCTTCCATTTCTGTGAGACTTGTCAACTGCCCGTTCGACATGCGAACAAAAGCGGGCATAAGGAATGCTCCTTCCGAGAGGACTGCACCTACCTCTACTGTCTCACGTATAAGAGGTTTGACTCCGCGAAAGCCTTCATTGCCAAGCACACCCCTTGTGCTCAACTAAATGGAAGGGGATTAACCTAACCTCCAAAGTTGAGAAGAAGAAGTTGGAGCGTCTTTTTGGAAAGGAGCGACCGACTGATGCCGTGCTTTCCCAGTTGGATGAACCTGCTCCAAAGGATAAGCCTCAAAAGTCTCGGGTTCCTAAGAAGAGAGTTCCTAAGTCTCGGGAGTTCATCGATGAGACTTTTAGTGATTGTGAGGTGAGTGCCATCAATTCTACATGCTAGCTTCAAAGGATAACTGGCTCACGGCAGAAAAATAAAAATACTACTTCATTATGTATGAAATGATTATATGTCGTTAAACATTTCAGGATGTGCTAATGCCCCCACCGAAGAGAGCCAAGGTGTTGGTTCAGAAAAAACTGTTCGCTAAAGATGTAAGTATTTATTGACTAATTTAATTATTTCTGTAAATTAAGTAAATCACCATTGCTTAAACATTTCAGAGTGAGCTACCTTAACCGACAAAGGCTAACGAGGATAGAGTGGCTGAAAAATTACGAAATAAAAGCATTTCAGTTATCTATTAGTTCTCAATGTGAAATTAAATATGAATTTTTCTACTTTCAGCTGTTTCCTGGTGTTCAAAGCTGCCCAAAAATTCCGCGCTTACCTTCACCGAGGAGCAGACTACCTTCGAGTCCCGTAAGTGTCATTTTATAGGTGTCAGTCAACAATAACTGAAAATGCATCAAGTATTTTTAAGAACATACATACTTCGTCAATGAGTTGCAAACATGTCATCATATTTTTCGTTGCAGTCTACGCGATCTCTGTCGCTGAAGAAGAATCAGAGAAGCTTCTTGTCTACGCCGGCAACAACAACGTCGGCAGAGGACAATGAGGAGAAACCATATGCAATTTGCGAGTCTTCGGATGACTCCTCAACATCGGAGGATTCGGACTCCTCATCCGAGGATGAATCCACTACTTCAGCGACTTCATCTCCAACGTCCTCTTCCGACGAAGATGATGATTCCGATGTACATGTAAGTATATGATTGGTTAACTGCATGTGTACAGAATTGTTTTCATTTAAATTTATTTTGAAACTCACTTGATTATCAATACATTCGTCTACAATTGATTAATTCATCTTTCAGAATGATTCGCTGACTCTTAACAAGGAGAGTGGATCCGATCAAAAAAACGCAATCCAGCAGGAGGTAAGAGGAATTCACATCTGTATCTCATCAATGACAAAAATGGTTAAAAAAGCGAGATATTCAGCGGATACCAAATATTTATTATATAAATTGCCAATATTTCGCCTTACGGCTTTATCAAGGCACAATAGAAACAGAGAGAATGGCGAGCTATTTATAGAAGGACTAAAAAGAGTTCACAGTTCACAGCAGGGTGCACACAGGCTAAGAGCAAGCTATATGGAAAAGTCAACATGACGTCCATGACAGCCGTTCATCAACATGCCGTCGTAGCGACTGATGTAGAGAGCTTCCACTGCTCTTCTCTTTTGAGTATTACTCAAGCCTCGATGTACTATCGACCAGCGAACGTGAGATTCAGGCGACGAGGTGCTGTGCTTCTCCACGAAATGTTGATTTACAGCACTGTTGTCTTGAGAAAAATGCTCTCGAAGACGCGATTTAATGCAGCGGCTTGTTTCACCTATGTATACGGCATCACATTCCGTACATACGATTTTATAAATCAGATTCTTATAATAACACCGATTCGCATGCTCTCCGATGCTGCAGGTCTCACAGTTGTCATTGCATGTTAATCTCTGTTTCGGAGGATGAAATATCTTGCGTAGGGATTTACCAGAATCAAAGTATAGTGTCACATATTCCGAGAGAGATGATCTTCGCACAGTGTTGATCATCCGCCGCTTTGAAACTTCATCAACAAATGGACAACGAATAAATATACGACCATCATTATCCTCCTTAGCGGTCCGACTAGGCCTGTTATAATATTGCCATTGTATTTTTCGTATGTAACGAGATGGATATCCATTCTTCCTCAGTCGATCAATTACCAGATTCCTGGAGTATTTTCTGTTATCGTAAGTAGTCGATCGTGCGTCTGCTCGCCTCAATTCACCAATTATTATAGCTCTTTTGATAGACATGGGAGAAAAGGAATCCCAAGGATATAAAGTGCCACTGTGTATATTCTTCATATACAGTCTTGTTTGGAAGCGTCCATTTTCCACATAGACTTCGGTATCTAAGAATGGTAAAATACCATTGTTAGGAATTTCCATTGTAAATTTGATGCAAGCAGAAAAACCATTAACAACAGGTAAAATGTCCTCAATGGAAATATCGGAAGACCAAAAAATAAAACAATCATCAATGTACCGCTTCCATTTGACTGCACCTTTGAATGAATTAAGTATTCGCTGTTCCAGCGAATTCATGTATATAATCGCCAGCTGAGGAGCCATCGAATTTCCCATAGCCAAACCATTAATTTGGCTATATTGTTTGCTATCATGTAAAATAGTGTTGGAAAACAAGGCGAGCTTCGTAAGATCGATGATATCTTCAATGTCAATATTTTTCATGAAATCATCCGATTCATCGATGTAGACTTGTAGGAATTCTCTCAAAATTTGAAATAAATTGTCATCTCCATGTAGAGGGATATTCCCATATAGGTTCGTAACGTCCAATGATGCAAAGCCACCAAGTTCATCGACTGATGGGAGGGATCGTATCCAATCCACAAAATAATCTCCATCCTTTATATGGCACGGAATATATTTCAGCAAATTATTGAATTTTGAAGAAAGAAATTTTGACAATTTGTTACCAGGTCCATCCAATGCAGCAATACTAGGTCTGCCTCTAAGTGCTCCATCTTTATGGTCTTTGGGAAGACAATAAGCAGAGCTAGGTAGAGGCTCCGAGCAACGACAGTCCATTATACCATAGTAAACATGCGGGTATCTGTCCTTGTATCCTCTAGCTATATTCGTCAGTTCTCTGTTGAATCGGGCTTGAGTAGTAGAAGGCTGTACGGCTTTAGTAAGTTCGAAATTGCCACTATCAACCGTTTCATTTTCCAAAATTTGACCATATTGATTTTCAGCCATAGCTATCAAGCGATTTGTCTTGTCTGAAGGTAAAATAATCAAATTGTCATTTTCTTTCATCTCATTTTTCAAATTAGAGGCAGTGCTCGAATTCGGTGCTTTAAGAGACTTCAAGATATGAACCATGCCACCCTTGAATTCTGATATAGCTTCAGATGGGATATCCAACCTCCTCAATTTTGAAGCGGCAACCTCCACTTCAGCACAACTCTCCATGACCATATTAGAAAAGTCTTTGTGACCTGGACCACAAGGAATGTAAGATGGTCCTTTATTCAGCAAGATACCATTATTTGATGATTATCTGCTTATTGTCTTCCCAAAGACCATAAAGATGGAGCACTTAGAGGCAGACCTATTATTGCTGCATTGGATGGACCTGGTAACAAATTGTCAAAATTTCTTTCTTCAAAATTCAATAATTTGCTGAAATATATTCCGTGCCATATAAAGGATGGAGATTATTTTGTGGATTGGATACGATCCCTCCCATCAGTCGATGAACTTGGTGGCTTTGCATCATTGGACGTTACGAACCTATATGGGAATATCCCTCTACATGGAGATGACAATTTATTTCAAATTTTGAGAGAATTCCTACAAGTCTACATCGATGAATCGGATGATTTCATGAAAAATATTGACATTGAAGATATCATCGATCTTACGAAGCTCGCCTTGTTTTCCAACACTATTTTACATGATAGCAAACAATATAGCCAAATTAATGGTTTGGCTATGGGAAATTCGATGGCTCCTCAGCTGGCGATTATATACATGAATTCGCTGGAACAGCGAATACTTAATTCATTCAAAGGTGCAGTCAAATGGAAAAGGTACATTGATGATTGTTATATTTTTTGGTCTTCCGATATTTCCATTGAGGACATTTTACCTGTTGTTAATGGTTTTTCTGCTTGCATCAAATTTACAATGGAAATTCCTAACAATGGTATTTTACCATTCTTAGATACCGAAGTCTATGTGGAAAATGGACGCTTCCAAACAAGACTGTATATGAAGAATATACACAGTGGCACTTTATATCCTTGGGATTCCTTTTCTCCCATGTCTATCAAAAGAGCTATAATAATTGGTGAATTGAGGCGAGCAGACGCACGATCGACTACTTACGATAACAGAAAATACTCCAGGAATCTGGTAATTGATCGACTGAGGAAGAATGGATATCCATCTCGTTACATACGAAAAATACAATGGCAATATTATAACAGGCCTAGTCGGACCGCTAAGAAGGATAATGATGGTCGTATATTTATTCGTTGTCCATTTGTTGATGAAGTTTCAAAGCGGCGGATGATCAACACTGTGCGAAGATCATCTCTCTCGGAATATGTGACACTATACTTTGATTCTGGTAAATCCCTACGCAAGATATTTCATCCTCCGAAACAGAGATTAACATGCAATGACAACTGTGAGACCTGCAGCATCGGAGAGCATGCGAATCGGTGTTATTATAAGAATCTGATTTATAAAATCGTATGTACGGAATGTGATGCCGTATACATAGGTGAAACAAGCCGCTGCATTAAATCGCGTCTTCGAGAGCATTTTTCTCAAGACAACAGTGCTGTACATCAACATTTCGTGGAGAAGCACAGCACCTCGTCGCCTGAATCTCACGTTCGCTGGTCGATAGTACATCGAGGCTTGAGTAATACTCAAAAGAGAAGAGCAGTGGAAGCTCTCTACATCAGTCGCCACGACGGCATGTTGATGAACGGCTGTCATGGACGTCATGTTGACTTTTCCATATAGCTTGCTCTTAGCCTGTGTGCACCCTGCTGTGAACTGTGAACTCTTTTTAGTCCTTCTATAAATAGCTCGCCATTCTCTCTGTTTCTATTGTGCCTTGATAAAGCCGTAAGGCGAAATATTGGCAATTTATATAATAAATATTTGGTATCCGCTGAATATCTCGCTTTTTTAATCATTACTACAGGATACGTGGAAAAAAGCTCTCTGGATCATGACAAAAATGGTAAATAGATGATAAACAATTGTTCCTTTCAATTACAGGACTCCGTAATGTTTGCGTCTCAAGAAGAGATCTCATTCTCTAACATCCGGGCGTCTCCTAGCTGGAATGTCCGCCTACCACTGTCGCCGATGATGACATTGGCCCCATCGTCAGCAGCTCATATCCCAGTCGCAGCTCCTTCACCTCCAACACCTACCCCAGCCGCAGTTCCTAAGGCTCCTCTTCCAGTACGCGAGTACAACATAGACCTGGGCGCAACGACGGAGGAGGACATCGAGAGCAAGTTACGGCGGTGTCAAGAGCGACTGAAACAGTCCGAGGCTCGTGAGGCTCAGTTAATGGAGGAGAACAGAGGTTTGGTTGAGTCCTTACAAAACATAACTCAATCAAACCCCCTGTTGGTCTCACAAGTAACTAACAGCCAACGACACGACAAATAGACCTTAGTCCACGTCGAGTGTAGCAATAACACCATCCGTAGGCAAAGACTGACGCGGATGGACGATTTGGGTGGCTGCAGTGAAAGCTGTAGCCACTTGAAACTATACCACAGTGGCATCGTGAAATGCATGAAGTTATAACTTATTTTTACTTTTTGAAAAAAATAGATTACTTTAAATTTTATGTTTTCTCTTTACAACATATCGGAACATATGGTATTGGCTGGTGATGACGCTGACGTCATTAGATGGTAGATGTATATAAGCGCTTGATAATTTCAATCCTCATCAATAATCATGGTTGTCTGTACCAAGTGTGGAAAAGTGTTTACTCTCCTAGGCAATTTGCAACGTCATGAAAAAATTTGTAAGTTAGGAAAAACGTATCAATGTAGCAAGTGTCCATATAAGACAAATAGGATGGATAATCTTAAGAGGCATAAAATTGTATGCAATAATAAACCGAATGATAGCATAACAGAGTCAAATTCGTATAATCAAAATAGATCTCCTTCTAAGCCAACAACCAGCGCTTCAACTAACATACAAAACTTTATGCAATACTGCTCTCGGTGTGACAAAACGTATAACTCTATGAGTAGATTTCGACAGCATATGAATGTACATAATACAAATAGTGAGATGAATATGCATAATAACTATGGAACTGTTACTCTCAGCGAAAGCGCACTCAATGGCCATGCACGTGTATATGATATCACGCCAACAACACCTACTTTGGACATAACATCATTCTTAGAAAGCATGCGGTCCATGTTAGGGAATTTAGTGTCTGACTTACTAAGGAGCTATCAATTGCGCGGTCGTCTGATTGCACAAATTCGTTATGTCCGTTCTAATCCTCAAGAAGAAGAAACTTTTCTCGCACACTTTACCTCATCATCCTCAAACTATATTTATGACTATGATGCTTGGTTTCAGGATCATCTAAATAGTCTAATAAATCATATTGAAGCCTTCACAAAAAAGGGTAGCAATTGGATTATACATGATGTACAAAATATAGAGTTCAATGTAATAGCAAGTCCAATACTGTCAGGTGGACAATCATTTCCTCTACCAAAGAAGTTAAAAAACTCTAGAGCTGTCATTAACGTTAATTCAAATGCAAATGATTGCTTCCTATATGCAGTTTTATCAATATTGCATTATAATGAAGTACCTTATTCAAGGAATGAAGTAAAATCATATAGTAAGTGGACATCTGAGCTAAATATGGAAGGCATTTCCACACCGGTATAAATCAAAGATATTCCAAAATTTGAGTAAAATAATGATATTAAAATTAACATTCACTTTTATGAAAATGGACTCAAAGGTTTTCGTTACAATAGTAACATTACTGGTAGGCAAACGGTTAATATTTTGCTAATTTTAAACAATGGAGCAGCACACTATTGTGGAATTCCAAAGCTGTCAAGATTGTATAGGAGAACTCTAAAAAGACATCGATACTTCTGCGAAAGATGCACTCAGTCATTCACATATAAGACAACACTAGAACGACACTTCCAGTTTTGCATTCGAGGATTTAGTGTCTGACTTACTAAGGAGCTATCAATTGCGCGGTCGTCTGATTGCACAAATTCGTTATGTCCGTTCTAATCCTCAAGAAGAAGAAACTTTTCTCGCACACTTTACCTCATCATCCTCAAACTATATTTATGACTATGATGCTTGGTTTCAGGATCATCTAAATAGTCTAATAAATCATATTGAAGCCTTCACAAAAAAGGGTAGCAATTGGATTATACATGATGTACAAAATATAGAGTTCAATGTAATAGCAAGTCCAATACTGTCAGGTGGACAATCATTTCCTCTACCAAAGAAGTTAAAAAACTCTAGAGCTGTCATTAACGTTAATTCAAATGCAAATGATTGCTTCCTATATGCAGTTTTATCAATATTGCATTATAATGAAGTACCTTATTCAAGGAATGAAGTAAAATCATATAGTAAGTGGACATCTGAGCTAAATATGGAAGGCATTTCCACACCGGTATCAATCAAAGATATTCCAAAATTTGAGTAAAATAATGATATGAAAATTAACATTCACTTTTATGAAAATGGACTCAAAGGTTTTCGTTACAATAGTAACATTACTGGTAGGCAAACGGTTAATATTTTGCTAATTTTAAACAATGGAGCAGCACACTATTGTGGAATTCCAAAGCTGTCAAGATTGTATAGGAGAACTCTAAAAAGACATAGATACTTCTGCGAAAGATGCACTCAGTCATTCACATATAAGACAACACTAGAACGACACTTCCAGTTTTGCATTCGAGGAAAATCACAAATAGAAAACATGCCGACAGATCTAAAAGTACTGACAAGTAGCATGGAATATCAACTAAGTCCTCCTTTAGTAATTTATGCAGATATAGAGTGCTACATTGATAATAAAATACATAAACCTGCGGCCATTGGAGCTTATCATGTCTGGCATAATGCCCTTCAATCGAAATTTGAAAACAAGTATTACCTCTTTGAGGGAGAAAATTGCATTATTAATTTCTTGCACCACTTAGAAACTGTAGCCCAAGACTTATATGACAACCAATGTGCAATAACTAGGCAGCCAATGACACTTTCAGCGGATGAAAAAGCAAGCCATGAGAATGCAGAATGTTGCAACAAATGTAAATCGAAATTCAGCGATGAAGTCATAAAAGTTCGTGATCATGATCATTTCACCGGACGATATAGGCAAACATTATGTAGGAAATGCAATCTCCGGTTAAGACTTAGCAGACGGGAGTTCCCCATATTTTTCCACAATTTCAAAAATTATGATAGTCACATCGTTTGCTATAAAGCGATTGAAAGAATGAAATCTTGGAAATTAGATGTTGTAGCAGCAACTGCTGAAAAATATATAACTTTATCCGCCAGTGTCCCTGTAAATGAATACAAAGGGAAGACAGTATACTTTAAACTGAAATTCGTAGACTCATATCAATTTCTAGGTGCATCCTTGAGTGAATTAGCCAAGGGCTTGCAAACGTATGAGCATGTAGAGACATTAAGGGTAGAATTTCCACAATTAAATGATAATGTTTTATATCAGAAGGGAGTGTTTCCATATTTATACTTCAAAAACTTAAACACGTTGACGGAAGACTGTCTACCACCACAATTTGAATTCTATAATGATCTTACTCGTGAGCACTGTTCCGATAGTGAATATGAACACGCTAACAAGGCATGGATTGAATTTAATTGTAGCACATTTGGTGATTACATGCTGGCATATCTGAAGTTGGATGTTTTATTGTTGGCAGACATATTTGAAGTGTTTAGAGCATTGAGTCAACGTGAGGATGAAGTCGACCCTGTACATTTTGTCAGTCTCCCACATCTTAGCTTTACCTCAGCACTAAATTTCTCTTCCAATGATCCCCCACACTACATACAAGATGAAAATAAGTACAATCTATTTGAACGAGGAATTAGAGGGGGTATGACTTTCACCAACATTCACCGAGCGCGTGCACGCATTGAAGAATTAGGAAATAATACACATGAAAGTCGACATTTGACCTACTTAGATGTTAATAACCTTTACGGTTCTTCACTCAGTAGGAATCTACCCCACTCAAATTTCAAATGGTTGAATGAAAGTGAATTAGATATTTTTTTAAATGAAGAAAATGTTCAAAATATAGATGATGATGGTGAAATCGGCTACATTTTTGATTTAGATTTCGAGTATCCTGCAGCCATTCATGATGACACTGCCGATTTCCCATTAGCTCCAGAAATGCAGATGATTGAAAAGAGAATGTTTTCACACTATATGAAAAATCTATATGAAAAAGTAAGACCAAATACACATTTTTCTTCTATCAAGAAACTTCTGCTCCATCAATTTGAGAGGGAAAATTATGTAGTCCACTACTCAAATTTAAAATTTCACTTGACCATGGGCATGAGAATCAAGAAGATTCATAGTAGCATAAAATTCACACAAAAGCCTTGTTTAAAAACATACATTGATATGAACTCTCAAAAGAGGGCTCAATCAAGCACTGACTTCGAAAAGTCATTCTACAAATTGAAAAATAATTCTTTATATGGTAAAACAATGGAAAATGTAAGAAGAAGGAAAAAGTTTAAACTAGTCAACAATGAGAAACAACTACTGAAATTGTCAAATCATCCTCTCTATGTTCAACACAAAATATTTGATGAAGATCTGGTTGGTATGGAAATGTACAAACCTTCAATAGTTTTAAATAAATTAATATATGTTGGTCAAGCAGTACTTGACTATAGTAAGTTGGAAATGTATCAGTTATATTACAATGATCTAAAAGGATGTCCACTGATAAATGGAACGCGGCTTTGTGGAGATGATACCGACAGTTTTTTCCTATGTTTATACACATCACCATCTGTCCGTCTGGAGGATATACTTCTATACTTCGGTGAAAAGTTTGACTCTTCAAACTATGACAGTCATCACCGACTGTACTCAACTGCAAACAAAGCTAGATTAGGTTGTTTTAAGGATGAGTGTGCTGGAAAGTTGCTTGAGGAAATGATCCTACTAAAACCGAAAATGTATTCAATGAAATATCTAGACTCTACGAATCATTGCATCAAACGTGCAAAAGGAATTCAGAGAGCAGCAGTTAAAAAATTGAAACATAATGACTATAGGAGTGTCTATTATAGTGAGAATGATACAACTGAAGATATGTCAATTATAAATTCAAAAAATCACATAGTTAGCACACAATCATTTAGGAAGCGAGGTCTTTCACTTTGGGACGATAAGCGCTGTTGGCTGGATAAAAATTTATCATTACCATATGGACACTACAGCCTAGGTCTTCCCCCACCGTCTAAGAGAAGTTGATGCCTTCCTGTCACAGGTGATGTAGAATAAGTCTAAATAAAAAACAATACAATATTCCACTTGTAATAGATCTTGCGATTGCTGCATCTTCCGACATGTAGCAACACTTACTAATACATAAGTAGTCTTACTAAAATTGAAATTTCTACATCTTTCCGATATGTAGAAATGATTACTAATAAATAGGTCGTCCTAATGTGAATGAATATGTGAAGAATTTGCACTCAACATCATTCCGATATGTTGAGCTAATAAAATAACAAACTTTAGGCAAACATTAAACCTAAATTTGAAACATAGCTTTCGGAACATGCCTCATTACATTAGAACATGGAAACTTAGTGGCGTTCAAAACGTTCACATAACAAATTCTAAAAGAATAGCATTTCGTCATTCAATAGCAAATAGTGTTCGAAAACATGGTGGCGTTTGCATTAGTATTGACTCATTGCCTTCACTAAAAGACTTTGCGGATCTCATTGGCAACCATAAGACTCGGATCAAGATTCCTCTCGATGACAAGGTATGGATAAAGTGTGATTCATCAGTCAAACTAAAAAGTCTGTTCACCAAAACGGGAAGATGTTGAATATCGATTTTTTCGTTTCAGTGACGTCACATGGGAAACCTTTACAAGGGAGATACTACCACAGATAACGTCATTCATTAAAGATGGAAGACATCAAACGGTTGGAAGTTGTAAATCGGATGTTAACTACAAAAGCAAAGTCAAAACTCAATCTACAAGAGATCGAGAGGAATATACCCAACCGAAAACAATGGTTGCTGATAAAACGCAAATTGAAGCCGACAACGAGCTTACATCTTGGAAGACCCTCAATGTTAACATGGAGGATTCAGAGGAAGGATAAATCTCTCACTATCCTATTCTTTCCAAATGAAACAATCCAATGTATTGGAAGGGTCATGGAGGGTGATCTCTCATATCTACACTTTACTTTGGAACATTTACTTGGTGATTCATTATCTGATTGGAAAGTGAAGACAATGACCGTGTTATGTGAATTGCACTATCACTATGACTTCCGTAAAGTTACATCATCACATAATCTAACTTATGAAGTGGAGTTGTTTCCATTAGCTCAATTGACTAACTGGCATCCATATCATGTTCATGTGTTCCATAATGGAAAGATTGTAATAACCGGCATCAAAGACATAAGTGTCCATTGTAGATTTTGTATATATGTGAATAGATAATGAAATATGAACATATTTTTCTTTTCCTTATAAACCCTTGTTTTGGAAAAAAGAGAGCAAGTTAATGATACAACAAAAAAAATTATTTCAAAACTGTTTCGACATATTTAGTAAGAATTACATCATTTTTATCACAGTCTTTTGAAAATAGTTCTAAAACACTTTAACAATTATTTTTCAATGGTCTCTCATTGACAAAATAGAGTACATAGCCACCGCACATTTGAGATGTATTACTTTGAAGTGGGAACGATGTCACTTTCCTAACAGTCCAGGAGAACCTGTTCATCCATAATCCGATATCATGTAAACGAGGTTGATTAAGAGAGTCAAAATATTCGGCCACTTTATAACGATTGATGTATACAGCAATCCAATGTTTTCCGGGAAGATTGTTGGTATCCGTATGGATGATAAGCGAACAAGGATAGAAAGGAATTGAATCAGGTAAATTATCTCTAGAAAAGACATTGAGAAATATTGTCTTGCAGTAGGGATGAGCTTTCCTCATTTTCCTCAAGATTTCTATGTTGCTTAAGTTACTCATCTCTGATAGCTGACAGTCATGTCTCTCATTCTTGTTATCTCAACTTTGCTATCATAGATAGCATAAATGAGACAAGTAATTGTTTTCTTCAAAGGTGACTCAAATGATACCTCCAGTCGTAGATTTCCAGGCTTTGTAACTCCTACGCTTTCACCACCTAGATCTGCATCTGCTGTGAGGTTGTACATAATGAAGAAGTAGCCATTGTTGTACATATACATTGTAATTCTATTTGAATCATCTGTATTAAACATGTTGAGGGCGTTGAAAGTAGAACCATATTCACGTGCGAATTTACCATCTTTGAAATTAGGCTCATATGCTTTGCAAGATACAAATTTCCCATCCTGGTAGAGTGCTAGTTTGCTAACATTAAAGTGTTGGAAATTAAATGGATTCTTTTCAAAAGCACCAATGAATGCCTCATTTTCCACAAATGCAATATACACCGCCTTTGGCATTGCAGTGGGAAAAAGATTTGGGTAGGCATGTGAGGATGATCCCGCACCAATTGTGAAGTTTGTCAACACACTGTGATTAACTGGATATATTGCATTGTTTTTCTTCAATCCTGTCGCATGCTCGTTGATCACTGACGGGTTCATTGTTACTCGCCATACATTGAGCACGGCATTACTTATGTTGACTTGATAGTTTGTAGCTCCAGAAGCCATTAACGCGAACTCAGGATTTGCACGAATAAATTTTATTTGCATTTTAAGCTGTGATAGCAGATATCTAGATTGACGAAGCAAATCAAGATAGACGGGTCCTTTCAAGTATAATTCCTTTGAATACGCTGTTAAATCCATTCGTCTTTTTAACCCTGTATTTGAGACATCATCAAATTTCCCTTGCTGATCATCATACCAACCAGAAACTTGCAAGTGTGACTGTTTAGCTTGCTTTTGAAATTGCGTCATTGTATGTCTGTATGCTCCATATGGATATGCTCGATCCCCTCCTTCAATCTGTTTGTCATTCAATATTAGATACACATCTGAGAACAGACTGGCAATAGGAAGATTTGCCAACCCCACTTTATCCTTGGATGAATCAATATTTGTACCATCAGTCTTCTTAATTTGCATACACAACTCTAAATCAAATGGATTGACAGTCAATATAATCTTGAGGATTGGCAGAAAACTGAATAGGCTGTTGGTTACCATCGATATTTGTTGTGGGGACTATGTGTACAATTGTTGAGGAGATGATGTCTGTCTGATGAGGGGGAAAATCGAAGAAACACAAAGCCGAATTGATACTCTGCATCGTATTAGCTCTATAAATATGTTGTCTTCCTTCGTTTTGACTTGTTTCTAGTAGCTGTGGAATTTCGTTTGCGCTTTCTTGTTTTCACTCGACGTCTAGATTTAGAACGTGCTGCTCTAGTCGGCTTTTTACTTTTCCTGCGTCTTTGCTTAGTAACTCGACCGGATCCAACTTGTCTTGACTTCCTAAGCTTCTTCCGAACTGTACGTCTCGTCTTTGCTAAATCATCTAATGCGTCTATGGAAGATTGCTGCGCGCGCATTTTCATAGATTCACCGATATCCTCACCTTGAAGCGCATCAGCTGCAACATTTGCACCAAAATCTAAAGCCCTGCTTCCAACACGCTTCATGATTGGCACGCCATACTTTCTGAGTGTTGGAAGAACCATACGTCTTAGTGCACCAAATATGCCTCCTCCAACTTGTCGTCTACCTCCAACAAACACGAGATAACCGCTCTGATATGATGGTCTACTGTAAATGCCTGTCATTATGACTATTGAATAACTATGGAAGTCACAATAGCGTAAAACCTTATTCTCGTGACCTAATATGTAGGGTCAAAAGAGTAACACCATCACAGAACGGTACTACTTCTCCTGCGTCATCATGAATTGATATGTCAATTCTATTGATGTAATTTCGGCTGATTGGTAGATACATTGTGTTAAAAAATTTTCGATTGATTAGTTGCTTCCTTACGGATGAGAGAGGAAATGTGCGCAGAAGTGGGGCCTCAATGTCGCCAACCCTTGTATATTCAATAATGTCACAATAGACGTATACGTTACTTATATCACGCTCTAGTGATGGGGCTGTATCGCCTATTGATGTGCCTTCATAAATAGTTGATTTTGAGAATCCCAATGTGGTCGTTAACACGCTATCCAGCTTGATAAGAGAGTTCTTCCCTACCTTTAAAATCATGCGTTTCTTATGTGGATCATAAGAAAAGTAATATTCATCTGCATCAAGGTAATCTACACCAAACTCATTTAACTTTGTACACAATTCAGATGGCGTTTTCAAGCTTTCAATGTTCAAATTAACTCTTTTTGCAAGTTCACTGGAAGTAGACAAATCATCACCCAATACTTCTTCGCTGTATACGTGGATATCCCATGAAGCATTTGTTGATGCTTTGAGTTTAGAAGAGGACAATTGAACCTTGAATGTATCATTTAATTCTGTCAACCAAGGTGCGCTTTCAAGGCCCTTAAACATCCCAATCATTTCAGATCCGAATTCAATAACAGCGGAATCAGACTTTTTCAATGGTGTCTTTTTAGTAAAAACAATAAATTCTGCCTCCGTTTCAACAGTAAATAAAGTTACTTTCTCTTTGTTATATTCACAGGTCTCAATCATATTTTTGCTTCGCAGTCATATCCGAAGTAACAGTGGCATACTTCATTTTGGCAGTTTTGAGAATGGGAGCCAAGTTCTTTAGCTGCACAACAGATTTTGTTTAAAGACATGTGAAAAAACCTGGAATCGTGCAAGGGTAATATTTTGATAAAACAATAAGTCGTATTTATCCACACGAAATAGCGGATTTGTCTCGGTTGAGGTAGTAGCCATTGCCTAAATTTTGCGTGTGCATGCGATCTCCCGATCAGACGAGAAAACAGAGGACCCATTATGAAATGTGAACACAGGAGACCTCAGAAACTGTTCACTGGAAGTAGACAAATCATCACCCAATATGTCTTCGCTGTATACGTGGATATCCCATGAAGCATTTGTTGATGCTTTGAGTTTAGAAGAGGACAATTGAACCTTGAATGTATCATTTAATTCTGTCAACCAAGGTGCGCTTTCAAGGCCCTTAAACATCCCAATCATTTCAGATCCGAATTCAATAACAGCGGAATCAGACTTTTCAATGATGTCTTTTTAGTAAAAACAATAAATTCTGCCTCCGTTTCAACAGTAAATAAAGTTACTTTCTCTTTGTTATATTCACAGGTCATTAACGTTTCTGGCACTGATCCTTGAAACTTTCTTGCAAAGTCTTCAACACTTCTAATGACCTCAAATTGATTTTTTACTCGGATGCTCCTTTTTTGTAATGCATACAATGGCACAATTCTACATTGAAAATCAGTGACTTTCCTCTCTGAATTCCACCCACGTCCATTGTACCAATACCTAGATGAGAAAGTTGTTCTGGAATACCCAAAAGTATGACTCAAATCCTTACCTAATACAAGAAGAACATGCGTCCCTTCATCAATTTTGTTGACCCCCTTATGACTGGTTTGTAGAATTTATTCAAAGTCAGCTTGAAGAGATCATTTATTCGTTCAAACATTCTACCGATTTCCTTTTCTGTATCTTGCAAGCTCATTGTGGGAACCTTAGAATCAAAAGTTGACGTTGCAAATGCCTTTTGAATTTTAATCATGTTTTGGACAGATGGTAAAGATGTTGAAAAAGGATGTGAAGTTAGATGATGAAAAGCCCATGTACCATGTAGACTTTTGTGAAATATGCGAAAGCAATCATCCTTCTCTCGCACTTCTTTATGTAATACAAAATAGTTGTTCTTTAGCAAACTGATATCGTTGTAATAAGTAATTTCAGTTAGAGCAACTTCATGGGGTCCATGCAGAGTAATTGGATTAGCGAATTCAACGGAGTATAGAGATGGTTTGTTACTTGGGAATATCTTGGGGTTGCTATTGCTTGGAAGAATGATGTTGAAGTTAGTAGACATGTTAAACTCATATATGGAAGAAGTCACATGCTATATTAGCTTAAAAGTTACGAGTGTCTCCCACCTCCACATTTTGTAGATCCTGGTGCGTTATCCAGCTATTGAATGAATCAAGATATCCTTTCCATTTAACTAGATATTTCCTTTGATTGCGATGACCTTTCCTCCTAATTATTTTGTCAATCATATACACTTTTCACTTCTGTCTACTACTTGCAATTCATAAGAGTAAAATTTTCCTTCAATTGGATTGCCATGGTAATCTATTAATTTATACATGGTGGGTCTAAATTTTGCATTTATTTCATCTACAAAAAACTCTTCTTCCGTCCAATTAGGTAGATACCCCTTCTCAAATGTAGACGCAACCTTTGAAATCCGAACTCTATCACCAATATTAATTTTCTTTTCATTGGAGAGGTTTTGCGCTTTCTTATCATACAATCGAAGCCATATATCCGTCGCACTATCTGGGGTAACATCAACTGGTTTCATCTTAATGATTCGATGGTAGCTTTCATTGTAATTCTTAACGAATTTCTGCAGCTCACCTACCCAAACATGTGTATTTTTTGCAGTGAAATAGCGCCATATTTTTGTCTTCAGTGTGCGATTGAACCTCTCAACCATGGCTGCTTTATAAGCACTTCTGACACTAAACAATTCCACATTATGACTTTTAAGGAGACTTCGAACATGAGAGTTTTCGAATTCCTTCCCTTGATCGGTCTGTATTCTTTGCGGAACACGCCCCTCATCGAAAATGCTCTCAAAAGCCGCTTCAACTTCTGGTCCTCGTTTAGATTTCAGCGCACGTGCCTAAGCATAGCGAGATAAAATATCTATTACGGTTAAGATGTATTTATAGCCATCATTGTACTGTGATATCTGTTGCATGTCAGCCAAGTCCGCTTGCCATTGACTATCTATATTGTTAACAACATATTTTCTTGTTGGAAACCGCTTTCTCGCATTTTTGCGAAGAGTGTAAGTTGGTTGACTCCTTAACCACTTCTTGACTTTCTCTATTCCCACACCTGCTGCACGGGCTAGAACCTCCGGACGACTGAAACTTGCGGGGTGATTTAAGTCGTAATAAATCTTTCTGAGTTTCACTGGTGTACTCATCGTCTTTGTTCTGATTTGCACGCGTAGTACTCGCACAGCAACTGCTAACACAATTGAAATCAACCTCTATGCCCTCTTCTCCTTTACCTTCGAGCGCAGATTTCAAACAACAGCAAAATTTTTGTAACGACATGATATGAGAGAGGTAAGGCTTAATTCATATTTGCTTAATATTTACTATACTCCTTCGCAACACGCATTGAGCGCCTAGTAGCTCTTTTTGATTGCAGATCATCGGGATCATGAAGCTCTCGCTTGACCGCCATCGTGGGTGTTTTACTTTTTAATCCATTTTGTTAGTAACCCTTATCCAACTCATTCACAGTCGGTCCTCCAATAATATTCTGAGGTACATTTTGATCAGATAAAATTTTCTAAAAATATGTCCACCCTTCTGGTGCACCTAGTTTTCGCCTTACATCTCTGACAGCATATTGTAGAAGGTCATCTATGTGACTATTTCTAATAACATCACCAGTTGCTTCATTTATTATCTCCCCTCTCTCATTGAACGTCACACGTGGATCAATGAAGTCAAATAATCGCTCAGCGCGCACACGATATGGTCGAGGTGTTGACAAGGTTATAAATCGTCGCAACTTGTCACGAATCTGTCGCCTTTCATCAATGTTTTCAGCTACTAACTGCAGTCGTCGATAGGGATCCTTAATCTTCTGAAATTCCATATCCTTTTGTGTTAGTTCCTTAAGTTGATTCGTAATAGGTTGATCTATATTTTTGTCTTCCTGTGCACTTTGTAATGTTGTCAATTGTACATACTCCTCTTGAGGAATGACTACCATCTTTGAATACGACATGTTTGAAAATAATAAGGCAACAAAGTACATTGCTTGAAACTAACTGTGAACCGAGAGAACTGTCATTGGTTCAGCGGAATTAGGTATGATATTTGTTCGAAATCGAAGTCGTTCCGGACATTCCTGGGTTAGATCAATAAATAGATAGCCATGTGGTTTCTTTGTTACATTTTCATATATTTTTGAAAGTACTTTAGGTTGTTGAGGTAATATCTGTCTACTGAGATGATGTATCTGACTGCTATCTCTTGGATTTTTAAATATTGGCAAATAATGTGTATTCAAACTTCTAGTTCTTTGCTCTTTCCCTCCATCGAAGATGTTTTGGGTAATGTAGATAATAAAAGCTTCCCTATGATGTGCAGTTTGAATGAACATTTCAGTTACATCCTTCGAAGATTTGCTTTCACGTAATAAATCATCTAATACCAATAAGTCACCTGCTTCGATATCCTCAGTTGATGGCAACCCTTGCTTAACCTCATGACCTTTCTGGCGAAGTGCAGAATGTAGTTGTGGTTGAAATATTCCATAATACCATTTGACTCTCTTAATTTCCTTGTTAAACATTTCATTTCTATATTGTAGCAATTGAGTTACAAATGTAGTTTTACCGGACTGACTTGGTCCAGCGACACACATTGTGCGATCAGTGAATAGACGAAAATCTGTCATCTTATAATTCCATTAACATTAAACTCATCATCCCGCTAATTTTGCTTAGAACAACAAAACAGACACATGTTCCAGATCACGTTTATTTACATTCAGAATAGAAACTTTCAAGTTACATTTACAAATTAAAACATTTGCAAATTAAAACATTCCTCATCACAATTAGGATTATAGAAAGTTTTCAAGTCAGCATCTTGGCGCTTCAACTTCAATTTAGGACCATCTTTAGATTTCAGCCCTCGCTTTTTGCTCTCTTCCTTCCCATCACTTGAAGCAGTCTTATCAATGTTAATTAAGCATTTATCAATTGGTAGTGGTTCATGGACTAGTTGAAGAACCTTCATTTGTAAAGATGGGACTTTACCAGTCGAACCATGTGAGCCAATATAAAGTCCGGTAACGTGCACTAAGCCCATATAGCGGCCCCGTTTGAGATCCTCACATTCCATCGCGTTTGTAAAGAGATCGAATGCTTGAAAATGATCAGATAGTTTTAAAAACAGTGTATCGAATTCCGGCAATTCCTTGTAGCCAACTCCTTCGTCTAATGCCTTTCTCCAATGAGTGGGAGCACTTTCAGGTAGCTCAACACATTCTTTCACGAAAGAGTCAATAGTTTTAAGAATCACCTGTTGCCATTTTGGAAAAGTCACTCGCATTTGTCTCATATTGCTATACCCTGATGTAGACATACCATTACTGTGGAGAATGGAACTTGAAGATAAAAGGCATCATCACCATAATTCAAGGTTTGAAAGTAGAATGTATTTCCAATCCCTTGCACCTTTCGTGTCGGACGAAGCTTCAAGAGATCTTGCTCAAAAGCGTCACCTTCCTCTCTGATTGTATACATTTTCTGAGTCATGTTTCAACAAGTACTAATTCGGAGCTTTCAACCAGCGCAAATGAATTGTCACTTGAAAGTGATAAAATATCATTAAAGCGTCTTCCTTATATACACCTATATATGACTCATCAATCAAAGTGATGACGTGTCACTTTATGATTCTTTAACGTTATATTAACATTGCAGCAGTTGCTGCAATCCTTCCAAGCGGGCTATTGATTACACCATTAATACTGTTTCCAATATCATTTAACATACTTAGAAACCCACCACCACCGCGCTGAATTAAGTTTCGCCTTTTTTTATCACTTCTTCTTGGATTTGAAAACTTTTTTATGCTATTCAAAGAGCCAGCATTCAATAGAGGCTTGTAAATAGGTAGACATTTGTGTATTGCAAAAACTAAATTACGAATGAAGTCATCACTTGAATTTTGAATCAATGTACATTTCTTCTTATTATCATGTATCCTGTTTAACTTTCGCAACGCCTTTTTAAACTGACTTGAAGGTTTGAAGGACCGTTTCGATTGACGAGAAGATGCCTTCCGTTTTACAGACATTTTTATTCTAATATGGAAATAGATAATGCAATTACAATTTTTGCTTAGTACTTACAACATTATACACAAAAGCTTACAAGCATTCACATATCACGCAGAGTTTGTTGCTGGTACTTATAAAATTACATAAAACACTTAACAAGTTGTAGAGGGAAACTGATACACACTCACATCGGCTAGAGTCTGATTTGTAGCAGTTATGAGCTGCTCAATGTCTTTCATTAGATGTTTTGAAATAGGACAGCACATACAGCAGGGCTTTAAATGGAAAGTCTTTAAAATATTGGCATAGTATTCCCGCAGACTGATCACCTCAGAATGTCCTTGAGCAGCCACATTGATGCTTACTGATGGCGGTCGACTGAACAAGTCCAGTTTGCATTTCTCACCTTCTCGTCAAAGTAGCTGGAGCAGATAGTGTCATGGAGACATGTATTGTGTTTCCGTTGGATACTGCTGCATCAACAGCGAGAGTATTCCGGTACAATCTCAGTTTGAGCTAGTGGGCGAAATACTTCATTGAGCCAAAATCTTGCAACTCGTGTAAGAGCGTTGTTCACGACTCTCATCAACATTCTCTGCACCACAACGTCCTCTCCGCAGCGGAAATACTTCACTTTTTCCTCCATCAGATCCACCAAATCCGCTTTATAGCCAGTTATATTCACGGCAGAATAAAATATATTGCCGGTGAAGAGTTGACTTCGGTAACTTATTGAAATGGGAATGTTGGTAGTGAACGACATGCTGATTGACATTGTATTAGCCTCAAATTATGCTTGAAATAGAACGGTGCAATGTCCTCCCTATATAGAAAAGCCACACAAAGACACAATAGTGGCCAATCACAGACGTGCATGATAACTCATCATGCACGATATACAGTGACTGTTGAAGAACTTTCTTGATCACAAAGGCGACAAGATGAAGTTTCAAAGGGTACATAACATGTAGAACACATAACGCTATGAGAACATGGTAAAAAGAGAAGGGATCGTTC
The DNA here is from genome assembly GCA_907163375.1 of Prostheceraeus crozeri. Taxonomy (NCBI): domain Eukaryota; kingdom Metazoa; phylum Platyhelminthes; order Polycladida; family Euryleptidae; genus Prostheceraeus; species Prostheceraeus crozeri. Next base: position 314,563 of record CAJQUW010004361.1, on the reverse strand, counting down.
CTGTTTAAAACATTTAACGCAGTTCTGTTCACATAATAATTTAAATGTCTCTTCTTCTAATTTCCTTCTGAAGTCACTTTTATTGGGAGAACTTTTTATTGCAGTGTTTATTTCACTATCATTGCAGTGTAGCATGGAGAAATCCTCTATCCACCTACGATCCAAATTGTGATTCATAGCATGCTCATCTAGATCCATTAGTCGATCAACTAAATCACCAGTGTTGATACTTTCACTGAGATTTGTTACAGTTTCTATAGCTTTGAACGAATATCCAAGGTCTCTTGCGACAACCCACGACGTTGGGATACTAGTCATCATTATGTATGTCATCAAAACAACTATCTCATATTTATAGCTTAGTTTGTCTACGTAAAAAGGAAAATCAATGTGACTGTCATCTTGATTACAATGGTTGCAATAGTCACAATAGTCGCAATTGAGCAAACCCATTCAAAATCAAACAACGGACGTCTATCGGTGCGTACCCAAGTACTCAGAACCAAGTCGCACAAGTTCGATCATAGACGTTCCGAAACGCAATGTACTCAACCCAGCCTACCAAGCACATGTACCTATCCAGTAAGACAGAAGTCATGCATGTTCCTATTCATAACACTGAATTATACATGTACCTATCCATGTTCCTATTGATAACACTGAATTATACATGTACCTATCCATGTTCCTATTGATAACCCTGAATTATACATGTACCTATCCATGTTCCTATTGGTAACCCTGAATTATACATGTACCTATCCCTCGCAAGTAGGGCACAGTTTTCACTACTGTTGATTAACAAAATCGACTTGCTCAGAATCCATAGATTGGATCAAGCATGACGCACCGCATTCAACGTCTCCTTTATTGGAATGGTGTATGGACAATTTCCTGAAGCAGATGGTTACAGAATCCACGCGACCGAAATCAAATAACGTGTTAGATCTAATTTTTGCTTGAGAGTCTATAAATTTCGATGATGCTAAGAGTTCTGCTAATTCTAAATAAATGCTAAATTATTAGTAAAAAAATTATTTAATATTTTTAAATATTATTAATTTATTTTAAATATTAATAATATTAATATATGATATAATAAACATATTAATATATTAATTTAATTTATTTAATTAATTAATTTAATATATTAATATTATTATTTATTTTAAATAATAATATTATATTTTAATATATTAAATATTTTTTAAATTATTTAATAAAAGCTAAATAATGCTAAATTCTAGAGTGTCTCGGGTCCTCCGATCATGCAATTGTGTCGTTCAGATTCCTTCATTCATTAGATCAATCGTCCAATGAAAATGTGACAGAGCATTATCAGTTTTCTCCAGGAAATTGGAAGTATTATAGTAGATGTCTCCACAATAGCCCTCTCAAAGTGGTGTTGATATTATAAACTTAACATGGAATAGGTTGCTTCAAAATATTTTGGATGCGGCAGATAGTGCTATCCCAAAGTGACAATACTCACACCGTCGGATGTAGTCAAGAAACGTTCGCACGATCCTACGGCGACATCGCCGTTTACATCATCAGTACTAGACCTCCCTTACCTTTGTAAATTATTGGAAAATGAAGTATTCATTTAGTTCCCTTGCATTCGCCACTAGAGACATGCATTACTAGTATGAAAGATACTTTTGCTCGGAGATGCGAGTAGTGAGTCCATGACAAAATCAAGGCCAAAAGGTGCAATGATGAGTCATCATGCTGACTCAGGCCCCCCCTCTGAAAGGAAGTGGCCAAGGATGTGATGGAAGGATGGGTCCGAGAGGAGGAAACCGTTCCCTACTCCCTCTGGAAGGAAGGAAGGAAGAAAGCGAGGGTAGGAATATAGGAACGATAGAGTTAGAACAGGTGGGTTTTGGACGTTTTGGGGTGAGAAAGGCCGTATTTTGGCATGAAGGAGGACTCGGATGGACAAACTGAGGGCAGATTCGGATTCTACGTGAAATTTTGGGTTAGGGAGGTTGTTTCCAGCTCAATCGGAGAGAAAAAGTGGTGACCCCCCCCCTCCAGTCAGACTTCCAACTTTGGTTCTAGGAATGGTAGAGAGTCGTCCGATAGCGCGTTTGAAAGCTAAGAGTGAGAAAAGTGCAGTGGAAAGCATCATATGTCCAGGTTTTCCTGGGTTTAGAGTGGAAAATGACTTGAAAATGGCAGGAATCTCCGAAAAACGACAGAGTTAGAAAAAGGTAGGTTTTGGACATTTGGGGTGAGAAAGGCCGTATTTCGGCATGAAGGAGGGTTCGGATGGACAAACGAAGGGCAGATTCTGACTCTACGTGCAATTCTGCATCGGTATGGTGATTTCCAGGTCAATCGGAGAGAAAAAGTGTCGACCCCCCTCGGCAGCGTTTCTTCCATCTTTGGTTCTAGAGATTGAAGAAACTCGTCCAATAACTCGTTTGAAAGCTAAGAGTGAGAAAAATTCAGTGGACAAAACGGCGTGTCTCTACGTTCGTTCGTTCAGGTGTAATGGTTTCTTCAACTCGGCTTCTGGTAATCGTAGAGAGTCGAGGGATGGCTTAAATGAAAGGTGAGAGCGAGAAAACGTGACTGTCAAAATTTGAAGTCAATGGGAGCACTAGAACCGGAGATACGGAGATAGAAGTGTTTAAAGTTTTGGATGATTGAGATTACGTCATCAGCTGGTCGCCACAAACTATATAAGCTGGGAACCGAATGAGACATTTCATTAAGACGAGAGAGATTGTCAAAGGTAGGTCGTCTCTCCGGAGCTCCGATGATAGCATCGGAAATTCCAAAATCAGAAACCGACTTAGAAAATTTCATTGCTTTAAGGCGTCAGACTTAAAGGTTAGCCAGGAGATGGCCTTAGTCTCCAGGCCATAAAAGACTCCAAAACTTTAAAGGCTCGTAACTTTGCTTCTACAAGTCCTTTTGACTTGATTCAAAAAAGGTTCGATAGCTATTGATCAGACCTATATTTACAGACTACCTATAAAATTTCATAAGTAGTACTAAATGCTGAAAAATTTAAATTCATTATTTTTGGAGGTGTTCTGGGGTTTTTGACCCTACTGAAGTCAACTAAAGGATTTGTAATGATGTCTGAGCCAGTCTTCTCATGTCTTTACATGATACAAGCGGCTTTTCACTGAAAGCGAGCATGGTACGGAGAGTTTTGCTGTAATATTCCAATGACAGGGTGTTCCTTCGGAACGGCGGATGATGCCGTAGTGATAAGTGTGGCAAGGGAGTGTGCCATATTTTAGACCGAAACCTCTGGGGCAACTCATGTTGGGCATTTGACACAGTTCTCAACGTAGCACTTTGAACGCCAATCGGTTGAGTCTTAGCTGTCTTGTCATGGGTGGCTACTAAACATCTCCATTGCAAAACGCTTGTGAATCACGGCTTGCTATCAAGCTGATCAAGGCAACGATTTGGGATGTTTCCTCTTGTAAACAACTCCACCAGTTTTTGTGTCAAAATTGGGGCCCGGATACCAACACAGTGACATGACGCACGCTCTGTCCGCCCGAGGTTGGATTTGTGGATCGAGGCCTTGGAGCTGGGATAAGATCCCGTCTGAGTAATGCCTGTAACGGCTTCAAGAGCTTAACACCTAAAGGGTTGCTGGCTTGCTATCAGGCCTTTGTGAAATCTCGTCTAGCCTCAGTAACTCAGGGTTGGCAACGTCTATCGCTTGTCATTGTTACTTAGTAAAAATGAGAGGGTTGCTGCAGGCATTGACGTCAAACCTTTTCGCGTCATAGGGTAGCCAGTCTTTGTGTTGGGAGTTGGTTACTGAAAGCATGGTGACTGCCGATGCCCATAGTTGGTAAAACCGCTGTTGTCATGTCAAACGCATGGCCAAATAAGGAAGGTCTGAATCATGGCTTTGTGCTCACTGGGTATATAAACCGCGTCTTCTCTCTCAACTTCATTCCTGTTTCAAGTTGCAGGACGAACGGTGAGTGCTCTGACAAGGTTTGCTATCAAACTTTGGGTTTTGGGATAAAGCTAGGAATCATACTCTCTAAATTTGGTTGACGATTTTATTCCAACGTTTGCTATCAAATGTTTAGTGACTTAGTCTTTCAATGCATATCAGCAAGTATATCGGCAATGCATATCCTATAAACACTTGCTATCAAATTTTACCCTATCTTTACAGAATCTTTACAATGACTAAAACTCCACGATTTATCATCACGCAATGCTCCTGCGGCAGATTGACTAGGGGTAGTGAATACCGAAAACACATCAAAGAGGGGACGCTGGACCAACATGAGAGAGTGCATGTTTTTAAGGTCTGCGTTCATCATAAGGTGGTGTGTGATGAGGATGATGTTGAGGGTTTCCGGAAGGCGCATGAATCTTGCCCATCCGGAAACATTGGTGCGCTGTCGTTTCGTATGTGGATGAGTGAAATAATTAAGGCGAAGGAGGAGTTGGATGCAGCAGTTAAAAGTATTGAGGGTGCTGTAGCGAAGGAACAGGAGACAGTGGTGAGTGAAGAGGAAGTAGAGGTAGAAGGAGTGATTGAGCGAGCGAGTGATGAGACTAGGAAGTTGATGGTCTCATTGTTTGGGAGTGAGTGGTCTGAAGAGTTGGATGGTGAGATGGGTGAGCCTGTAGCTGCATCATCGCCTAGGAAAGAGGCGCATGATACAGAGGCGTTTGTGAGGTTGAAGGATCGCATGATGGGTATGGAGAGTGTGAATAGAAAAGTTTTGAAGGAGAATGAAGAGCTGAAGGCTAAGGTTGATGGTATGAAGGTGATGAGAGAGGAGTTGGAGGAGATGCGAGTGAAGGAGCAGGAGTGATTGAAGGAAAGGAGTGGAATGATGAAGCGAGTGAAGGCAGTTGAGAGCTTAGAGTCGGAGTTGATGTGTGAGAAGAATGAAGTAGAGCGGATGCGAGGTGTGGTGAAGGAAGTGGAAGAGACGAAGGTGATTAACAGACAGTTGGGGAGTGAAGTGGAAAAGTTGCGAGAGGTTGAGAGAAGAGTGAAGAGGAAGAGAGTGTATGAGGTTCACCTTCCCCTCTTTGAAAACAATATTTGCGATGTGCCGATCCTCACGGACGATCCAAATACGACACAAAGCTGTGATGAAGGCGAAGGTGTGAGATGTCTTCATTTGTCAATTAAAATGAATGGCGATTTGGAAGACTTCGTCGTACGGAAAGTTATAAAGAAAAAGCCGAGTAAGTCCCTCTAAAGTCATCTACTCTAAATCGTCTCTCATTCACTGTCTTTTCTTTTCAGAGTTCTTGCAGTAGTCGTGGAAGTGACAGTAGTAGTGTCGGTGGACGGAGAACGCCCCATGAGCCCTCTTAAGGGCTACCTTCTAATGCATCTAAAGCGGTCCCAAGCCCGCCACATATCTTCGGATATGGAATGCAGAGGGGAAGAATAAATGATGAAATGGGAGGCCACCCTTGCACCACATGCAACACACCAGACTTCTCTCTTCGGTAGTGAACAAGCTCTGAACGCATAAGTTACTTTACTGTATCGCAGTCGATTGCTATACAAGTATTGAAGAAAACGTAAGTTATTAAAATCAGCAGAAAAACAGGGAGACATGCGATGTTCCAAATATGCTTATTTTGAAGATTGAACTCAACATGATAAACCGTTGAGGAATAATACTACCGCGAAGTGTAACAAGTCCACCGTTTATAGAGATCAACTACATGGTATGAACTAACCCTTAAGGCTCGTTACCTCTAAAGTATAGTTAGTAAAAGTCGTCATGAAAAAATACTTTATTTGGTCTTTGGTTTAACATCCATCATTGAAACCCGTTTTACTAATAGCAATGACAATATGGTTCATTTTATTCAGAAGCAAATGATCGCCGTAACCATGAAAGTTGTTCATCCGAGAAATAATCTCCCGCAGATGTCGTGTATAAAACTCAGAAGCATCAGTAACATATTCTTGTCCGTAGGAACGAAATTGAAAGTCAACACTTTCCGCTTCTTCACCTTGTAGAAAATGAATATAATTGACATTTGCAATTAAGTGAGCCTTAATGAGACTGTCTTTGAAATAAGATATCAACTCCGTAAATATTTCTCGTGTGTAGTCTAAACATGCTTCCAATTCTGTCTCCTCCCTTTGAAACTCAAGGATGTAATCTTGTATTAAGCCTCCGAAGCTCTCTTGATGAAAACGAATCGTGCAATCATCATGTTTCAATGTATTGACTTCAGGTGCCATGGTTGAGTCTATTGCTAAACATCATTTTTGCCTAAGACGATTTCAATAACGCGTTACAAATGTGCGTGCGCACATCGGGAACTCAAGCTCGTCTGTGATTGGACGAGAGGTCTAATCCATTCACCGCTTAGGAAAGTCTTATAAAAGGCAGTGCACCAGCTCTGCTCTTCAAATTTATCGTTCACAAGGTGAGTGTCTGTGAGCTCCTGCTATCAGGTTGTTTTGACTTGCTATCAAGTTGAATAGTCTCTTGCTATCAAGAGATTCACTTCTGCTCATAAAACATATCATCGCTGTAATACCTCTTTTGCTCGAGTGTTCCTTCGGGACGGCGGGTACTGCCGTAGAGGGATAGCGTTGCACGGGTTGTTCGTCGTTTGTTAGACCGAAACCTCTGAGCCGTTGCTCATGTTGAGCGTTCGACTTCATACTCAACGTGACGCTTTCTCTCGCCAGGTCAGAGTACTTCAGCCATTCGACAAAGGTCAGTCTTTATGATATGGAGTAGAGTGAAATGTAATTCATTAGATGTCACTTCAGTGATTGTTCCCACGATAAACGTTGACTAGGCAAATGAAACGATTCTCATTTTCCTTTTCAGTGATTGAAATTTATACCTACCATTAATCATCTACAATCGACTGTCCATCATGGAATTCAATAAAGTTGAAAATTACCGCATTGCTGCTGAGATGGAGAAGGCCACCATCGAGCAATGTAAGTATTTGTATCAAGGTTGACTCACTCTATACTAACATCATTAGGGTAGACATCCCATTTAAACGTAAATCACGACCTGTCACCTCCCCTCTTTTATTCATTTTTAAACAGAATCCAAATTTTAACTCTGCTTATCTTTGCTGTAATTCTTTTTCAGTGCATGAATGTATTCGTAATGGGGAACCCGTCCCCCAAGGAGCAATCGGGGAAGCCTATGAGCGGCTTGGCAAGTGTAAGTATCTTTAACATCTCATGTTTAGGCTGTTTCAGATCCTCTGCATCATCCTTGTCTCAAATTCTAATCTCTCTTTCCTCTCTACAGATTTAGCAAAGATGAAGAAATGGGAAGAAGCCGCGAGGCGGAGATTCAATGTTGAATTTCCGACCCTACCTTCCCGCCCATCTACCTCCGCTCAAAGTCCGACTCCTTTCTCGGGTACCGTCATCGCCCCACCTCCACCGCCTGCTCCGCTCCCTGCATCAGTCCCTGCTCCCCGTCACCACGTCCCTCCGACACCCAAGCCCAGAACCCTTCCACCCTCGGCTCGTGTCCCACTCCTGCCTCCTCCTCGACCATCGGTGTTGCCGGAGATCAATTCATTAGATGGTAAGTAACCGTGATTGGAAAATAGGGGGATAAGACTTCAAACTTGAAATTATGATCATGTTACTAATCTCTTTTCTCTTTTTCTCAACAGATCTGGCGACGGTTCTCCTGGATGGCGACGTTCCCTCCCGCCCCATCATCATCCCAGCATCGCCACCACCACCTGCAGCAGCGGCCGAACTCCTTCTCCTCTCCGTTCAGTCGGTGGAGAGATTGCTGGAGGAGCAGGAAATGGAGTTGCAGATAGTGGGAGAGGAGAGGGAGATTGAAGTCGAAGTGGAGAAGGAGGACTTTCGATGCCAGCGGTGTAACAGGGTCTTCACCAAAGCCTACAGTTTCAGACGTCACACCGCTGGCAATGCCTGCAGAGGAGGAAAGCTCCGACCGATCCCTCAACGACCCAAGTGTGAAGGTTGTGGACGCACGTTCTACAACAGCACCAACTTGCGAGTCCACATCGAAGGCGGTTCCTGTGGCAGTGTGAGGCAACCAACGACAACAACAGGTAGGAAGCATCCCTCACCACCCGTCGGCTTTTCCTGTTCTTCGTGTCGGAAGACCTTTCCCAGAGTTTGTTCTCTCTTCGCACACACTCTGTCACACACATTCCACTGAGCTTTACACTGACAACAGCGTCACTCTAAGGCTGAGCAAGTTCTCCCTTGAGAGGCTCGTTCGTGACTATGTGATGGAAAGCTCTGAACCTATACAGGATATTCATCCATTCCCGTCAAAAAATATAGGTTTAATTCATCAAATGTTGGCGAGTTTAGACAGGTTTTTGCTCAAAGGCATGTTTTACGTCTCTGCTCGTTTCAATAAAATAGATAGCAGTACGGGAGAAGTAGAGTCCACTGTGACCAATAGGATAGCCTCCTGTGCTGCTGATCTCATAGGTGATGTGAACGAGTGGATAGAGAGACATGCCACCTATCTCGTCAACAACCTGGAAAAGTTCCTGGAAAGAGACAGCGGACTGGTCTTTGATGGGATCGAGAAAGTAGACATTAAAATCAATCTCTTAGAAAATTTGCAAGGGAGCGGTTGTTTCACCCTCCCCAAAGCACTGGCTGACAAAAAGGCTGTCATCAATGTAGAGTGTCAGTCCAAGTGTTTCAAGTACGCCGTCCTCTCCATACTTCACTATGATGACATAGATATGCATCGTCAAAGACTCACCAAGTATTGTGAATCGGAGGATGAGCTTAAGTTTGACGGGTTAGATGTCAACACACTAGATTTTAAAGGCATCGCCCAATTTGAAAAACTCAATAAAATTAAGATCGTCGTCCATCTCTGGGAAAAAGGTCTGAAGGGCGTTAGGTATAGCAACCGCCAAAGTAACTTCGACCGGGTTGTCATTCTCCTCCTAGTGTATAGCGACAACCACCCAGAATGGCATTATTGTGGCATTCCTAAAATTTCAAAGTTGTATCGCCACCAACAAAGTTGTTATAACAAGTATTATTACTGTGATCGCTGCACACCGCGCTTTAGGTCAAAACCATTTTTTGAACAGCAATACGAGTGGTGCTATCGGGGTAAGCTTCAAATGGAAGTGATGCCGAAAGATAAATTTTATAGGTATGAAGAAAAAGGCAATGAGCTGAGTCCCATTTGTGTCATTTATGCAGACATTGAATGCTATATTGATAGTGAAGATGAGACTCATCAACCTGCAGCCATTGCCTTTTTCTTCATTTCTCTTTGAGCATCACTTCCATTTGAAGCTTACCCCGAGAGCACCACTCGTATTGCTGTTCAAAAAATGGTTTTGACCTAAAGCGCGGTGTGCAGCGATCACAGTAATAATACTTGTTATAACAACTTTGTTGGTGGCGATACAACTTTGAAATTTTAGGAATGCCAAAATAATGCCATTCTGGGTGGTTGTCGCTATACACTAGGAGGAGATTGACAACCCGGTCGAAGTTACTTTGGCGGTTGTTATACCTAACGCCCTTCAGACCTTTTTCCCAGAGATGGACGACGATCTTAATTTTATTGAGTTTTTCAAATCGGGCGATGCCTTTAAAATCCAGTGTGTTGACATCTAACCCGTCAAACTTAAGCTCATCCTCCGATTCACAATACTTGGTGAGTCTTTGACGATGCATATCTATGTCATCATAGTGAAGTATGGAGAGGACGGCGTACTTGAAACACTTGATGATAGCAATAGAAAAAACCTCTCCCGAGTGAAAATTACTGCCGATGTATGATTGTATAAAATTCAATAAAATGTAATTGTGCCGACGTTTCGCGTCCAGACGCTGAGTCGTGGCAGAACTAGCACAGATAATGAAAGTTATCTTATAATCGTTAGTCTCTTTCATTATCTGTGCTAGTTCTGCCACGACTCAGCGTCTGGACTCGAAACGTCGGCACAATTATAATTTATTGAATTTTATACAGTCATACATCGGCAGTAATTTTCACTCGAGAGAGGTTTTTTCTATTGCTATCATCGGAATCATGGTCCTCCCGCCTTCTGCTATTGCATACATCGAAACACTTGGACTGACACTCTACATTGATGACAGCCTTTTTGTCAGCCAGTGCTTTGGGGAGGGTGAAACAACCGCTCCCTTGCAAATTTTCTAAGAGATTGATTTTAATGTCTACTTTCTCGATCCCATCAAAGACCAGTCCGCTGTCTCTTTCCAGGAACTTTTCCAGGTTGTTGACGAGATAGGTGGCATGTCTCTCTATCCACTCGTTCACATCACCTATGAGATCAGCAGCACAGGAGGCTATCCTATTGGTCACAGTGGACTCTACTTCTCCCGTACTGCTATCTATTTTATTGAAACGAGCAGAGACGTAAAACATGCCTTTGAGCAAAAACCTGTCTAAACTCGCCAACATTTGATGAATTAAACCTATATTTTTTGACGGGAATGGATGAATATCCTGTATAGGTTCAGAGCTTTCCATCACATAGTCACGAACGAGCCTCTCAAGGGAGAACTTGCTCAGCCTTAGAGTGACGCTGTTGTCAGTGTAAAGCTCAGTGGAATGTGTGTGACAGAGTGTGTGCGAAGAGAGAACAAACTCTGGGAAAGGTCTTCCGACACGAAGAACAGGAAAAGCCGACGGGTGGTGAGGGATGCTTCCTACCTGTTGTTGTCGTTGGTTGCCTCACACTGCCACAGGAACCGCCTTCGATGTGGACTCGCAAGTTGGTGCTGTTGTAGAACGTGCGTCCACAACCTTCACACTTGGGTCGTTGAGGGATCGGTCGGAGCTTTCCTCCTCTGCAGGCATTGCCAGCGGTGTGACGTCTGAAACTGTAGGCTTTGGTGAAGACCCTGTTACACCGCTGGCATCGAAAGTCCTCCTTCTCCACTTCGACTTCAATCTCCCTCTCCTCTCCCACTATCTGCAACTCCATTTCCTGCTCCTCCAGCAATCTCTCCACCGACTGAACGGAGAGGAGAAGGAGTTCGGCCGCTGCTGCAGGTGGTGGTGGCGATGCTGGGATGATGATGGGGCGGGAGGGAACGTCGCCATCCAGGAGAACCGTCGCCAGATCTGTTGAGAAAAAGAGAAAAGAGATTAGTAACATGATCATAATTTCAAGTTTGAAGTCTTATCCCCCTATTTTCCAATCACGGTTACTTACCATCTAATGAATTGATCTCCGGCAACACCGATGGTCGAGGAGGAGGCAGGAGTGGGACACGAGCCGAGGGTGGAAGGGTTCTGGGCTTGGGTGTCGGAGGGACGTGGTGACGGGGAGCATGACTGATGCAGGGAGCGGAGCAGGCGGTGGAGGTGGGGCGATGACGGTACCCGAGAAAGGAGTCGGACTTTGAGCGGAGGTAGATGGGCGGGAAGGTAGGGTGGGAAATTTAACATTGAATCTCCGCCTCGCGGCTTCTTCCCATTTCTTCATCTTTGCTAAATCTGTAGAGAGGAAAGAGAGATTAGAGTTTGAGACAAGGATGATGCAGAGGATCTGAAACAGCCTAAACATGAGATGTTAAAGATACTTACACTTGCCAAGCCGCTCATAGGCTTCCCCGATTGCTCCTTGGGGGACGGGTTCCCCATTACGAATACATTCATGCACTGAAAAAGAATTACAGCAAAGATAAGCAGAGTTAAAATTTGGATTCTGTTTAAAAATGAATAAAAGAGGGGAGGTGACAGGTCGTGATTTACGTTTAAATGGGATGTCTACCCTAATGATGTTAGTATAGAGTGAGTCAACCTTGATACAAATACTTACATTGCTCGATGGTGGCCTTCTCCATCTCAGCAGCAATGCGGTAATTTTCAACTTTATTGAATTCCATGATGGACAGTCGATTGTAGATGATTAATGGTAGGTATAAATTTCAATCACTGAAAAGGAAAATGAGAATCGTTTCATTTGCCTAGTCAACGTTTATCGTGGGAACAATCACTGAAGTGACATCTAATGAATTACATTTCACTCTACTCCATATCATAAAGACTGACCTTTGTCGAATGGCTGAAGTACTCTGACCTGGCGAGAGAAAGCGTCACGTTGAGTATGAAGTCGAACGCTCAACATGAGCAACGGCTCAGAGGTTTCGGTCTAACAAACGACGAACAACCCGTGCAACGCTATCCCTCTACGGCAGTACCTGCCGTCCCGAAGGAACACTCGAGCAAAAGAGGTATTACAGCGATGATATGTTTTATGAGCAGAAGTGAATCTCTTGATAGCAAGAGACTATTCAACTTGATAGCAAGTCAAAACAACCTGATAGCAGGAGCTCACAGACACTCACCTTGTGAAAGATAAATTTGAAGAGCAGAGCTGGTGCACTGCCTTTTATAAGACTTTCCTAAGCGGTGAATGGATTAGACCTCTCGTCCAATCACAGACGAGCTAGAGTTCCCGATGTGCGCACGCACATTTGTAACGCGTTATTGAAATCGTCTTAGGCAAAAATGATGTTTAGCAATAGACTCAACCATGGCACCTGAAGTCAATACATTGAAACATGATGATTGCACGATTCGTTTTCATCAAGAGAGCTTCGGAGGCTTAATACAAGATTACATCCTTGAGTTTCAAAGGGAGGAGACAGAATTGGAAGCATGTTTAGACTACACACGAGAAATATTTACGGAGTTGATATCTTATTTCAAAGACAGTCTCATTAAGGCTCACTTAATTGCAAATGTCAATTATATTCATTTTCTACAAGGTGAAGAAGCGGAAAGTGTTGACTTTCAATTTCGTTCCTACGGACAAGAATATGTTACTGATGCTTCTGAGTTTTATACACGACATCTGCGGGAGATTATTTCTCGGATGAACAACTTTCATGGTTACGGCGATCATTTGCTTCTGAATAAAATGAACCATATTGTCATTGCTATTAGTAAAACGGGTTTCAATGATGGATGTTAAACCAAAGACCAAATAAAGTATTTTTTCATGACGACTTTTACTAACTATACTTTAGAGGTAACGAGCCTTAAGGGTTAGTTCATACCATGTAGTTGATCTCTATAAACGGTGGACTTGTTACACTTCGCGGTAGTATTATTCCTCAACGGTTTATCATGTTGAGTTCAATCTTCAAAATAAGCATATTTGGAATATCGCATGTCTCCCTGTTTTTCTGCTGATTTCAATAACTTACGTTTTCTTCAATACTTGTATAGCAATCGACTGCGATACAGTAAAGTAACTTATGCGTTCAGAGCTTGTTCACTACCGAAGAGAGAAGTCTGGTGTGTTGCATGTGGTGCAAGGGTGGCCTCCCATTTCATCATTTATTCTTCCCCTCTGCATTCCATATCCGAAGATATGTGGCGGGCTTGGGACCGCTTTAGATGCATTAGAAGGTAGCCCTTAAGAGGGCTCATGGGGCGTTCTCCGTCCACCGACACTACTACTGTCACTTCCACGACTACTGCAAGAACTCTGAAAAGAAAAGACAGTGAATGAGAGACGATTTAGAGTAGATGACTTTAGAGGGACTTACTCGGCTTTTTCTTTATAACTTTCCGTACAACGAAGTCTTCCAAATCGCCATTCATTTTAATTGACAAATGAAGACATCTCACACCTTCGCCTTCATCACAGCTTTGTGTCGTATTTGGATCGTCCGTGAGGATCGGCACATCGCAAATATTGTTTTCAAAGAGGGGAAGGGGAACCTCATACACTCTCTTCCTCTTCACTCTTCTCTCAACCTCTCGCAACTTTTCCACTTCACTCCCCAACTGTCTGTTAATCACCTTCGTCTCTTCCACTTCCTTCACCACACCTCGCATCCGCTCTACTTCATTCTTCTCACACATCAACTCCGACTCTAAGCGCTCAACTGCCTTCACTCGCTTCATCATTCCACTCCTTTCCTTCAATCACTCCTGCTCCTTCACTCGCATCTCCTCCAACTCCTCTCTCATCACCTTCATACCATCAACCTTAGCCTTCAGCTCTTCATTCTCCTTCAAAACTTTTCTATTCACACTCTCCATACCCATCATGCGATCCTTCAACCTCACAAACGCCTCTGTATCATGCGCCTCTTTCCTAGGCGATGATGCAGCTACAGGCTCACCCATCTCACCATCCAACTCTTCAGACCACTCACTCCCAAACAATGAGACCATCAACTTCCTAGTCTCATCACTCGCTCGCTCAATCACTCCTTCTACCTCTACTTCCTCTTCACTCACCACTGTCTCCTGTTCCTTCGCTACAGCACCCTCAATACTTTTAACTGCTGCATCCAACTCCTCCTTCGCCTTAATTATTTCACTCATCCACATACGAAACGACAGCGCACCAATGTTTCCGGATGGGCAAGATTCATGCGCCTTCCGGAAACCCTCAACATCATCCTCATCACACACCACCTTATGATGAACGCAGACCTTAAAAACATGCACTCTCTCATGTTGGTCCAGCGTCCCCTCTTTGATGTGTTTTCGGTATTCACTACCCCTAGTCAATCTGCCGCAGGAGCATTGCGTGATGATAAATCGTGGAGTTTTAGTCATTGTAAAGATTCTGTAAAGATAGGGTAAAATTTTATAGCAAGTGTTTATAGGATATGCATTGCCGATATACTTGCTGATATGCATTGAAAGACTAAGTCACTAAACATTTGATAGCAAACGTTGGAATAAAATCGTCAACCAAATTTAGAGAGTATGATTCCTAGCTTTATCCTAAAACCCAAAGTTTGATAGCAAACCTTGTCAGAGCACTCACCGTTCGTCCTGCAACTTGAAACAGGAATGAAGTTGAGAGAGAAGACGCGGTTTATATACCCAGTGAGCACAAAGCCATGATTCAGACCTTCCTTATTTGGCCATGCGTTTGACATGACAACAGCGGTTTTACCAACTATGGGCATCGGCAGTCACCATGCTTTCAGTAACCAACTCCCAACACAAAGACTGGCTACCCTATGACGCGAAAAGGTTTGACGTCAATGCCTGCAGCAACCCTCTCATTTTTACCAAGTAACAATGACAAACGATAGACGTTGCCAACCCTGAGTTACTGAGGCTAGACGAGATTTCACAAAGGCCTGATAGCAAGCCAGCAACCCTTTAGGTGTTAAGCTCTTGAAGCCGTTACAGGCATTACTCAGACGGGATCTTATCCCAGCTCCAAGGCCTCCATCCACAAATCCAACCTCGGGCGGACAGAGCGTGCGTCATGTCACTGTGTTGGTATCCGGGCCCCAATTTTGACACAAAAACTGGTGGAGTTGTTTACAAGAGGAAACATCCCAAATCGTTGCCTTGATCAGCTTGATAGCAAGCCGTGATTCACAAGCGTTTTGCAATGGAGATGTTTAGTAGCCACCCATGACAAGACAGCTAAGACTCAACCGATTGGCGTTCAAAGTGCTACGTTGAGAACTGTGTCAAATGCCCAACATGAGTTGCCCCAGAGGTTTCGGTCTAAAATATGGCACACTCCCTTGCCACACTTATCACTACGGCATCATCCGCCGTCCCGAAGGAACACCCTGTCATTGGAATATTACAGCAAAACTCTCCGTACCATGCTCGCTTTCAGTGAAAAGCCGCTTGTATCATGTAAAGACATGAGAAGACTGGCTCAGACATCATTACAAATCCTTTAGTTGACTTCAGTAGGGTCGAAAACCCCAGAACACCTCCAAAAATAATGAATTTAAATTTTCAGCATTTAGTACTACTCTTGAAATTTTATAGGTAGTCTGTAAATATAGGTCTGATCAATAGCTATCGAACCTTTTTTGAATCAAGTCAAAAGGACTTGTAGAAGCAAAGTTACAAGCCTTTAAAGTTTTGGAGTCTTTTATGGCCTGGAGACTAAGGCCATCTCCTGGCTAACCTTTAAGTCTGACGCCTTAAAGCAATGAAATTTTCTAAGTCGGTTTCTGATTTTGGAATTTCCGATGCTATCATCGGAGCTCCGGAGAGACGACCTACCTTTGACAATCTCTCTCGTCTTAATGAAATGTCTCATTCGGTTCCCAGCTTATATAGTTTGTGGCGATCAGCTGATGACGTAATCTCAATCATCCAAAACTTTAAACACTTCTATCTCCGGTTCTAGTGCTCCCATTGACTTCAAATTTTGACAGTCACGTTTTCTCGCTCTCACCTTTCATTTAAGCCATCCCTCGACTCTCTACGATTACCAGAAGCCGAGTTGAAAAAACTCGTTTTTTCAAGTATCCAAAATCTTGGAAAATGCACAAAAATTCGATTTCAAACATGCTCTCATTTAAAAACCGAACCTTCCACACATCTGAAAAGATAGGATCCTAGAGAACAAGGTGCGGTCTTGCCCCTAAAAGAAACCCGAGCTCTTCATTCACTTCCATTCCTGAGATAGTCGTCATCAAAGTAGGCCACAATTTTACATTTTCACGAAAAAATCCCGTGTTGAGACACAGTGTGAAGAAAAGTTTTGACTTTTTCTCTCCGATTCACTTGAAACTCACCTTCTAAATACAGAATTGCACGCTGATTCCAAATGTGGTCTCAGTTTTGTCATCCGATGCTTCGTTCACCCGCTAGAGCCATTTTTATAAAAATTCTAGCTCTGTCGTTTTTTCGGTGATGGTCAATAATCTTAAAGTCACTCTCACACCTTAACAAACAAACGTAGAGACACGCCGTTTTGTCCACTGAATTTGTCTCACTCTTAGCTTTCAAACGAGTTATCGCACGAGTTTCTACAATCTATAGAACCAAAGATGGAAGAAACGCTGCCGAAGGGGGTCGACACTTTTTCTCTCCGATTGAGCTGGAAATCACCATACCGATGCAGAATTGCACGTAGAGTCAGAATCTGCCCTTCGTTTGTCCATCCGAGCCCTCCTTCATGCCGAAATACGGCCTTTCTCACCCCAAATGTCCAAAACCTACCTTTTTCTAACTCTGTCGTTTTTCGGAGATTCCTGCCATTTTCAAGTCATTTTCCACTCTAAACCCAGGAAAACCTGGACATATGATGCTTTCCACTGCACTTTTCTCACTCTTAGCTTTCAAACGCGCTATCGGACGACTCTCTACCATTCCTAGAACCAAAGTTGGAAGTCTGACTGGAGGGGGGGTCACCACTTTTTCTCTCCGATTGAGCTGGAAACAACCTCCCTAACCCAAAATTTCACGTAGAATCCGAATCTGCCCTCAGTTTGTCCATCCGAGTCCTCCTTCATGCCGAAATACGGCCTTTCTCACCCAAAAACGTCCAAAACCCACCTTTTCTAACTCTGTCGTTCCTATATTCCTACCCTCGCTTTCTTCCTTCCTTCCTTCCAGAGGGAGTAGGGAACGGTTTCCTCCTCTCGGACCCATCCTTCCATCACATCCTTGGCCACGTCCTTTCAGAGGGGGGGCCTGAGTCAGCATGATGACTCATCATTGCACCTTTTGGCCTTGATTTTGTCATGGACTCACTACTGATGCGTAACAACTCGAATCAGAGTTGAAGGTGGGTCGTGGGTCATTGGTGATGTTTTTCCGAAAAGTTGGTGGGTCAGGTGGGTCGTGGGTCAGACTTCGTTGACCCACATCCAACCAATTTGACCCATGATAGATTTGAAAGTCTCAAATACAGTAGACTTCATTTATTCGTATTCTTATCATTCATGAAAAATGATTGAGTCAGTGTCACTGAAAGGTGTGATCACAGAATTAGATTGTTTAATCGTATCACTTTGCTAGAAGTGCAAACTGATTCAAGAAATTTTTAATACCTTGTGCGGATATCTCTGAATTCCTTCAAAATTCGCCACGACTCCACGACTCCTTCAGATTCGAAGAATTCAGATCATTGCGCAAACTTTGCTGTGTGATCCGGTTGATAACAGTCACTGAAACTTTGCACAATTTGGCGTGTTTAATGTTGAACTGGCTGCTCATTGTTCGATTGCTATGGTAGTCAAACGGAAGAAGAGACGACCTGTCTAATTCTGTGGGTGTGATAGATACATGCACACAGTCAAAATATGCAACACTGTTGACTTTCACAAACCTCATACAGTTTCGAAATGGGCGGAATTCACACAAATTAAAGGTCCAAAAGCATCTGCTGCTGTCTACTGAGAGATGTTGGTTGTTGTTAATTGGTGGAGAGAAGTGTTTGAGCACAATTGTGTATGCTGGATTCTGTGTTTCTATGTCTGACGATACCCAATGATGTGTGGCCTTGATTTCAGAGATACAGCCTCTGAAGAAGTCAGGTATTCAGAGATTTTATTCATCTTGAAAATTTTCTTGCAATGCCAGCCGACCTTCGCTTTGCTTGTTTCGTTTGATCTTAATGGTCTTTCGTAGAAAATATCCTCTGGTACAGATTAGCATGGTAAATCTCGGGTAAAGATTGATCACAGCCCAAATATTTTCGAAATATGCAATTGATCAAAATAGTAATGGGCAAAAGACCGTTCCAGGACAGGCCAAAATTCTCAAATTTTTTTTGTTCTTTTAAAAACGTCTAAATTTAAGAATTTTGGTCACTTTTTCAGGTTTTAGGACATAAATTCATAAATTTAGTCAATTTAAAAAGTACCATTTTTTTGAAAAATTGGTATTATAAAAGAACGACTAAATTTAAGAATTTTGGTCATTTTTCAGGTTATGAAGACCTAAATTCATAAATTTAGGCGTTTTTAAAAATACCGAATTCTTCCAATTTTTCAAAATCTCAAATTTGAGAATTACAATTTTTCTCCTCAAAATCATGACCGTTCCAGGACACCGAAAAATCATAAAAGTTAAGAATCTCAAATATGTGATTATGATTATTTTTATCCTCAAAATCATGAACGTACCAGGACACAACATCAAAAAAATTCGTATTATTAAAAACGTCTAAATTCATGAATTTTATCCATTTTTCAGGTTTTTAAAATATCAGATAACTAAAATTATGTGTCTAAAAATATTTCATTAAAAATGGAAGAAACAAAAGTGGAAGAAACCCCGAGAATGTATCCTTCGTTATCACAATTAAAAACAAGTGAAATGGATCACAATTATTATTAAGATTAGAGCATTATGATAAATTAAGAAGACGCAATTATTATTTAGACATTCTTCGTTGTTGTATTCTCAACATTATTTAAGTACTAATTGTGTGAACTAGAAGATCATTGTAACTCATAAACTCAAAATTATTCAATGAACCCGTACACTAGCTGATAATTGAAGAGAGACAGAGATTCAAGCGAGAGAGAGATTTATTGTTCTAGCAACGGAATACATCTAACAGCTTTCCCCTAAAATTATCGTGGAATCTCTTGTCATTTCAATTTACGCATTGGTAATATTTTGACAGTTCAATTTACGCGTGCGTAAAATTTTGACAGTTCAATTTACCCCTACGTAAATTATTTTCAGAATCAGTTTTCAAAATCTGTTTTCAAATTCAGTTTTAGAAATCGATTTGCAAAATTCATTTAACGTTCTCACTTGAATAGGTTAAAATATACATGCGGGTAGCAAAGTACTTCCCATTGTGAAGTCATGAATAGGTTAAGCACATAAGAGTGCATTGACAATAAAGGCAAATGACAATAAAATTCTTCTTCTAAATTTAGAACGCATAAACGCCGATATGCAGGATAGTTGTTATAGCAATTTTAAACAATCACTTTAACGATGATACACATTAACGAATGAAGTTCATGAAGTAAATGGAAATCTGTAAAACAATGTAGATTAGAATAATTATAATATAATCATTTCAAAATCGAATAAGTAGTAAGGAAAGTTATCATTATGAGACATTTTTAAATCAATCCCCCCTCCCTTCTGTCTTCTAGGGGTCCCTATAAGAAATTTTTTTATTATTAAATGTCTAGCATTACCGAGTTCTTAAAATTATATGGAACGCAAACAACTACAAATTTTGATCTAAAGAAAATTGCTGATCAATTGGGAATAGAGAATTTTCTCATATTGATGAGAGACGAATTACAATTCCTAAAAAATAAGCCATCTATCATATTCATAACAAATCTTCACACATCAGATCAAAAAGGAGTACGTTGGTCTGCCGGACAAAGAAATATAAACGGAGATAATTATTATTTTGACCGCCCAGGGGCTGAGAACTATTGGTTTGACTCTTATGGACTTCCACCTACAAATGAAGTAAGAGAATTACTTGGAAATGGAATTTATAATTACCTTCAAATTCAAAAACCAGGAACTACTTATTGTGGACAATTATGTCTTTATGTTTTATTGAAATTACAGGAAGGAGTACAATTTCTTGATATTATGTTAGAATAGAATAATAATAATGATAATTAAAAATCAAGCGAAGCTAGCTAAAGCTCACTTCGTTGTAATTCATTTTGATAAAATCGGCCTCTGATATCTTCATCATCTAAATCTTTGATTTCGTAAGTAATCGGATAAGTTTGATTTATTTTTCAAACTTCAAATATCTCTTTAGTCCAATAGCCAACAAAGCCTTTTTCTAATTTATTCTTATACTTAAATATTCGTACGCTATCTCCAATCTTAAATTTCGGCTTAAGTTTCTGCAAATTCGGATTACTCTCATTCGAATAATTATTTTCGAATATTTTCTTTCGTATCAAATCAGGCTCATCAGAAGCCTTCTTTGGAGTTTCTTCAATACCTGAATGAACTTTATTATTGTACTGTTTAACAATTCCAGGTAATATCTTCAACCATTTCTGATTTCCTTGTTCTGTAAATTTCTTAAAAATTTTATTTTTCAATGATCTATTGAAACGCTCTATTACTACAACCTTTCCTGCATTTTCAGTTGAATAAACAGTTTCAAATAGTGGCTGAACATTTCCGTCATAAAATTCCGATCCTTTATCAACAAACAATTTCCTTGGCTTTCTATTAGTTTCTTTAAAGATTTCTTCAAACGCATATTTAACTGACAGACCAGTTTTGTTTTTTAAAGGCTTTACCCAAGCGTATCATGTATATAAATCTATAACGGTCAATGCGTATTTGTAGTCCCTTTCATTCGGCATATGAATAAGATCAGCACTCCAAATGTCATCTTTTTTAAATACTTTTACTTTCAATAAATATTTAGGCCTTCTGTATTCCTTGTGGATTTCGGACGCGTAGGTTTCAGAGTTATGAGTTTTGTCTAAACCCTGACCGAATAATAATTCAGCTTGTAAAGCTTTCTTTTCAAACATTCTTTCAATTCTTTCTCTAAATGTAGGATTTTGAATACTATCTAATTCTTGAATCATCTTCTTGTCAGCTGCATGACGAGATTTTAGGTCATGATTTCGATAAGCTAAATCATGTCTGTAAGCTGCCGCATCTACTCTATTTATTGGTTCTTCACCTGGTTTCAGATTATTATTCTCATCTAGTCTTATATCTAATTGAGTTCCTGGACCGGTATATGAATGACCAGGAAGATGTTTTTCTTTCGAATATTTACTCCAAATAAATCCAGGAAAGTTTTCTAAGGTTTTTTGTATGTCACCTCCGGCATGCTAACAATTTGAGGTTTTATGTACTTTTAAGAGATAATTCAAAAAATCTAAATAAGAAATTTTTTATTTAATTAAATTTTCGGAATTTGTAGAATTTGCGGAATCCATTTTTAAAGAGAAAAAAATTTTTAAAGATAAAATAAAATAATCGTTTTACCTAATCGAACCTTGTTCAGAGGCTTTAGCCGATCGGACCAAAGGTCCTGAGGTTATTACCTTATCATACTAGGACTTAGATATATTCCAGAACCATCTTTAGTTTCTTTAATTTCAATTAAATCATCAACATTATGTGGAATGTTTTTAAAAACTCGTTTTCATTCATCAACTAAATTTAATTTACTAATAAAATTATCTACTATTCCTTCACCCCTAGCAACTTTCTCTCACTCTCTATTATGACGTTTTTGTTCTTCTAATGCTGCCTTCTCTGATTTATTTTTATTTACTGCTTGGACAATACCAGCTGTCCCACCTGCAACACTTCCTGCAGCTGCTATACCTCCTATTATTAGTGGAATTAATGGGAGAATCCCGCCATTCTTTTCTTCTTGTAATTGAATATTCTCTATCATTGGTTTACTTATGTAATACTTTTTTTGTCAGACATAATAGTTTTAGGTGTATTTTTGTCAACAATATTACGTAATTTTAATTCAACAGTTTTATTATTATTACTTTTCGCTTGCGACATTTTTAATAAAAACATTTTATGTTATCAAAAATTTTAATCTATTCTAGTTATGAAAAAATTTTAATCTATTCTAGTTATAAAAAAATTTTAAGTTAACAAAATTTTATTACTAATTACTAAAAAAAATTATTACTAATTACAAAAAAGTTTTATTACTAATTACTAAAAAAAATTTTAAGTTACAAAAAAACTAATTAATTAATCCTAGCCATCTTTCCATTAAGAATTTCAATAGAATATTTTACATCTTCTAACAATAAACCATAAGCCATCAATGAAGTTGTGGAATCTTTTATTTCAATATTAATTGTTACATCACAACCAGTCTTGATAATATCTTCAGATTGTGCACTTAAATCGAAACAGAAAACAGGATATAAATGTCTCCAATCTCCAGGAGTTAATTGTGGTTCAACTCCAAATTCTATACAAAGATTTCTATAAGCATCATATCCTTCCATAAATTGATTATTGCTATCATCGAATCTCAATGGATCAATTGGATATCGGGTTTGATTTAATGAAACTTGTAAACTTCGAATTGTATTGATATGAAAAAGATTGTTGTTCTTATCAAAACTTGGAGAATTATTTCTTTGAAAAGTTAGTAATAAATATCTTGGAGTATTCGCAGTTCTAGTAGAATGCCAGTTAAATCTTTGTTCGGAAACAGTTACTGAACTAGCAGTACGCTTTAGAAAATTTACTGAATTGATTTGTTAGTGTTTAATCTATCTGCAATATCTAATTCGACCTCTAAGCTAGGAGTAATATGCGTAATCCACCATTCAAGTCTATCAATTTTTAAATATGCTTTTTTTCCAGTCTTACCATAAAAGATTAATTCATTATTTGCTGTACGATGAATTATTAATTTAAATTTTGATTGACATGATATTTTGTCATAATCTAAATATCCGAATAATGGAGACAATGACCAATTTACTGTCTGTTTACTTTTCTTGTTAAATTCACGTCTTTCTTTATATGCAGTATTATTTGTTTTATTTAAATGTTTTGCAATATTTTCTACATCTTTCGCAATTCCTGCTACATCCGTTCCAGCGTGAGTTGAATCATCAACAATTATACCATCATTAGTATCAGGAAGCCAACCTTCGATTTCATACTTTTTATTATTTTCACCAATTGTTACAAATCTAAGCATTGTATCAATTACACCTGGAGAATCTTTTATTGTTTCTATATTTTGAGTTGCAACATCTAAACGCATTTGTGTAAATAATTTTGGAAAAAAATTATTCTCTAATGCAATATTGTCGGTATCTGGTAATGGTGTTGTAAAATTGACATCACTATATAAAGAATATTCACAGTGTCAAAATGAATCAGATAGATATATATAACTTTGCTGATTATCAACTTCAAAGATTAAATCTCCTCCAGTATTTACTCCACTGGAAGATCCGGGATTCATAGCAATTCCTATATAGTCATTCTTTTTTTGATTGTAACTGACGAACGGAGGATCGTCTATTCTAAATTTATTTTCGATAAGCGAAGACATTTTTATAAAAAATAATTTGACTTTTTGTTTTTTCTCAAACACAGAAAAAATTTTACTTAACAAATTTTGCTAAACCAGCCCCGCTACAGCTTTGCTGGTTAGACCGAAGGTTGCTGCTAACACCATTACCTCTTATTTCTTCAATTGAACGAACCGTAGGTTCCATGGCTACGCCTGATTTCTTCTCATGTTTACTCTCAGACCCTACAGCTATGTTAGCAATTTTGTTTTTTTTCCTCTGAAAGTTTTTTTAGTTTTTTTAGTTCTTCAGAATCATTCTTAAGCTTACGAATAGCTTCTAGTTGCTTTAATTCGTTTTGATACTTAACAGCATTTGATATTGCACTAGCTGTACTACCTATAGCAGCTGCTCCTTTTGCAGCAGATGTAATCAAATCTTTATTATTTTTAATTAAGTTAACGATACTTCCAATACCAGAGAAGATGCCAGCTCCACCGTTTACATTAGCTACGCGGTTTACACCATCTCCTTCTTTTTGAATTGTTTCTACACTGTCATAATGGTAAACAGATTTCATAGATGGTTCATGTGCTATTTTTTGATTTGAAGCAAAATGTTTAAGATTGTGTTTATAAATTATAAGCAATTTTTTAGGAATAAATTTGTCTTTTGGAAAAAATATTTACGTTAAGATTTACGTTTAGATTTACGTGCGTCATCGGCTAAAGCCTCTGGACAAGGTCCGATCAAGATTTACGTGTGTGAATAGATAACAACTTCGTGATAACTTTATTAATTTTCTTTTGCACTTTATCTATCGCGTCAAGCAGCGTGTGATGTACTTTAATTTCTTTTCTATTAACTTGCATTTTCTGCTGATTCATCTTCAACGCCATTTTAAGAGCATTTAACTTAACTTTAAGAACATCTAATTGTCTTTTAACAGCATCTAACTGTTCTTCATTTCTTTTAGAGTTTTCTTGTAATTTTTTCTTTAATTCATTTTCGAAATTGATTTTAAGAGTTTTCATTTTATCAACTTTTTGATTAAGTGAGTTTACTTCTTTTATTATTCTATTTATCTTTTTCATTTGTTGAGTAATTTTAGAACTTAATTCGTCAACACCTTTTTGGAATGTAGCTTGTAACTTATTTAATTTCTTTTAAATTCTTTCAGGTAGTTTTTCTATTTCATCTTCTAATTGTTCTTTTCACATTTTTATCTGATGTTTATTTTTAATTACAGCAGATTTTAGATTTATAGAAAGCAATATTAAAATTTTTGATTGTTCAGAAATTTTTTTAAAAAGTTTTGCTATTTCTTTTTCTAGCTCTCTCTCCTTTTTATCAAGTTTTAATAATTTTTCATTTAATGATTTGTCATTAAGTTTAAGCAACTTTAATTCATTCATCAGTGGAACCAAAACATCGTTTATATATTTTTCTTTTAAGTCATTGATTTGTGTATCAACATATTGTTTATTTGTTAACTCTATATTTTGTTGAGGAAGAATAGAAAGATGCAATGGACCAGATAAAACGTCTCCAGTTTTCATGATATAATTTTCTATCTCTATTTCTGATTCACGATTATTCGGGATATATGCACCTCCACCAACAATTGGTAGCATCATTTTTTAAACAATAAAAAAGTAATTTTTTCTTACATAAAAATATTTTTTTTCTAATAAAAATAAAAAAATGGAAAAAGCAAATTTAAAAAAAATTTATTCGCCCGCTTCATCCTGTTCTTCTTATTCGACGAGATCAACGGGATTTGAAAATAAATGTTTTGATAATAATAATAATCCATGTATAGATGTTAATGTTTTGTTTAAATTGCAAGCCGAAATATTCAAAGAACTAACTAAAGGTTTACCTTCTATAGAAACTAACTATTGTATTTTCCCAGGAGATCCATTTATTAAATTTCTGGATATTGTAAGTAAATATAATGATGTTGCCTATGTTGAACTAAATAAAGAAAATATGGTTATAATAGGTCATAATAATGTTTATGGATTTATTAGAGCCGTTTTGCCAATCAGTGATACAGATTCGATAGAAACTAAAATAATTAATTATATCAATATTATAAAATTAGTTAAAAAATTAAAATCTTTTTCGAAAGAAAAAATTAGATTATTTGATGATGAATACAATCAATATAATATTCATATAGAGAGCAAAAAACATAATGAAGAATTATTATGCCAAGTTTATTATAGAGATACAATTTACAAACATGAAACTTCAGAAATGCCACAAAGATATGATGATGATTCTTATATAGGATTATATTCAAATTTAAATATTAATTTGTTAAAATCTTATATAAATGGGTTATCACAACAAGAAAAAATTTATATGTGGACAACACCTTATACTATT
Source organism: Prostheceraeus crozeri (assembly GCA_907163375.1). Lineage (NCBI taxonomy): Eukaryota > Metazoa > Platyhelminthes > Polycladida > Euryleptidae > Prostheceraeus > Prostheceraeus crozeri. Next base: position 288,483 of record CAJQUW010004361.1, on the reverse strand, counting down.
AACGATGACCATAATCATGATCATAATAATTTTAAAGAATCTTATAATAATAGTGATGATGATTCTGAAACATCAGAAAAAGGTGTAAATGGTAAAAAAGATTATAAAAAGATTAGTAATTATAAAAATGTAAGTGAAGAAAAATTTATATCTCAACATGACATTAATACTACATATAATCAAAATTCATCTAAATTTCATTTGCTTACAATTGAAAATAGTAATGATGGAATAGTTGAGGATACTATTAGATAACTATGTGTCGGGTCTACAAAATTTAAATTAGGATTTACATCTAATCAATTTAAAATTTTATCATCTTTAATAAAAACTAAAATAATTCAGATTATGGTGGTGTTATTAAATTTTCCAAAAGAGATCAAAGACCAATATTTTTCTCTATTATATTATTATCAGAAAATAAATATCATTTAGAGTCAGATATTCCTATCAGGGAATGGCATCATATACCAAAAAGTGTAATTTATGATGTTCAAGAATCAATTTATGATGATGAAGAATCAATAGTTAGTGAAAATAAATTTAAATTATCTTTTGATAAGACTTTATATGATAAAACTTAATATGATAAAGAAAATAAAATAACTAAAGAACGTGAAATATATAATAATACATAATAACTCTCAAGCCTTGATATTAGAATGTTATATCTAAAATTAAAACACAATTTTTTTCTTTAAAAAACAAAAAAATGGAAAAGTTTTATTGTAACTTATGTAAAAAAAAGTTGCAAACAAAAAGAAGTTATCAATCTCATTTACAAAGTAAATTGCATTTACAAAATGTAGATGGAGTTGATGAAGGAAATATATTAAAATTAAATAATTATAAAAACTATCTAGAAACATTACCTACTGATATAAAAATTAAAAAAATGTTTGATGATTATTCACATTCGGAATATAAAAAAGCTTTTAATAGTGAAGATGAAAATGTACGAACCGAAGGTTCTAGGGCTTGGCCAGAGAGTTCCTCGCCCGTACCAGATGGAAGATATTTATTTAGCGATACTGATGAATTTAACGAAATAGATGAATTTGATGAAGCCGTAACAGATATAAAATATTTATTTAATGAATCTATTGAACATAATGAAACCTATGAAACTTTTTCTGATATTCTATCCAACTTTTATAATATATTTAAGAAATCTTTCAAATGTTATATGAATGTAGAAGTACTTTATACAAAAAATGAACCTGATGGAATTCCTGAAGAAATAATACAAGGACATTTTACAAATTCGCAAGAAATTTATAATGTAAATGATATACACCGCATATTTGAACAAATAATACTTAAATTAGAAAATTGTATATTTGAAGCCCAGTTACGTGAATCTGGTTGGAGATTTGTTAAAATACTATCTAAGAAAATAGTAATTGATAAATATAAAAATAATACTGGTGGTAGTTATGTTCCTTTACCTTTCAGTTCACCACAAATAATCAACATAAAAAATGAAGATGATTATTGTTTTCTGTGGAGTATTATAGCACATTTACATCCTGCAGAATATCACAAAGAAAGACTAAGTCATTATAATAAAGAAGAATACATAAATGAATTTGATCTCTCTGACGGTTTAGATGAATTTCCATATGATTATAATAGGTTATTAAAGTTTCATAAAAAGGAATAAAAATTTAATAGAAGTAAATGTTTTTGATTTAAATGTGAATTATGTTTCTATTGGTGATATTACTCCATTTTACTCAGATTCAAAAAAATTTTATTTGAATAATAAGAATTTATGTCAATCAGAAATAGTTTATAATGATAGAGGAAATTACATGCATCATAATATTTTTTACCATGGAAATATGATATGTACTGAAAAATTTCAAATTGTTAAAACATTATCACCAATAATGATTAATCATAATAATTATAAAGGACGTAATTTTAATTATGATTATTATTCCAATAATTCATCTTTATCATTAGAATATCAACAAAAATTACAAAATTTAAATAAAATTTTACAAAATTGTAAAACAGATTATCAACAACAATTAAAAATGTTACTACAAGAATATCACCATAAATATCAAAATAAGATAGAAACGATTCAAAAATTAAATGAAGACAATAGAGAATTAAATGAAACCAATCAAAAAATAAATAAAGAATTAAATGAAACCAATCAAAAAATAAATGAAGAATTAAATGATTGTTTTAAAAAATGTCAACAGCAATATAAAGAACAATATTATAAAGAATATGAACAAAAGCTACAAATATTAAATCAAAATTGTCATAAGTCTGAAAAAGACTTTCAAAGACAAATCGATTTAACACATGAAATATATCAAGATAAATTTGAAAAATTAAAACAAACAAAGCAATCAGCACAAGCGAATATATTATATTATCAGGGTCATTTTATATTGTGTAAAGATGTTTCTATATTTACAAAAACTTCAGATAATGCTAATTTTCCCTGTCTCCAATGTATGACGAGCTTTAGAACTAAAGAAGAAATGAATAGACATTTGGAGAATTGTCAACAAGACGAAGCAGTTGAAAATTTTTTCCCTAAGATGATTATTTAATATATAATAAACATTATTTGAAAAATAAAGTACCCTTTACTATTTATTGTGATTTCGAAGAATATAATGTTAACATGACACAAAATTCTGTTAATGGTAAATATGAAAAAAGTGCATCTGAAGAAAGTAAAGAAAAATATTTATTTGAACAAAAACCATTATGTTGGGGAATGTACATTCATTCAAATTATCCTGAATTATTTAAATCAGAATATTATCAATACTATGGTGAAGATTGTTCAGAAATGTTTACAAAGAAAGTAGAAGAATTACAAGTACGTTTTTCACAATTGCTTGAAACAAATATATCAATGCTTCCTCCATTAACGGATGAAGAAAAAATTAATTTTGTTAATGAAACAAATTGTTATTACTGTGGAAAAGAATTGGGTAATGATAAGCGAAGCGACGGCTCTGCCGATAAAGTAAAAGATCATGATCATCTAAATGGATTATATAGAGGTGCAGCACATAATTCTTGTAATCTTAATGCTAATAAATTTAAATATAACTTTGTTCCTTTATATTTCTACAATGGTTCTAAATATGATTTCCATTTAGTAATGAAAGATTTATTTTCATCTGAAAAATTACAACAACAACAAATAAATGTATTATGTAAAACAGAAGAAGAATATTTTTCAATGCAATTAGGTTGTATTAGAATTTTAGATGCATTTAGATTTTTTACTCCTTATTCATTAGATGTTATGGGAAAAACTTTGAAACCTGAACAATGTAAAATATTAAATAAATATAATTTAAAACCCTTAAAAGGAATATTTCCGTATGAATATATAACTGGAGATATAAATAGAATAAATGAAATAATGCAAGAACAACAACTTCCTTCACGTGATAAATTTAAATCAACATTAAAACAATCACAATTATCTGAAGAAGACTATGCAGAAGCTGAAAAGAATTGGAGAGAGTTAAATTGCAGAACAATGTATGATTATACAATGAAATATCTTCAGATAGATGTATTAATCCTTACTGATCTTTTTGAAAACTTTCGTGATATGTGTTTAGAATATTGTGGAATAGATCCATGTTATTGTTATTCTACACCAGGTTTAACATGGTTAGCAGGATTAAAACATACTGGTGTTAAACTTAAACATTATAAAGAAAATACATATGATAAATTATTATTTTTTGAATCTGGAATTAGAAGTGGTGTTTCATCAGTTTTAGGTAATAGATATGTTAAATGTTATAATAAGAAAGTAAATCCTAATGATTATGGAATATATAAACCTTTATCTCCAGAAGAAGGCGATCAGTTTATAAAATTGTTTAATCAAAATATAGAAGGACTTATATCAAATGAAGAGAGTCAAGCAGCAGTTGATGAATTCATGAGAGAAAACTATATGTTATATTATGATTTTAGTAGCTTATATTCTTCTTGCATGATACAAGAATTACCAACAGGTGAGATGGAATGGTATAATATTCTTGATTATCAAAAAACATATGATGGAAATTATAATCATGGTTATATATATGAAGTTGACTTAGTATATCCTGATGAAATAAAAGATAAAACAAAATATTTTCCTTTCAGTCCCGGAAACAAAATTCCCAATATAGAAGATTTTTCAGATTATCAAAAATCTTTAATTCCTAAGAAATACAGACCAACAAAAAAACTTATGTTAACACAAAGTAATAAAGGAAAGTATGTTGTTGAAGGAAGAATGCTAGATTGGTATTTAGAACATGGAATGATTCTCACCAAAATACATCGAAAACTATTTTATCAAAAATCTAGGTGGTTAAAAAATTATATAGAGTTCAATATTGAAAAACGTAAAATAGCTAAAAGAAATAAAGATGATTTTGGAAACGTGTTCTTTAAATTAATGAATAATGCATTGTATGGTAAGACTTTAGAAAATGTGCGTAATAGACAAAATATTGAAATAGTTTATGATAAAGATAGGTTTCAAAATTTAACAAGGAAACCTACATATAAAAGAACTACTATATTTCAGTGATGAAATATGTGCAGTACATTTACGTCGAATCAGCGTAAAGCATGATAAGTTTAATTTTATTGGATTCACTATATTAGAAGTAGCTAAGCTATTTATGTATAGATTTATATATGATTATTTAGCACCTGCTTATGGCAAAAACTATAAATTACACTTTACAGATACGGATTCCGTTTTCTTAGAATTAACAGTACCGTATAATTCTTCACTTGATGAAGAAATAGATAAAATAAAAGATTTTATTCATCCTTCAGAATTATGTAAAGTAAAAGATGAGTTAGGAAATGAAGATTTCATAACAGAAGCTATATTTTTAAAATCTAAATGTTACTGTTATGATACAACTAATAATATTAAAACACATAAAACATTAAAAGGTATTTCAAAAGCATCAGTGGCTAACCAAATAACATTTCAAGATTATAAGAATACATTATTTAATAATAAAATAAAAACAGCATGTAATTACAGACTTAATTCAAAGAAACATAAAATGTATTTAAAAGAGAAACATAAATTAGCATTAGATCCATTTGATGATAAAAGAAAAATTTTACCTGATGGAACAACTACTTTACCTTTTTTAGTTTATTTATTATTATTTAAATCCGTCTGGAAAAAATTTTTTATTATTTAAATCAGTCTAGAAAAAAAAAATTTTATTATTAAATCAGTCTAGAATAAAAATTTTATTATTTAAATCAGTTAAGAAAAAAATTTTTATTATTTAGATCAGTCTAGAATAAAAATTTCATTATTTATTACTCAGTAAACAAATCTTCTATAACTCTATCATGAATTTTTTTATCAATATTAATTGTAATGAAGCCATAATCTTTTGACCAAGCATTGTTACACGATTATTTAAATTCATCTTTAATTCTTACGCATAAATCTCTTAACAAATCACACAAGTTTCTTGCATTTATTTCAAATAGTATAAATATATTTGCATTCTTTCTAATAACACTTCCGTCTAATGAATACATACTTTGTGTTAAATAAAAAAACTACAGTTATTATGTCTACCTCTTGTGAAATAATTTCTCTGGACTGACTGATTTCTATCATTAACACAATCATCAAAAATTACACAATGTTTCATTGTTTTATCTAGTTTACTAGGATCTTGCATATTACCACTATCATCTATTAATTGTATTTTTATATGCTTATTTTCATTGGATTCTACTAACTGATTATTTTTTGCTGCTTCTTCACGCCACGAACTTATTTCTTCTTCATATTCAGAATTTTCATATTCTTTGAATAATGAAGCAATTGCTGTTTTTTTAAGATTATTTTCAAATCCATATTTTAAAAATTGATAGACGGGTTGTTCTGCTGTTGTTGTATAAATTATAAGATTGTTATAATCCAAAAAATTTGGATTCGTTAAAATTTTAAATAAAAGATATGTTTTTCCACATCCTGATCTTCCACAAATAACTTACAAAACTTTATTAGATAAATTTGGATGATGATTAAACTTAAGTTTTTTTTAATTTAATGGGGGCACTTCACTTATTTTATAATAAAAAATTTTTATTTTTATTTTATTTTTATTTTTAAAGAAGAAGAAGAAAATTAAACTTCTCTAGCTTCGCGTGGGAGTTTATACCTTCCGAACCAAAAGATCTATCATAATCTCTTCACCTCCAAAATTTATTTCTTGTCCTTTTTCATCAGTGATTCTGTTGCAGTCAAAACAAAACCATTCAATATAAGAATGTATTGACCAGACCAAACCATGGATGACAATTTGCAGCAGAACAAGAGTTTATATAGGTCTCTGTGAACACATATAAAATGTGCTCGGGAAAGTGTAATTCAAGCAAAAATAATTATGACAAAATTTATCTAGAAAGTTATGGCAATTTGCAATCACAAAAAATTGGCGAATTTTATTTCACCAAAATTGAGTCACCCTTAATTTGAGTAGTTTCAAATTTACTTTCGGTTTGGCCCATGCGTGAGTAGACTTTAGTTGGAGGAACATTTGGCGGCAAAGGATATCAGTTACAGATAAACTGACGGCTACAGATTCTAATGCTAATGTTGTTAATAGTTTTTCTTGTAATAGGGAAATATATTAATGTTTGTGGAATTACATTTAATCTATTACCAATGGGTACAGTAAAAGCTGGAAAACTGGATATTAAATTTGACAATTTACCATTTATATATCCTCCTTCAATAATGTCACAATGTACAACAATTGAATTTATTTCAGTTATTTTTGGAATCTTCTCACCTAAATGATAACCTTGACTATAGGTTTGTTTATTAAATCCTAATAGCTTTGACAATGATCTATCATGATTAAAATCAACTTGATGATTTTCGTCTAAAGTAAGAGAAAATTTATTAACTGCCGGTTCAACTGCAAAATGTAGTTGTTTCTTATCTTTAAATGGTATACCTAAATGTCTCTTAACTTCATTTGATATTGATTCAACTTCGTAAGAGCCAGGAAGAAAAGTTAGTACTTTCCACGTTTTGCCTTTATCAGTAGAATATCTAAATTGATCATTCACATCTTTTATAACATTTTGAATAGTGTTAAATGTGGAGAAACTAGTCAATGCAATTTGATAATTTTTAGTTTGTTCTAAATGTAGAATGGGTCCTAAATTACAAGTGTGTGATGAAGTAGTTGTTATAACTTTTAACGTCGTACTAAATTTTGATGAACCCAAAATCTCTGTTAGATTTTCTAAATGATTATTAATTTTGTCTAAATCTGCTGATGATAATTCTCTCGAAAAATCAAAAATTACTCAAAATTAATCAAAATTAAAATTTTGAATAAATATTTTTTATAAAAAACTTAAAAACAACAACATATTTCAGCTATACTTTGATAATCCTCTTCATTTAGAATCTTCTTTTCTAACAGTCTTTTCAATATAGCATGAATTTCATTGAAACTAGAATTATGTCCTTCTTTTATTGCAGATATTAAAATATTTAATCTATTTAGTAATTCTTGTGGATCATCTGGTAAGAATACAGTTGTTTCAGTTTTAAAACCTTTTCCTACTATAACTCCCGCTGATAATAAATTTTCTAATTCTCTATAACGTTTAAGAGTTTTTCCTGCTTTAACTCTATCTAACATAGCTTTATATTTTATGAGATCTTCTACAGCATAATTATTTAAATCTGCTCCTCTTAAAAGATCAACAAAATGTCTATCTAAATTAAAAGGATATTTATCTGGTGAAAAAATTAAACCTCGAAAAGGTTGTGGAAATATTTCTTTCTGTCCGAGATAAAATCTAGGTATTGTTTTTCCATCTATAAATGAAATAGAATGTTCAAATTGCATAGATTTTGGTAATTTCTTATTAATGTTTGATTCTAGTAAACCATAGTCATCTAATATAGTTTTGTGTTCTGGATCTGTTATATTAATTTGTTTATCATTATTTGTACTTTCTTTTTCAAGAGTTTTAAATGGTTTCATAGTTTTTTCAAAATCAGTTTTTACTTGCTCGGTTTGCTGCATTTTTTCAAACATATCAGATTGAATACCAGCTTTTATCATTCTATGCTGAAGATGATCTTCTTTCATAATATTTCTTTGTTTTATTAACTCTTCTAATTGTTTAATTCTTTTTAGATTATCAGCTATAATTTTATCCATTTTTAAAATATAATATTTGAATTTTGTGGTAACATTGGAATACAACAAAAACATTTTACTGAACAAATTATTTTTTTATTGCTTTGGCGTCTGACATCTTTTCGCTTTAAGTTTTGTTTAATAAAGTTTTTAGTTCTTCTAAAAAAACTTTATCATTTTCTTCATTAGAAATTTTACCATCACTAGAAATTTTACCATCCTGTTTATTCTTGTCATCAACTTTTCCTGTCTGTAATTGAATTGATATTTGATTTACTTCATTAGCTATTTGATCAAATTTTTCAATCTCATCTAACGTAATAACATTATCATCACATACTCTTTGAAAGTAGTAATGTAATTTGTCATAGACTTCTTTAATATGTAAATGTTTAGTTTTTAATGATTTTCGTTTCTTAGCTATTAAAGATTTATCTAACATTGTAACAAGTGAAGTTGCAAAAACACCCGTACCTGTTAAAGCAGTAGCAACTACTGGAATTACTAAAACACCAGAAGATATAACAATTGTTAAAGCACCTAAACTTATTGTTAAGAATAGGCCAATTCCTTGTCTTACATTCTTAACTTTAGACCATCTCTTTCTTAATTTATCATAATGCTCTAATCTTAATAATAATTGAGATTCCTTATTTTTCATATAACGTACTCTATCTTCGTGTTTTTTTTGTTCATTTCATATGATAACGAAGGATACATTCTCGAGGTTTCTTCCACTTTTGTTTCATCCACTTTTGTTTCTTCCATTTTTAAAGAAATATTTTTAGACACATAATTTTAGTTATCTGATATTTTAAAAACCTGAAAAATGGATAAAATTCATGAATTTAGACGTTTTTAAAAATACGAATTTTTTTGATGTTGTGTCCTGGAACGGTCATGATTTTGAGGATAAAAATAATCATAATCACAAATTTGAGATTCTTAACTTTTATGATTTTTCGGTGTCCTGGAACGGTCATGATTTTAAGAGTAAAAATTGTATTTCTCAAATTTGAGATTCTTAACTTTCATAATTTTCGGTGTCCTGGAACGGTCATGATTTTGAGGAGAAAAATTGTAATTCTCAAATTTGAGATTTTGAAAAATTGGAAGAATTCGTTATTTTTAAAAACGCCTAAATTTATGAATTTAGGTCTTCATAACCTGAAAAATGACCAAAATTCTTAAATTTAGTCGTTCTTTTAAAATACCAATTTTTCAAAAAAATGGTACTTTTTAAATGGACTAAATTTATGAATTTAGGTCTTAAAACCTGAAAAAGTGACCAAAATTCTTAAATTTAGACGTTTTTAAAAGTACAAAAAAATTTGAGAATTTTGGCCTGTCCTGGAATGGTCTTTTGCCCATTACTCAAAATATCTTGATAATATACATGCTTCATATCTAAAAGTATTTAACCGTACAATCCACTGTCGCATCACACATGTTCCATGCATCCCATTGCTCATTCGATGCATGATAATCTGAAATACGATAATTCAAACGACGGTCATTGATATAGACACAGACTGTATTACTTTATTACCCTTTCACACAGACTTATTACGGCAGAGCACTGTGAGGAGATATTTTTTGACACTTCGTATCAAGAAAAAGTTTCGTTTTGATATTTGATTTGGTATCAATAAAAATAGGAATATTTACATGATGTCGCTAGTGATTGCTATCACAACGTACTTGTACATGTAGCGCCACTCAAATGTATCAGTTCACCTATATTTACATTGTAATCTAATTCCTGAATTATAATCTTGTCCTCGTGCAATTTTCTACTCACGCGTTACGCATGCTTATTCCATTTGCTTTTCAATGAATGTCACTCTTACATCAAATATGCAACTTTCTACTTAAATCTAACATTAGCGGAAGTTAATGAAATTTGGATCGAAATCCATCTGAAGCAACAAAATAATAGTTTGACGATTTTTCTGTAATAGCTTTCACACATGTTGTGAAATCCAGAAAATTTCGTGATTTTTTTGTCCCCAGAAAAAAATATTCGATTTTTAATGAAGATAGACCTCAAAACATTGTGATATCATACTATTTCAACATTTTCATATGTCAAACCACAATCCACTCACCATAGCGAGAAAAGAAAATTGAAATTCACGCCGTCGAAGAGATGACGCGTCGAAGATATGACGATATATCTTAACATTGAAGACATCCTCAATTTTCTATTTTCAAGCGATTAGTAATGATAAAGTACAACACTTCTATGGTTACTGAACCTGCACTTTCTGTCTTCTAGAACTGGCAAGGTTAGCGGGTCAAAACAGAAGTCGCTTTTGACGTCAAAGAGATGATATTAAATATGCTTAATCAATGTATTCATTGTCTTTATGTTACTTTATCACCAATTTTTATACTTCGATTTTACCTAATTAGATATCTATGACAAGAATGTTGAGCCTACTGTTTCTATTCCCCAATGCTGCTATATGTGCGTCAACTTACATTCAAGAAAGTACCTTGAAGATTAGGCCTACAGTACATTTAGGAACTATGGCTATCGTCTAGATAAATTGCACGTGCAAATTTTCGGGATAATTTGTTTCCAAAAAACAAGACATCGAAGGCAATTTGATTCAAAAGATAAGCAGGTCCATCTGACTAAAAATTGCAATTTATAAAGATATGGAAAATCGTATTGATTAACAGTCGATAATGATCGACAGTCAATGATAGATCATGAAAACTATTGAATAAAATCGTGTTTGAGAATACCTTGACTACTTAAGACGCAGACTGATTTCAGAACATCATAGGAATAATGACACACATCTATCGGATCTGGCCATTTCCATGTGACTGATGCTCGACTATAGATATAAAAATTACCGGAAAAATTGGAAAAATATGGAAAAATAAAAAAAATTTCCTGTCAACGAAAGATCTTCCATCTAAGTAAATTTGCAATAAAGTGTTGATTAGGTAAATGATACGGTATCTCATTTTGAATGAAACAAGTATTATGGTACAGCAACATATGCGCAATTTTTATTTAAGAGATTGGTAAATTGAGCTTAATTTAAATTAAACAATTACGGGAAGACACAACTGGGAGTATTAAACAAACACGGATATATCGTGAAATTTACTCGACAAGAAATAGAGAAGAATATATTAGGCCTATATGAGGGAGAAGGATATCAAGGCATTCTATGATTTTGACTTTGATTTGGACATGAATAAGCCTAAATAATCTACCGATACTTGAAAACATCACCTAATTACAAAAATCTCTATTTCTTGATTAAAACAAAAAAACAGTAGTCTAACAATTGGAGGCTAACAAAGTTGGATAACAAAATTATATACTCTTGCAAATCTTCAATAAAAAAAACAATACCATACGAAGTCTTTCACTGTGCTTGAGGTTATGTCTTTTTGCTACCTTTCTCAATAAGGATTCACGCTCTAACTCGCAGAATACATAGATAGTTCTCCTCCTGGTAGAGCCAGAGGCCAGCTCCGGCTCTTTGACGCGTGTGCAGAATGCACGGTTTACTATGTCGATTTCCTCCACTTCCGGAAATTGATAGCTACTCACGAGAATCTGAAAGTGAAACAAATATCAAAGAACACGATATAATAAGAGCATTTAACAAATGTTCTGGGATTTATACGAATAATAATTAGGCCTACATACTTTTTGTGAGCATTTCATTAAAATCATATTATATTATTTATCATATTATCAATTATTATTTATCTATATATTTATCTTTATCTATATTATCTTTAATGATAATGTCTTCAAACTTTAATAATGGATTCAATCAATAATTCAATTAATAATGGATTCAATATCATCCATAATCATAATCCATATCCATAATCATAATAATGGATTCAATTAATAATTCAAACTTTGATAATGGATTCAATCTTTAATGATCTTCTATATTATCTTTATCTATTATATTATCTATCATTATCTATCTATTATATTATTAGATCATATTATTTAGTGAATAAACAATCTCGTAGACCTAAAAAATTGTTTGTTGAAAATATCTTCTATTTTATTCACTGTTATTTTTCCTAAGTCTGTACGTACTTAATTCTACATGCGGATACAATATGAGCTGAGTTTACTACGTTCATTCATGAAAGACAGCTATTCAAAGTAAGCCAATTTAAATTAAATTATAGTAAATTAATTGATTTACCTTCAAATTATTATAATCATTTAAAGGCAAATCAATTACGATAATAATTATTCAATTTTATATGGCCAGTAGGATCCCGGTGAAAAAAAATCGTCGGCGATTACTCGGCAAATAGTCGGGCAGTGTCGGCTGTCAACCGTGTCGGTACACCGAGTGAATGCCGACACAGGTGTTGTCGGTACCCATCGGTTAAGTGACGGCTGCACCGACATGATTAGAAAATCGGGAAGTGTCGGCATGTTCTCCCTATATGCCGACAGCAACTCTGATTGGACAATTATTAGCAAATCTCGTCCACTCCAATTCGTGTGATCTATATAACTTAAACACTGCTGTGATTTACAACAGAGGACTCCTGCTGCGCTCGAGGAGCATAGTCAGCACATTCTGCTTCTTTGCAAGTGGCACAGATGAAAGACAAAATGGCAACCTCGTGCAAAAAGGATTACAGAATTCCTCATACCAGATATCAGGACCAGATTTCCGGCAGCATGTGGTAAGTTAAGATATCAATACATGTCTACATATAGCGGCAGCTATGGGTCAACAGTTCTGTCTCCGTTACTTGTATTTTATTTTTGAGTGATTCAAAATGTAGATAGAATTACATGGAAATTCACAGAACATCCTGACAAAAAGAAAAACGCATGTTAATGTATTATGTGCGTATGCAATCCTACATTAAAACAGCCCGATTTTAATCGGTGCATTAATCTGTTGCACATTCTTTACTGCAGCGCAGAAAATGTTGCTAGTACTCAAACGCTATGAGAAAGCAAACGAAAGAAAAAAATTCTTTTGAAAGTTGAAAACCCTGCTGAGAACACATTGTTGCGCTGTTTTAAGTAGCCATTTATCTGTCTATTTTCGCTATCTCCGAACGACCGTGAATTAGGGTAATTCCTTTTGAAAGGGCTTCTTCCAACCTTCTATTTCTAGCCATTGTGAGATATCTAGAGCACGAATAGATTTTCACGAATAGTCCACACTCTATACAGACTCAGGACTTATAGATTTCATTGTTCGATAGCGCAAAGCGCAATTCATTGGCAATTCATTGAGCTGCTGTTCACGGGAAGTTTCATACAGGACAGCACAACAGTGTGTGCACACGCAGTCATAATTCTGCCATTGTCCTTCGTCCTCACAGTGATCTGCCGAATCTGCATGCAAATATGTGAGGCAAGCGTCATATCTGATTGATCGATGCCTTGCTATAGCATCAAGTTGGTTAGCTTGTGCACTAAAGTGCACTAAAGCACATCAGATAACTCAACGAATGTGCATATTTCGTTTTTTTGCATTATCTCATGACCAGACTCTTCGCGACAAATGGATAAGAGCAATTAAACGAGAGGATGTCGATAATTTTGGCCAAAGAAGCGTCTTCCTACCAACCTTGTCTTCGCGAATTTGTTCTCTGCACTTCCTCGAAAATGATTTGATCAAGACAAGTCAACAATTCAATATCATCTAAGCGTCCCAGAAAAGAATTGAAACTATTGCAACTCAAATCTTTGGCAGTTCCCAGTGTTTTCAACAACTTTCCATCTTACTATACCTCGGCATCTTCATCAACCAAACCAAACTTTTTGTGGAAAACGCATCAACGGCAACAGCTCGCATGGAAGGAGAGAACACAAGAATGGAAACTTGATAATTCGAATTCCCAAGGATGATATCACCGATTTCGAGGATCTCTTAGATTGGCTTCCTTCAATAAATCTCCCAACAAATTACACATAGGCCTATATTACGACTTCCGAGTGCGCAGTGTTATCTCATTTTTCTTCAGAATCATTCAACAATAAATTGTCTCCACACTTCCAAAGTTTCATTCGTATATTTCATGATTTGTCATTTGACTTCTACATCGATGGAATCAGGATAAATGGCAATCGATTTTATTATCTCTTGGAAACTAATGACACAATCTAAGAAACGGAATTGACTAATTTATGCAAAATGTAAGTCACTGCTATGACTCGAACAATCATGTTGTTAATAGGTAAGCTGATCTATAAATATTTCTCTCCATCGGTTGTTAGTTATAATTTGTACAGGATTTAGTAATTTTATTATTGACGCATAGGTCTATCACTGGCAATATTTGTTCAGAAATAAAGGCGTTCCACATTTTACATCGTTAAGCTTATCCTGATGTTATTACAATGATATGATAATTTGCATTTTTCATGATGAATTGATGACAGTGTATAACACGTCTACTCATTACCTAATGTGCCTCTACAGAAGTAAAACCCACTTCATAAATCAAAATTTTTAAGCATGAAATCGTGTTGATGAAGAGATGAAACCCGCATGAGATGAGCAGTCAAATCCTAAGCTTTCATTTGACGTATTGTTCATTAAGATACGTCAACTTTTAGTGAAAATGTGTGGTTATGACTCTAAAAATCTGCTTGATTGCTTAATTGAAAACTGCCATTATCAATTTAAGTTAAACTGCTTTTGGTTGTGAGTCACTCGCGTATTTGTTACAGCTTTCAGTTTGTGGGTGCGATCTTCGATGAGAATCCGTTGACATGTGTATTTATATTTAATAACATCATGCCAGGCAATCACAGCGAAGTACAAATCAATTTTCGAATTATAGTTGTGATTCGTTGATACTGGCTTTGACAGGGCAATCAAAAAGTTAGCAATATACTGACGTCAGTCTTCAATACAGTTAATGGTACATTTCAAACAGCGATCAGTCAGAGGACTTGTTGCATCTCCATTCTTGATAGGGGTGGGTAGGGCACATTGAACATGTTTTTGATCTTTTCTCAACAGTTTGAATATACTAAATCAAATGAACCAAAATCAAACTCGGATGAAAGGTTGAGGATATCCTTAGTAATCTCAAAGTTGTTGGACGTTTTTGTGACATTTAATCTCCTCACAATTTTAATTTTGAAGTTTCTACCAAAGTGGTTCAATGTGCCTCATGCGTGGGGCACATTGAACCACCCACTGGTGTGGCTACATTGCGATGTTCATCAAATCTCAAACGAAAAGGGCGTGAAGATCATCTATGTAACTATTAGAACTAAAATGACAAATAAACGGATAAACAACAAAACTAATATTGCAATTATTATGATTAAGAAGTTACTACAAAGAAAACAATTAGTTATTATTATTATTATTATTCTTGTTTCGAAATAAGTAACAATTTTAGGTTACTTTAATTTGCGAATTTAATGTCAAGTTTATATTTACGAATACGATAATTTTGCGAGAAAACTATCACTAATAAAATCAATATTTAGAGCAACTATATTTTCATTAAAATAGTTTTTGATTCACGCGAGCGTTTGTTAATAACGAAATCTCTATCAGAGCGACCATTACACTTGAGACGAGATTTGGTTTTGTTTCCAGCTTCGATGCCAAGAGAGTTAGAGCTGTACTTCTTTTATCGATGCTGTCAAATGTGTTGACAGTGAAGTTTCTCTTCACATAACTGGAGACCCAACTATCTTTAGCAAAGGACGGGTACAACTTGACGTACGATTTCATTTTGATAATGGCAAAAATTAATTTTGCTTAACCCATATTGAAATCTTACATAATAGTTCAAGTAGTTATTTTCAGGGATATCGGTCGCAAGCTTAGTATCCTTATTTAGTGAGCTTAACAGTTTTTAGCTTTTAACTGAGTAAATAAAGATGTAGTTTAATAAAGTTTATAGATATAAATAATAATATACAATAAGAAAAGTTAATCCTTTTTATGTCTATTAATAATATTTTTTCTTCTAATTTAAGTCATTTTTTTTCTTCTCAAGAATGAATGATCAATAATCAATGATGTCAAGCAATAATCAACCATTAAAGCGATAGTAAGTATTCGTGTTTGAAATAGGTTATAAAACTTCTATGTGAAAGTGAAAATACCGCAGTGATTAGGCCTACATTATCGGCTCTCTTGGCCTGATGAACCAAGGCTAAACGTTTCGGACGAGTGAATGACAAAGACTTTTGAATTGTGTAGTCGCAATCTTCATCTATCTAAAATTGGTTTAGTGATACACAACGATAATAAAAACTGTAAAAATCCTGCATGTAAAAAAGTGCATATGGTCCGTTTTGTGGAAACAGGACCATATTGACATTGTAATCATGCTTTCATTGGTTCGTTGCACTGATTATTACACTGATACTGTTATCGAAATACAAATGAAAATAGGAAAGCCATAACTGATGCAATTGTGAAAAAAATGCGTACACTCAATTTAAACATTTCAAAAGTAAGGGAATGCCAAGTTAGTTACTACATCATTTTATGAAAAATAATTAATGACAATTAATTAATTAACTTCTGGTTGCCGGACTATTTGTCTAACTTATAATTAATTAAACATGACCTAACATTTATGTTCCCTGAAGATAGCTTCGTGAGGAAAACATAAATTCATCTACAAATGTAATTACATTTGTTTAGTAACAATAAATGCAAATTAATTGAAGCATTTTATAATTGAAAGCATTTAGAAATATACCTTTATGCATATTCTTCATTCACATATCTAAAAATGCCTAAAATCCCATCAAGGCATGCTCTTTTCAGTTATCATTTTATACCCTGAAGATGACAGCATGCGTTCTGTAGTTGAAATTACTCGAAATTGGTGCGGCTGAATAAATCACATCATTAAGGTACATATACATCAGATAATAATTCAAAAGTAAGGAATGCCAAATTGCTGCTAATTTGGCATTCCCATACTTTTGAATTATTATCTGATGTAATTTATGCATGTGTAACTTAATGATGTGATTTATTCATCCGTACCAATTTCGAGTAATTTCAACTACAGAACGCAGTCATCTTCAGGGTATAAAATGATAATTGAACAGAGCATGCCTTGATGGAATTTTAGGCATTTATATACATGAGAATGAAGAATGCGTAAAAGTATATTTATGAATGCTTAAAATTTCATCAATGCATTTTCATTTTTTATACCCTGAAAATGGCTACGCTCAGTATAGTTGAAATTAATTGGTTCATGATCTAATAAATTAGCATCATATTAGCAATCCTACTTTCACTTTCATTTAGAATGTCCAACCAAAGAGGCATCATCTCTACGTGATTGTTGACTGTTTATAATTATCTTAAAAGATTTCCAAATTAGACTTGACTTGACTTGAACCACCCTCTTAATCATGTTTGCAAGTGGACAGGTATTTGCTATAGTTATTTTTCATGATTGTTAGCTGTTTGTAATTGTCTTTAAAGATTTCCAAAAATGCGCTAAATTGGTCCACACTCACAATCATGTTCTTATATGGATATATATTAGTCATATGCACTCCCTTTTTTATACTGATCGTCAGCTACATATTTGCTTTTGAAAATTCCCAGACTAAACACTTTATCTCCTTCGTAATCATCCTGAATTTCGTCATTTGTTTTATGACACATTTTTCATCGGAACTTGTCTAGTGCTCATGCAATATTTATAGTGATTCTTGTCGTTTTATTATTTTTTGCCTGGAAATAATAGCAGGTCGGGTAATTAATGTAATGCTATTGATTTTAAGCAGCATAATTACATGAAGTGAATAAAAGCTCATGTCGTTTTCCTACTTTTTATGTTAAATGTACATGTATGTTCCTATTTATTTTAATTATGTTAAATTTTATAACTTCTTTTTATGCGTCAATAATATTCAATATGCTTTGCATCAAGCATCTTACTGCGCATTTTAGACCAAAGTCGTTGTCTCTCAAAAAGATACCATCAATGGAGACCGGACAATACCAAGCCAGCACAACCGATGGCAGAGAAGCATACCACTGTTCTGTAGGCCGACATTTACTTTTGAGGTGAGTCGCTAAAATAATTTCTTGTGCGATTATTTGTCACTGCCTCCGAATGTTTTGGTTTTAGCAGCATTGAGTTTTTCTGCTGTTAATCCTTGGAACATTTCGTAGCAGGATGACACCGATCAGCAGCATTTTTATAATGTATAAATATTGTAGGGCTATTCTTGTCACTGCCTCCGAATGTTTTAGCTTTCGCAGCATGAGTTTTTCTGCTGTTAATCCTTGGAGCATTTCGTAGCAGGATGACTTTGATCAACAATATTCATCACTATCAACAGCAAATTTCTTCAATATTTTGCTACAACGTCAAGTAGGCTATAACTGTAATTTCATCAAAAGAATGTGAACATATAATTAGATGTCGGCGGCTGTCGGGGAATTGTCGGCGGCAGCTGTCGGGGAATTGTCGGAGGCTGCCGGGGAATTGTCGGTAGTGTGTCGGCGAAACAGTCGGGGAATTATCGGCTCACCGATTCGTCGGCAGATAGTCGGGGAATTAGGACCTTTCCCGTCATTAAGCCGAGTCGGCTTCCCGACAATGGACCGACAGTTCACCGACAATTTTTTTTTCACCGGGATATTCATAATGCCAGTTTGTCCAGATTGTACTAGATAAAGCTAAGGTACTGTGTGTTAAATCTAGGCTATCATACTTATATATATTTACATGTCTCTTACCTTTTTTAGAAATTTAACAGTAATTTGGTCACCTTCAATAAATTGAACGCAGCCGTAATATAACCGTACTACTCCTCGGCGACTGCGTTGATTTTGTATCATGTACTCTACATAGACCCAATTACCAACTTCAATTGTTTCTTCCACCATTTCCACATTGTCATTGTCATCCTCTTCACTGCAGCTTCCGACATCTTGGTTAAATTCAACAACTTGTCAATTCATCATCTTCCTTATTTGTTGTATCGTCAGCATCCACAATTGCTGGTTCAGTGCCGACTTCAATAAGATCGGGAACTGTCAGGGCCTGGTGTTGGTTCTGATCAGCTTTACGTTTATTAGCAAAATGCCTCACCTTGATATTGTAACTCACTTTTGTAAGTTTTGCAGAGGATCATTTGTGAGGCGATTTCTTATTTTCGTCTTTTGCATGCCATATTCTTTGTTGGATCTCTCTACACAAGCCACAGATGCTGGAAGACTGAGAAGTTGTTTAGCGACTGGCGCTAACACTCTGTGGCCACAAAAAGTATTCCACCATTGTAGTGGATCCGTTTCATCTTCAATCATAGACCAGTAAAGTTCATTACTATAAACTGGCCCATCTCGAGATTTGAAAGCAATAAAATCCTTCATGACTAAATCGTTAGTTACACCGAGCATCTCAGCAATTTTAACGATTTCCTTGATAGCCTGCGCATGTTCAACTTCGTCCAAATCATCCCCGCAGAATCTTGGGTCCAGAAGATTGGCTGCCATCTGAGTTGAATGCACTGAGAATTCTCTTCTTTCTCGAATAGCCGCTCTGAGTAGATCTGCCCCGTCTTTGGTCAATGGACAGTTTGCCTCCCGCAAGCTATTTTCTACACAGTGTTCGATGTAGCGCCAAAGTCGGGGGAGAACAGAAACTCGTACTAATAGTCCGGGAGCTAGCGTGAAGTTGTGCAGGGAACGAGGTAGTACATAAAACTTTCACATAGCATAGTACACCTCTAACATACTGCAAAACTTCGCGTCTGCCGGATCAGATCATTTGCTTTTCAGATATAGAGAGGATAACACAATCCTATGTATTTCCAGTGGTAAAATTGTGACATTTAAGGTGTTGACTCCATTTTTTCGAATTTTTGCTCATAAAAGTTACACAAATTGGTATTTTGTTGAACTGGTTATAATGTAAGTCATCTACAGATCATGATCTTTCAAATGAGTTATCATTCAGTGACAGAGGATGAAGTAAAGTGTACAAACAGACACTTTTCGTTGGTGTAACTGCAAATTTTAACATAGAAATTTCAGGAAAATTGTTGATATACTTTAGCGAAAAGTGTCTGTTTGTACACTTTACTTCATCCTCTGTCACTGAATGATAACTCATTTGAAAGATCATGATCTGTAGATGACTTACATTATAACCAGTTCAACAAAATACCAATTTGTGTAACTTTTATGAGCAAAAATTCGAAAAAATGGAGTCAACACCTTAAATGTCACAATTTTACCACTGGAAATACATAGGATTGTGTTATCCTCTCTATATCTGAAAAGCAAATGATCTGATCCGGCAGACGCGAAGTTTTGCAGTATGTTAGAGGTGTACTATGCTATGTGAAAGTTTTATGTACTACCTCGTTCCCTGCACAACTTCACGCTAGCTCCCGGACTATAAGTTTCCTTCAACTTCCTTTATCGCATTCCGTATTGGCTCAAGAAGTTTTGCAGAAAATTCGACGAAAAGCCAGAGATAATCGGTATCGAAGCACATGTCCTTTAGATGCTGGTGGCTCCGTACTTCACGGCAACATCGTGGATCAGAAATGGCAATGCGCAATTGATTTTGCAACCTAATATTGCGCTTCATCATCTCGTAGCAGCTGGACCATCGTGTTGGTACAGAGATGAGACATGTAACTGGAATACCCGTAGATTGACATTCCTTAAGGACAGCTCGAGGAATTTGATGCTGACGAAAGAACTTGCTGATTTCTTGCATTTGACATTTAGCTATTCCTATACTGTCTACTTTCAGAAAATCTGTTGCGAGCAGTTCGATGGCATGTGCTCCGCATCCATATGTATGTAACGTCGGATAATCTTCCTTCAATAATTGCCATGCACGTACCATGTTACTAGCATGATCACTCACCAATGCAATGGGTGGAGAATTCTGCATCATAGTTTCTATGACTTTCTTACATTCGGATGAAATAAAAGCAGCAGTGTGTCTATTAGTTTCTGGATGGATCGATGTTAGAAATATTGGACTGGGTGTCGCTGCCAAAAATTGGATGTGGCTGTCGCCTGATACACATGACCACCCGTCAGTCATTAACACCGATGCTCCGCAATTCTTTAATGCCCTGTCGTTTTCATTCGACACATTGATATCCCACAAATCCAGCAATGGTCCTCTGAGTTGATATTCCGAGGGTGGTCTCCAGCTGGGTCTCAATTCTTTAAAGAATTCAGACCAGAAAGGATTGGAAGCCATAGAAAATGGGGAAGCTGTGGCATATAATGCTTTGGCGAACAGTTCATTGATTCGCTGATTTTCAGTTTTCGACATGACGTCAAAATAGCTCACTATGCTTGAATTACCACCAGTCGTCGGTAAGGTACTCGAGCTATTTGGGTTGAAATTACTCACAGAGCTTGTTGGGGTGGTGTCCACTGAATTTGAAGGTGGGTCTTCTGGAACTGTGAAGCCAGAATCAGAAAGGGAGTCATCAACATCGACAGCATTCACACTGGTACTTGCATCATCACTCTTGAATTTCTTCTGTGGCGCATCCGCGCAGGACCAAAATATAACTCCTTGATCGCATTAGGGACCGCTCCGCATTTCTTGAGATGCCCCTCCATACGTGATGCATTGTTGTGATAAGATGTAGACTGACAATATTTGCATTTTCCATGTAGTTGACCTTCAACTTTCGATGCAATAAAATGATTCCAAATCTTGCTTTTTCTTTTCCCCATAACAGAATTCACAATTCACACTGTTTGACCTACCGCAGATAACAACATCGACAAAAAGCAATGAATTTTCAATCTGAGGAAGAAAAGGACAATGATGTAATAGCTCCAATCACAGAGATAGATTGGGTAGGTGGGCGTCTGTCTGCCTAGAGAAGACGTGCAGCGAATTCTATTGTTCGTGACAGCCAGCCAGTTCTCCCCTGACCTGCTGACTTGACAACGCGACAATCCCGAACAATGCACCAGGTGAGGGCGCTAAGCGCAGCTATCTCGATGAAGGATTCCGCATTCATAGTGTGTCAATAGCATTGAGACGGTGATAGTGTGGTACTCAACTTCGATCGCCTGCTAAATCCTACAATTTTGTTCGAACACCCTCGCATGATCGAGATGAATTGTAGAAGATCTGAATTTTCAACTGCCACTGGAATAACAGGAATCGGACAGTCCTTCTGGAATCTACAGCCACCCGCGTCTACATCTGGTGTGATTTTCATATCTCAGCAATATATTGTGCTTCAGAGCTTGACCCGTCTTACTAGGCCGCCGTGTTGCCACAGGGATTTCGCCATGTCTCTTCTAGACAAACAGAGGAGCGAAACATGTCCATTTCTATGACTCCAATTATCTCACCTCCAATTCCATCGTGTCTCATCCATCAATAGAGACCGGGTTTCATAGTGAATTATAGTTGCTCTTCCCTGCCGACGCACGCGCATAATTAAAATGTTGTAGGGAAGAGGCGACAAGGAGATTTTGAGGCATTGAATTTTATCTATCTTACATAACTTTTCTCGTATTGAGAATTTTTAGTTAAATGAACAGACAAAATGATCCTAATTCTCTGATTCATCCGTTTTTCATAGACGAAGTCAATCGCTTCAATAGTTCGAAAGTTAGAGCTATATGTTCCAAATACACGAAACAGCTATCAGTGTAAAACAATAAATATAGTAAGCAATTATTATTAAACATGTATTTAGGCCTATTTCATTCACTACAGTCGACCCTGATAATGCAGCACGCTCTCATTCAATATTTAGGTTTAGGGCTTGTTCTGAGAGTTTATATTTTCAGATGACATTCTCGAGAAGTACAAGATTGAGGATTCATAGTAGGCTACAACATTAATGAAATAGTAGGCTACACGGCGTGACGGCTCACGCTTTTATACGGTTATAAATCTTATAATTAATAAGAATGATTCATGATAATGAAAGTTGAAATATTTAATGTACCATTACAACATTTTACAAAATTTAGGGCTACTATTAAAGAAATTAAAGCAAAAACGTTTAGCTAAACTTCGCAGATAAACACATTATTATGCTCTCTATTATGATAGCAAATATTTCTCTTCCTTTGAACCTATGGCTGTCATATGCAGTCGTATGATACAAACCGCAATGTTGTTATTCTATCTTTTTCAAATTACTAATGAAGTGATTCATCAAAATACAGAAATTGAACGGAAAAATTACAAGTGGAAAAATATTATATTTTTCCGGAAAAATGTTATATTTTTCCGGTAATTTTTCCAGAAAAATTACCGGAAAAATTTCCAGAAAATGTTCCATTTCATATCCTTATGCTCGACACATGTCTCTGTAGCGATGTGTCGAACCAGCTCCATACACCTGACATTAACTGTATCGGTCGATAGATCGATTTCTTTCCGGGATACCATTTTCCATCAAAATTGGCGATCATTGATCAACTTCAAAAGGAGGGATAGGAGATTACCTCTTGATTATCTTGTGTGGCAATACTAATACATGACGAAACAAGAGAAGTCTATCAATATAAGATGAATGAAAACCGTAGTCTCTTTGAAGAACTTACACTGACAGCTGGGTTGGCCTACTCCGTACATGATTGCAAGCTTTGCAATGCAAGTCATAGCTGATCAAATAAACTCATTAATTTTTACAATGCGCATCTGTGCACCTCACATTAAATAAGAAACATTGAGAGTCCTTTTTAGAGAAATTGTCAGTCTTCAATTTCCTGTGAAGTGATCTGAAAACTCATTTTTCTGGAATTCTTATCTTCAAGAAGCGTTTGTATGTCATCATAGTCATTCTCCGACCAGCGGAAACTTCTCTATCATGACCTTTCTTCAAAGAATATCCAATGCCATGTTAGGGGGCCTTCCCGTGCCCCCCCCTGAGTAGAGCCAACAACGCAACTGTCAATGCACAGGGATTTCATCAATTTGTCCATCGAATGCTAACTTGCAAAAAAAACTTTTTCAAGAGATCCAAACTTTTTCAATCAGATATCTTAAAACAGAATGCAAATCTGGTTGCGACTGCGACTATTTTCTTCTCGTGTCGGACGACACTGTGTCAAAAGACATAGGTGAATCACAAGAAATTTGACACTTGATGAATATTAAACTTGATGGTGAAAGCCAAAATGAGTAGTCCTACATTTCAACTCTGTCTTTAAGAGTGTATATAGTCTCGCTAAAATCGATGTGCAAAACAACTTCGTTGTTATGCAATGATCCTTTTATCAATGCCAGTGAGGATTGGTAGACATAAATGCGATATAAGCTTAATGGGTTGCTTGCATGGGCCCTGAAATTTCAATAAGAGCTGCTATCATTTTTCTTCATCTCATTTCCAGTCATGCAGCAATGCATCGACATCGATAATAATGCGCTGTTTCTATCTTCTTCAGAATTACCGGTAGAACAACCGCGTGAACAACCAGTAAAAACTTATGATGCAGGTACTACAGTTCAATATCAATTGCTAAACATGGGAGCCAATCAAGGAACGCGATGGTTGACAGATAGACTCCTCGTGTCGCGAAATTTTCTTCTGATCTTCCCCATGGAGGAGTTTTATAGGTACAGACTAATAGGTCACAATAATGACAATATAAGGCTTTTAATCATCAAATTTGAATTGAATTAATCAAACGGCATTTTCTAGCATTGCATTTGTGAAGGACCAAGTCATTTCTGCAAATTTCAGTCATACCTGTCATCTCTTAGACGTTTTGGATCAGCTCGTGCGTTAGTTTGCAATATGCCGGTGGATAAAGGATAAATGGACCTCTAATATGTTAAAATGGCGTAAAGATTGGTTCGAATCCTTTTAGTCCAGAGCAAAATAAAGTGGTGTCGAAGAGATGACGAATTGTGGTGACATTTTTTCCCAAAATGGCTTTTTTTATTTCTCAGAAGAACTGTGTTTGAAGTATGACTAAAATGCTTCCTCCATATCAAAGAAGTTTGCGCAACAAAAGTTTCAATGAAATCGCGAGTCTCTATCATTGCTTTAAATATACGAGTACATGGCGTCGAAGAGATGACGAAAACGCCGTCGAAGAGATGACACAAAATTTTGGGGACATTGGTTTTTAGTCTCTGAAATTCCAAATAATGAATTTCAAGACAACTATGCTATCTCACAAATAACGTGGGTGAATGACATTATGTACAGCATAAAAGAGCTTTGGTCAGTTGCCTGCTGAATATGCTTCATAGGCTTCTAAAAAGTAGATAAATTTCCGGGGACATGCAAAAATCGGGTGTTTTCAGAACTCAAGCGAACTAAAAGTATAATAGACAGTCAAATATATAAAAAATGATGCATGGGCCGGATAGAGCAAACGAAACCCTATAAAAATGATGTATTATAGTTGAATATTTGATCAATAACTTTGTAGAATCCAGGGAGGGACAAAAAATTTACAAAAAGTTCACTTTTTTCTGGATTTCCCCATGTACTATCTAACATAATAAATGGATGAATAAATGATTTCGGTCTACTGCAATCTTATTTTTTAACTTCATTTGATTGAGAAATGTAAAATTTGAAGTCAGTCTGCAGGACCCTCAACTTAACTAATTGTCTCTCTACGAGTTAAATAGGTAGCACAAAAAAGGATAGTCAAGAATTATAACACGAAACAGAATCGTATTTTTTTGTAACCTTCGGCATTTGTGGTACATGAACTTTGATTATAAGATAATTTTGATGAGGTCGCATGTCTATCATGTGACAAGTGATCTGATACACTTGAATCTTCATAACAAATCTTAACAACAATTTTGATACTGTGAGGCCTCTACCTAGATACACCTAGAATCTTGAATGAAAATAAAACTAAAGATGATACCAGAAAAGGAAATTGCACTCACATCATACACCCTTGCAGCATATGGGTCAAGTGGGTCAAAGATGTGGTGGGTCGTGGGTCACATGTGCCGTGGGTCAGGCGGGTCATGGGTCAAGTTTCGTTGACCCACTTCCAACTCTGACTCGAATCATAAAGTTTTTTGGAATTATGTGAGAAACAGATTGCCTGGTGCTAATGACTGTATTTCCTCAATAGTTATCGATGACCAAACTGTAATTACTGATCCGAAAGAGATTGCAAACGAATTCAACGATTATTTTGCTATGAACTTCTCTGAAAGCGATTTTACAGAGGAATCATTATCATCAATTGATACTACAAATTGCATTGACTTTGTCGAAATTTCTCTTCAAAAAACCCCTCGAAATTATTCGTAAATTACCACAATCTAGATCTTTGGACCCCGAAGGATTGTGCCATCTGTTAATAAAACAAGGTGGGCAATTCCTAGCGGAGAAATTGGTACAATTTTTTACGTTATCCCTCTCTCTTTATTCCATCCCTGATGGGTGGCGGAAAATAATCGTAGCCCCTGTTCATAAGTCAGGTTCCAAATCTGATGTCAAAAATTTTCGACCAATTGCAATTGCAAGCTGTGCTAGTCGCATTATGGAGCGATTGATTAGTTCAGAACTGACGAGGTTTGCCGTCTCACATCTTCCGTTTATTGCAACTCAACATGGCTTTTTAGCCGGAAGATCGATGGAAACAGTTGAAATACTCTTTTTTGATCACTTGACTCGAAATCTTGACAACAATATCACTTGTGACGTTGCCTTTCTAGAAAATTTGTAAGGCTTTCGAGAAAGTTCCCCATTCACTTCTGCTACTGAAATTACGATATTATGGAGTTACTGGTGTTTTGCACTCATGACTGACAAATTACTTACATGATCGCACTCAATGTGTTAGAATACAAAGTAAATCTTCTCGCTCTGCTCCAATTCGTTGTGGAGTTATTCAGGGGTTTGTTCTTGGTCCTATTTTATTTTTATTTTTCATTAATGATTTAGACTCATGTGTATCCGACAGTTTGATATTTAAGTATGCTGATGAATGATGATGTAAAGCTTTTGTTCGCGGGAAAAATCAATTTTCTACAACTCTCCTCGCAAATGCGGGTCTCCAGTCAGACTTAAATGATATCCATGATTGGTCTGTGAGAAATGGTGCTCCTGTGAATTTGAGTGAATGTAATTTAATGCACTTTGGTCGAAATGACCCTAAAAACGAGTATTTTTTTAATGAGACTATTTTTTCTCAAGTGAATACAACTAAAGATTTTGGTATAAAGGTTTGTGCAACTTTGGATTTTTAAAGATCAAATTTTTTCACTTGTCTCAAAGGCAAATCGTGTGATTAAGAAATCTTTTTACTGTCGTGATCCTTCACTTCTTATCATGTTGTACAAAGCTCATGTGAGAGCTATACTTGAGTTTGGTAGTATCATATGGTGTCCATATCGTCGATACGTCATTGACCATGTTGAAAACGTTCAGAAGTGTTTTTGTAGACTATTTTCTAATTTGAATGGTTTGAACTACAGATCGAAGTTGCACAATTTAAATTTGTTAAGTCTTGAAGCTCGCCGACTGCGTTACAAGCTTATTGTTTTATTCAAGATAGTGAATCAGCTGTATGATGTTAACTCAACAGAATTGTTTTCCTACTCTGGTCGCACAAATATAACGGATACCCATCAAAAGATTATTATTGTCCCCCTATCATAACGTTCATATCGTCATCATTTTTTCACGGTAGATGTGACACATCATTGGAATTCCCTCTATAATCATGAAAGAAATGTTTCAACTGTTACAGAGTTTAAAAGATCAATTTCTGTTTACTTTATTTGATGCTACACCTGGCAATTATATTATTTTTCTATGTTTATTTTTGTTGGTTCCTTTTACTTGCAGCCCGTATGGGCTTGATATTTGTTAATTATCCATTTAGTATGTGAATGTTGTATGTACTCTTGATAACAAATATATCATCATCATGCGTTGTTAGAATGAACTTCTTTGATTCTTGTATACATTTTGATTTCTATAAACCCCATCACTAAATTTGTATATGTGGGGGCAACCCGAGTACCCATGACTGTTCCTGAGAGCTGCAAGTAATAAATATTTTCAAAGGTGAAGTAGTTGTTGCGTAAAATGAAATCAATAGCTTGCATCATGAATCGGTGATCAAATATTTGTGGTATAAGATCCGTGCATTTATCTCACCAAAATTTAATGGATTGTAGACCTAAGTCATGAGGTATTGAGGTGTAGAGCGATACTACATCATAAGTTACGAAGCAGTAATTCTCTGAATATACTTTTGGCAGTTTTTCAAGGAAGTGAAATGTATCTTTACAGTAACTAGATAAAGTTGCAACCAGTGGTTTGAGAACTTCATCCAGAAAGGCACTGAGGTGGCTGGTAGGTGCAAAACGACAACTGATTATTGGTCGAAATCTTATGTCGTGCGGTGGATTAATTTTGCAATAGCCATAATTATCGGCTACTATTTCATTGAAGTATGTCTCGTGTTTGTGTAGTTTAAGAAATCCATAAAAGTAAGGTATGCTACATTCAAATTTTGTGAGATAATCAAATTCTTTAGCAGTTAACATCGAGCAGGCATATTATGAGAAACATACCATTTGTTTTAGCCTACAGAATTGAAAGAATTGTGTCTGAAAATCAAAATAAAGTTGCTCGCTATCTCGAGCTAAAAGAAAAATTGATTAACTTAAAATACCCGTCACAGCTTGTAGTTAATGTGATTACTAGAGCGAAACAGAGAGTAAAATACACTACTAGTATAGAGAATAACGAACAAAAAATTATCCCATTTGTACACACTTAATCCTAATAATCATAAAGTCTATCATAAAATTATTTATCTTTTAGCGAACACTTTAAAATCATCGAATAGGTCTAAAGATTGTAAATTTCAAAGCTCTTTGAGACAAACAAAATCTCCTCTGTCAATTTTGCGCAAAAATAAGAGAGCAGTTTTGATTGGTGACAGAAAAAATTGCGGCCAACCTAGATGTAAGTGCTGTGCTTATGTGGAAGTAGGGAACACCACCTCTTTCAACGTCAACGGGATAGTGAATCACTTCACAATCAAACATAATATTAGCTGTGATTCTTCATCTTTTATTTACAAACTCGCTTGCAAGTGCTGTGATCGCTTTTACCAGTGGCGTCTTCTCCGTACATGCGAGGTCTTCGACGCATCCTCAAAAATTATTTACCAACATTTATAAAAATGAAAAGTGTCATCATTCATTTAAATTCGATAGCTTCTCGTGATAGCTTCCGTCTCAAAATCAGACGATCAACCTCAAGAGTGAACAGTTTTGAAGCACGTGCTTGAATCACAGCTATTTTCTTCGAACAATTAGACACACAAGCTAGTCGTGTGTTCAGACGGAGCACTGATGTTCAGACAGCGAAAGAGAGTTGTGTGCGTGTGAGGCAGCAAGCGCACGCACCCGCGTAAGTATTGGATTTCCCGATAGACATGATGCTTTGCCTTCTCCAATTTTTGCAATGAAATTCTACACAATTCTTGATCGAGGCGCGGTGCCTAAATATAGTAAGGGAAGCGCAACCCAATTGTTCCTAGCTTCGCTTAATGTGAGAGAAGCCAATACGTCAACAGTGGCAGATGGATGACGTTCAGACAAGACTGCGATCAGATGATGAGCGTTCTCCAATGAATGCAGAGTAATGCATCTGACTCGAACACCCAGATTCGGTAGAATTCCATAATTCGTTTTTTCGTGATTGATGTGACACTGTTTAGTACTGCAGATGAGATCATAACCACGCCTTTCGTCCCAAGGGAATATACTGATAAGATGACAGTCGTCAAGCAAGGTAGGCCAACACCTGATATGAAATTGAAAGTACTCACATAGAAAGAAATAAGAAATACACAAGACACTTTAATGCATCAAAATTTCAAACATGTGAGTGGCTGACCGGCCGTCAAAAAAGCAAGAAACAGTTCGCCTTGCCTCCTTTTTTCTCGAGAAAATGTGGTCTGGACAGAGAGGGTATATAGTGATCTCAGCTCCTTGAGTAAGGCGGTTAAGTGACATGAGCAATCACTTCTCATGTGCACTTTCACTTGACCTTAAAAAATGTTCGGAAAATTGTCATTAAAAATTCATTTAAATTCATGAAAATTAATGTTGTAGCATAAAAGTGTTTGGTATAGAAATAGTATCCCAATGCCGAGTGAAGGCCTATGGTCAGGGAGTACGCGACGCCACTGGCTTTTACATAGGTCAATCAGGTGACACCCTTCGTCATAGAGTTGCAACAATAACCGCCAACAAATTCGTGATCAAATATATTCGTTACTCCCTATGAGGAACCATATTTGAAATTGTGCTAGTGAGATTTCTGTGCAATTTTCTATAACTCCCTTTTATAAAATGTCCATTGCTCAACTAAATTGGATCGGGAGTATAAAAAAAACATTTATAAAGAAATTTCATCCTCCTCTAAATGCTTCAAATTGTTAATTGAAATCTATGTATGCATGATTTCCATATTTTTATTACTGTAGTTTGAATTTTTGTATTCAATACATTTTATTTCGCCTTGAGAAGCCAACATAGTTGGCAGAAACATGTCGGCGACTTACTGAAGATCTCTGGTTTTTTTTCATATATATATATATATATATATATATATATATAAAGTAATAAAGTAAATATATATATATATAAAGTAAAAGAGAAAGTTGAGGCTTCAATGGAAAGGAATTTATTCGCAAACATGTTTCACCAGCTGTGCTGGCTTCTCAATGCGATTAAGTGAATGAATACATACCAGCAAATCAATTCAAAATAATCAGATATCACCTTAACAAAAACATCATCATGATGTTAAACCTCAACCATTCAATGCAGGCTTGAACTTCTCGATTGACATAGACTCTTTGTGTTCACGCTCTAGCTTGGATACATTGGGTTGGAACTTGTAGAATGGCGCAAATACAAATTTCATGAGACAATTTCATGGCACACAGCAATATGCCTACTCGCAGGTAATATAGCGTAATTAGGATTATTAATATGTTGCCTATGGACAGTCATGCGATGGCGCAAAGTATCGCCAGTTTGGCCAATATAGTAGTTCTTGCAACCTTTACACTGCAACTTATAGATCACATTCTTAGACATGCAATTGAAGTTATGTTTTAAAACAAATTCCATCTTGTCATTATCAATGATGAACTCCACTGACATCCCCTCAATGATGTTAGCACAGCATTTACATAACTTCTCATTGCATTTCGTAATCCCATTCAGTCTCATACGGTTGTTCTTATTGATCAAAGATAACAGGGATCTCGGTTGCCTATAAGTTTGTCTAAAAGTGCAGTTTTTAAAAGCATTACTCACACTGAGGCAGGCATCCAGTGGGAAGTTTTATTACATTGTTGAAAAAGGAAGGATTATTGGCATTGTAGGTATGGATAAAAGAAATCACAGTGGAATTTAATTTATCATCAACTTTTTCATTTTCATATGTTTTGATAGTTTGGCTCGTTCCATGGCATTGTTTATCAAAAGTTTCGGATATGACAATTCAAGCAAACGTTGTTTTAGTTGCAAATAGCGAACAGTTTTGTTGTGGTCATCCGAGAATATTCTCTCAATTCTCCGAGATAGCACAAAAGGAATATTACGAAGCAAGTGCTTCTGATGATTTGAATTGAACGGAACATGATCAAAGCTGTCCGTGGATTTTTCAAAAATATTAGTCTATATTTTATTAAACTTCAAATTTTTATAGACTTTGACATCCAGGAAGTTCAAGGATGTACTGCTTGATGTCCTGCATTGATGTGCTTAGGTTTAGGTTTAACATCATGATGATGTTTTTGTTAAGGTGATATCTGATTATTTTGAATTGATTTGCTGGTATGTATTCATTCACTTAATCGCATTGAGAAGCCAGCACAGCTGGTGAAACATGTTTGCGAATAAATTCTTTTCCATTGAAGCCTCAACTTTCTCTTTTACTTTAAATGTGATTAGCTTTTTTGCTTTAGTTCTCTTATTTATCATTATATATATATATGGACAGCATGAATTTTGTTCCATATTACTCGGCCCATCCCCGACACATCGTGAAAAACATTCCATATAGTTTAGCTATGCCCATCAGACGTATTGTTTCTGAAACAAATAACCGGAAAATCCGATATTCTGAGTTGAGAAGTCGCTTAGTAAAGTTAAAATACCCTTGGAGTTTGGTGAACGACGCCATTAACATAGCTGAAAATGAAAGTCCTGCAATTCAAGAGATCAAGTCATCTGAAAATTATATCTCCTTCATTCTCAAGTACAACAGGAACAATCCGAATGTATATGGGGAAGTTTTCCAACCAATTACCAATACCTTACCTTTGCTGAGTTCTTTCCATAATTGCAAATTCCGTGCTACTTACTGACAACCCAAATCTCTGTTATCCATTCTATCCAAAAATAACCGCAGGTCTATTACGGGCATACAACGTTGTAATGAGAAGCGCTGTAAATGTTGCGATATGCTCATTACGGGTAGAGCCATTAAGTTTCCTAATTCTCCTACGATGAAATCTTTTGCAGTGAATAGAAATCTTACCTGTCTCTCCTCTAACATCATTTATAAGTTAGAGTGCGTTGGCTGCCGCAAATACTACATCGGACAATCGGGTGACTTACTTAGAACTCGTATTACTGTCCATAGACAGCACATAAATAATCAACATTATGCTATATTAAATGTGAGCAAACACATTGCTATGTGCGGCCATGGATTTCTCGCGGCTCCTTTCTACCAGCTTCCTCCTACCGCCACTCGGCTGGATCGGATTTCGAAGGAAGCTATGTTCATTTCTCTGTTAAAACCATCATTAAATGATGTTTGATTTTTAAGTAATTTCGTTGTATTATTTGTATTCAGTTTGCCTTGAAAAGCCAAGATACTTGGCAGAAATCGATCGGCAGAATACACTATATTTATTTGAAATCTAGTGGTCATTCTATCTTTTATATATATATATATATATATATATATATATATATATATATATATATATATATATATATATGAAACAAAAATAAGACTAGACCAATTAACTGATAAAATTTTTATAAGCCGACATTTCGTATGACACTTGATCACGTCTAAAATTCGTCAAAATTGAGACGAATTCTAAAATTGAGACGTGATCAAGTGTCATACGAAATGTCGTCTAATAAAAAATTTATCAGTTAATTGGTCTAGTCTTATTTTTGTTTCACAAATTTAACTGACCAATGGCGATCAAAAGAGTATATATATATATATATATATATGCTTTAAATAAAATAAAAATCAGCCAGATTGTCAAATAATGCTTTATGCCGATCGATTTCTCAGCTTGACTGCTTATCAAGGCATTAAATAAAAAGGTTAGAAGAGGATACATGCATATCTATACAATACGCTAGGCATTCAGGGTAGGAAGAAATTTCTTAATGAACAGAGATTTCTTTCTTTCCTTTTTTTCATCTTGGAGGCATGGCTCCTATTGCGTGAATCATTTGATTTGTGTGCACACAATTCCTTTTCATAATTAAATGATAAAATCAATCGCATGATCACGTAATATATTTTGTGTCTTATCATCTGATTCCATTCCAAAATTTCTGTCAAAAAGGCGTGGTGTATTACTTGATTATCCGTTTTTTGAACACAAGTAGTCCTCTACGGCGTCAGAGTTCTAATTAGGAAATTGCGTAGTTAAATTCTAATTAGGATCGCGTAGGATGCTCTCAGGCTGATGTCATTTTAACAAGCAATCAGAAAGCACCCTTGTTAATGCTCTTTCATTTCGTTCGGGAATCGTTATATGTCATACCAGCCTGTTCACAAAGTCATTTTTCATTCTTCATATTGATCTTATCTAATTTGAAATTGAACCTCAGAAGCCATTATCATCCTTCGCTTGAAACGGAAGAATATCCTCGGGTGCTTTTCTTATGCTGATTCCACAGCTGTCGCCTATCGGCTTCATTAATGTAAGATAATGAAATATCAGCATAGTCTAGGATGAGGGTGAAGTCAGATTACAACCTATCGTGACCATTACATAATTTTTAATCACGATTTTGCATCTGAATTGTAGAATTGTTCTTACATGCAACATGTCGTTCTGCTACAGGCGCAAATTATTATGCAACTGGTGATTTGCCTCCGATTTGCAATATCAAATATGAACAGTCTCGAATGTTAAAAAAACCGGTGTCGATCGCATCACTTCTATGATATTGATAGGACCAGTGCATGAAGCTAAAATAAGCTGAAAATTTTGCTAGTCTTTTGGTCAATGGATCTAGCTGGATCAACTGGTGCTTCTCTACAGTTGAGTGTTATTTGATCTGGTATTTTAGAAGTAACAAGCCGCAGGTGGCAATTCGTCATCCGCAATTCGCTTTTGGCAGTTTAACATTTCCAAACTGCTTCGTTGATTCGGGTCATTCGCAGTTGCCATGCAGCTCTCACGTCTGCTATGTTTTGAACTGCAAATGGTGACCTACGAACTTATCTAGGTAAATATGTCAATCATGAGTCAATAAATGTTTATTTTCAAAATTGGTGGAAAACAGGAGCATTCATGTACATTAATCGCGCCAAAGCACATTCACGAAAATAACTGCGTGCGATTAAACAATTCATGAGGAAATATAATTCCAATAAGAAAGGAGGGGAGAAAGAACTATTGATTTCAGCTCTTATTCTGTACGCTTCTTGGTTTCTCTCTTTAGAAGTCAATCGCTTGATCGTTTGCACTTAAGCATAGAAATGTGACCTTTCGCTTTGCTTAGGATAGTGGTGGATTGAAATCATGGATGCGGAGTCGGAGTCCCGGAGTCCTATCATTTTTGCTGGAGTCGGGGTCTTATCAAATGGTAGGACTCCGGACTCCAGCCTATAACTAGACCCGAAATAATATAATACAAGCAAATTATTTACATGACCGATATCAGTAGAATTGTCGATATTTAACGATAGAATA
This sequence comes from Prostheceraeus crozeri, assembly GCA_907163375.1. Classification (NCBI taxonomy): domain Eukaryota; kingdom Metazoa; phylum Platyhelminthes; order Polycladida; family Euryleptidae; genus Prostheceraeus; species Prostheceraeus crozeri. Next base: position 253,346 of record CAJQUW010004361.1, on the reverse strand, counting down.
TAATCGTTTATTCTACTAGTAGATTATCGTTTATTCTACTGGGTACATACATCCATAGTAAAATATTGAAAACTATGATAAATTAGTAAATTGAACAAATTTTAATAATTTATCAACAATAAGTATCATACTATGATGAGTCATGTCACATTGTCTCTTACTTCTCAACCTTGACATTGAATACACAGTTTGAGAAAGTTCCACTAAACATGTCTTTCATGTTGTCAACATTTGCAGTGTTAAGCTTTTGAGTTTTATGAATTTCTATTCCCTTTAAGATATCGGTCATATAAATTAGGATATCACACTGATTTCCGAAGATAAACGCTGCTTGAAAATCTACTCGTATCATAAGCTATCTATTCTCCTCCTATCCTCCGCCTCGGAGAATAGATAGCTTATGATACTCGTAGATTCTCAGCGTTTATCTACTGAAATCAGTGTGATATCCTATACTTATTCTCGTGCATAGCTGTCATTGTCTTGATGTCAACTTTCTCCGTCAAGCAAAAGCACAGAGACAGCAGTGCATACAAAGCTTGTAATAGTTGAGGGAATGAACCGTGATACTGAAAAAAGGATTGTATTTTCACTCGGTGATTTAGTAGAGAAGACAAGCCATCCTAACCTTCATTGCCTCTTACCCTCACGTTTATCGTGTGTGATGGCTCCTCTAAAGCGCATATTAAAATCGAAAGTGTTCTCATATTTTTTTGGAGAAGGATGGGGATTTTCGTGCCTGGTAGAGACTGGAGAAAAACCGTGTGAAGCACACATCAAAAAGAAGGGAGGAGCCGAGTCGCATGCATCCAACTGAAAGCGACATTTGATCAACTTTCATCGAAAATGATTGATAATTGATACAATGATCACTAAATATAGGTTCAAGTAAGCCTATAATTATCTATGATGTAGTCTACCAGTTAATTTTTCAAAAAAACTAGGTTTAGATGCTTGCCACCCGGATTCGGAGTCCTATCAACCCCCGGAGTCGGAGTCTTATCAAAATGAAAGGACTCCGCATCCCTGATTGAAATGGATAATTAGCTGTATGTTAATGGCAAATTCAGCTGCCGCGATTTGTGTAAATTTTGTTAGATTTTAAGACTAATCAAATCATTGAAACCTGCCATAGTTGCAATTTCTTTGTCGTAGAGTGATATACCGAGTGTCAATGAAGTCTGGAACCATAGGGAATAAAAAGAAAATGTGACTAAAATCACGATATGTGCATTACTATGTAACCAAGAAAGCATTATATTATGAATAACCAATAAGTGAAAAGCATCTTTTTGAATACTTGCAATTTTACAAGTATTCAAAGTGTTCACAATGAACATCGTGACCTTTCTGAAATTGATCTGAATTTCTATGTTGCACATTTTACATCATGTTCACATTGTCGGACTTTGTAACATGATTCCAGGATTCGCTCTGATTACCTGAGCTCGGTCGGAACTCCTTCGAGTCTTCCTCTGCAACCAATTCAGCTATCAAAATATTTCGTTGAGTCAATTTCTATCCTTGATGGCGATGCAGTAGTGGGACGTAGCTTCATTTTGTTGAAACCGGCAGGTTTACATCCAATTTCATCAAGTACAGGTAATGCTTTTGCAACATTTTCATGTGTCACCGTTTGCACTGTCTTGAGAAAGATGAATGGCCCAAGAAAAACGGGATCCCCATAAACCACGCTGCAATTAATGTCACCTTTGGCGAACCTTGAACGTTGTCATCACGCATCCTATGAGAATTGAGTTGGCTCCAATACCGAATGTTTTGCTTGTTTACCTCGCTTGACACATGAAAACTTCATAGAAATGAAGAGCTGCAATCGAGTAGCTGTTGAGATCACATGTGGCACAAATAAATCAATAAATGAAGGACTGAACGTAAAAGGCATAACACTTTAACGCGATATCGTGTCACAATGTTAACAACAGTGATTTCAAGTGTCACGATGTTCATGGTGAACACCTGCAAAATTCAAATATTCGGAAAGATGTCTCATACTAATTGATTGCTATGAATACATTTCGAGATTACATAATAGCGCAGCATATAATGATGCGGCGCATTATGATATTAGTCACATTTTCTTGTAATTTCCTGTGGTTCTATGCTTTATGGACTCCCGAAGTTGTTATATCAAAATGATCATACCTATCATTTTGATAAGGAGAAATGAAATTAATTTAACTTTCGACGCACAGACAATTTGTTTCTATTTCGTAATTTCGTAATATTTCGTATCGGCGAACCGCCCTTCTCAATCAGATTTTTAATTTACAGTGATCTTATCTAACAAGGACTATGATTTTAAATCAAATCTGGAAATGTCTACAAAAATATCATGGGTGAATGGGGGAAGATAGTGAAGTCAAAGATAATAAAGTCAACATAGCACATTACTGTGTAAACCATCCATAACGCATAGTTTATTGCACACTGTGTGCCAGGAGAGGCGGTTTCATTTTAAAAATTTCCCACTATATTTCTCGATGGATTATGATGTATTTTTGTATGTAGATTTCGAAAATCAAAGTTTAAAAATCATACCAAAAGCCCTTTTTGAGAAAATGACGAAAATTCAAAATGGCGGACAGAGAAACCGAAACTGCATTCTGGGAGTCGATTAAAAAATTCCCAACTATTTCGGCAACGGTTTCCTAAGTAATTTGACCCGCTTTTTTCAAAAATAATTGTTAGAAAATCATACGAATAGCCCTTTTCGAGAAAATGAAGAAAATTCAAAATGGCGGACAGAGAAACCGAAACTGCAGTCGGGGACTTCGTTGGTGTACATAATGTATTAATAACAAGTCCTGGAGATTTTGGCAGGATCATAGTGGGCATTGGAAAGGTCATGTTCTAAATCGTTCTATTTGTGTGAAAGGCAAAATGCATGAATCAGTGGTCTGCATCAGATTGATTTGCAGAGAGAATAATAGCTTATTACATTACACACATGCACTACGATCACAGCACATAAATGACGATCACACGCGTACACGCGCATAGTTATCGTAAACAACTTATCCTCATACATGTGCAGCTTGTCTCAATTCAATCATGTCTAATACGGTGATTGTCCTTCATCACACACACGCATGCAAAGCTTGTCATAATGACGATCACATGCGCATGCGCGCATGCATGTTGATCGTGTAAACAACATTTCTTTATTCAAGTGCCACTGAGCTCGGTCCATTTGTGTCTGCGATTGTTTATCGGATTGACTTGACTTTGACAATGCCAAAAACAGCAAGAACTCATTCAGAATCGCTAAAAGCTATTTGTGTTATCTTCTTTGGTAAAAATGACCTTCGTAACATCTCCATTAACATGGAAGAACTTATGAAATCGCATATTTTTCCAGATTACAAAACTGTTGATGGAACATTCCCGTGTGTTATATGTGTTTCGTGTCGAAAGAAAGTTTCGGCTGGTGAATTTGAAAACTGCCTTTATATGATCGCGATAATATTCACTTTCCATTCCAAACTCGCACTCGTCAAAATACAGCTTGTGAATGCATTATTTGTCAAATGGCAAGAAAAAAATCATATGAGTCTAAGTTACCATGTCGTAAGTCATCACCAGGCAGACCGATGTCTTCTCCAAGTAGAGACCATGAAGATGAATCTCCTTCAACGATGAAAGTTTGCGCACGTTGTCTGTCTCAGATAGTCAGAGGAAAGTCTCATAATTGTTCAAAAAACAAGAGATTTTCAAATATTGAAGATCTTATTTCAATTCAATCTTCAGATGATCCTCAAAAATTTGCCGCATCTACAATTAATTCTAGACTTCATTCAAAATCCGGGAGTCTTGATCTTCAGACTGTGAAACATGGTTCTGCTTGTATCAGCATGAACTCTCCTAGATATCAGCTCACCACAGAAACTTTTTCTGATATACAGCGAGACCTGAATCTCAATTGTCGACAAACGTCAAGCCTGTCAAAGACCATTCGGGAATCTACGAAAATAAATTCAATAGAACCACACGTACGCGAAAATCTACGGCAAAAGGATCATATTTTCGACAAATATTTCCAAGCTGTCGACATAGATTTTGTTGATTCTCGGAGTGAAAGGATAAAACGACCAGTTGTTCACTGTAAAAGTGTGCAAGAATTTGTTGATGATGTGCTATTGAGGAATGAGATAGATTATGATCATACCATCAAAATTGGAATCGACGGAGGTAAAGGATTTATGAAAATAAATCTGCAAATTATTCGAGCTGAAACAGTGGCATCATTTGCAACTACATCACATTGAAATAGAAGCTATGGCGTCAAACGTATCTTCATCATCGCCATTGCACCCGACACACCAGAAAATTATCCGAACCTGAAATATCTGTGGCAAGCTGTCGGGCTAGACGCATTAACTTCAAAATTCATAATTTCAGCCGATATGAAGATCTGTAACCTGTTACTTGGTCTGATGAGTAGTGGCAGCTCACATCCATGTCCATGGTGTGACGTGCACAAGACCGATCTCATAAACAGCGGAGTTAGCCGCACATGGGACAGTCTATCAGGTTTATTTTGGAGCTACTATGATTCATCGGAGGCGAAATCAAAGGCAAAAAACTATGGTAATGCAATACATCCCTCCATTATCCATGGAGATGGTAGTGAACTTGTTTTGAAAACAATACCGCCTCCAGAGTTGCATCTCCTTATAGGATCAGTCTCTAAGTTGTTCAATGTTCTGGAGGAAACTTCACATAGAATTGCAACACAATGGTTAACTTCGTCGCGAGTGCACAAAGATCAATATCAGGGCGGTACATTTACCGGTAATAGTGCTCGTCAACTTTTAAAGAGCGTCGACAAATTGCGAGCAATCGCAATGCTTGAGACATTGCCTATCGTTTCTGCATTCAGAAATCTAGAGCCAATCGTCACAAGCTGTTTTGGAAATTTTCTGGACCAAGACTTTTCTCAGCATATCGTGAATTTTCGCAATGATCTTGATGCATTGAACATTAGTGTTTCTCCAAAACTTCATTGCATTATTCATCATGTGCCAGAGTTTTGCAAGATGACGTCTGAAGGCATGGGAAGTTCAGCGAGCAAACCAGTGAATCACTCCATGCAGACTTTGACTCATTTTGGTCGAACTATAAGATCAAAAACTTCGAAAATTACTATTATGCCGATCATCTGTTGGCTGCGGTAAGGGCTTACAACAGTCGCCACGTGAATATTTGAGCTTTTTACAAATAAAAGTTACTTTTCGTTACCTTTCGCGACCAATGCGTGCAGAGCACGTCATACATGAATTATTTAAAGTCACCACGATTGGAAAACCATCAATAGAGCATATGCATATTGTGCGTGCAGAGCACGTCATGGTGACTTCGAACAATGCAATGAACTTCACGATGGTCGCTAAAAGGTTAAGTATATGATGGGTTCTAGCGGCATCATGTTCTAACGGTGATGATTGAAAAGTGTACCTGATTAGATAGGAAACAGTTGACGAAATACTTGGCAACATTTCTATTCTAACCCCAGAATGCAGTTTCGGTTTCTCTGTCCGCCATTTTGAATTTTCGTCATTTCTTGAAAGGGCAATTCGGATTTTGAACTTTTCTAACATTATTTTTTGAAAAAAGTCGGGTTAAATTAACTTAGGAAACCGAAATAAGTTGGGAATTTTTTTTTTCGACTTTTTTAATGTTCTCGGTTTCGTTTCTTTTTCCGCCATTTTTTGATTTTCGTCATCAAAAATGTAAAGTCTTTGGTTTTTTGATTTTGATTTTTCTTTGTTACAATACATACATAACATACATCAATACCATCCGCAAAAATAGAAAATAAAACATTTTTAAAATGAAACCGCCTCTCCTGGCACACCGTGTGCAGATATCTCTGGTCTTCCAATGATTTCGTTGTATTATGTAAAAAAAATATCACACGGAAATTTTCATGAATTCCTAGATGACTAAATATCACATACACATAGTTTGAAGAGCTGTGCTTCAACGAAAAAGGTCTGTTACTATAAGCACATAAAAGAACTACTTTAAAATTTTGCGAAATGGATGCTTGGATTGGAGGCTTATTTGTCTCTTATACACATGTATATAATAGGGTCCATCGACGAATTCCATCTTAATTGAGAGCATAATATAATCTGCCACTGTCCATCGTGTTAATACTAATGTGAATTTGCTTGATGGTACGTAACGCTCCTTAAGGTGCAACAGCAATATTTTACGATTTACTGTCTTGTGTATTGATTGAATGGCGCAGAATTCTCTTTAGTCATAGAGGAGCCCTGAAGGCCATGTTTTATTCTTGATGATGCTATAAGTTCACGCATTCTTCTTCAAAGAAGAAGAAGTCATAAAATACACAATTTTTAGTTGACAAACTTTGAATGCCAACAGAATTAGACGGACCATTGAACCATTTATGCATTTTATCAGGCTTGAGTCATGCTATCTTGAATATGATTATATGTCATGTCAAGAATGTCGAGATTCAAAATTTTCTAGCTTTCCATGCCCGTCATTGGGATCTAAGTTGTAAATTAGAAAACAACAATTTGACACCATTGATGTAGTGGTAGGCTATAAACAAAATTGATGAAAATTCACGCCGTCTTCATGCGCTAAATAAAGCGAATGAAAATGAATGGATTTGGATATTTCCATAGACTTCTGCATGGTTTTCTATAGCCTTTAGAAATCCATGGTTATTGCCTGATATATTCCGTGTATTATGTACATAACAAACGGAAACCATCAGATATCACACCCTAAATTGCAGGTAAAACTATGCGTTATGATAGCTATCATACGATATCTTCAAGCATTATCCTATAACAAACTCCTGCCTGCGGCCGTCGTTTGTTATGTTGATAATGCTTTCAAATATCGTTTGATATCCTATACATAGCGATTAATAATCATCGTTTTATCAACCACCTTAACCAGATCTTTCGATTAGTGTATGGTTTATTAGTTCTTGTCATCATTGTCCATTTCAAATAGTGATTTACCTATCATTTTGATAAGAAGAAATGAAATTAATTTAACTTTCGACGCACAGACAATTTGTTTCTATTTCGTAATTTCGTAATATTTCGTATCGGCGAACCGCCCTTCTCAATCAGATTTTTAATTTACAGTGATCTTATCTAACAAGGACTATGATTTTAAATCAAATCTGGAAATGTCTACAGAAATATCATGGGTGAATGGGGGAAGATAGTGAAGTCAAAGATAATAAAGTCAACATAGCACATTACTGTGTAAACCATCCATATTACACTTTCATGAACATCCACCTAATGTTGTAGAGTTAATGCTGGTAAATTTGCGTGGTTCCATTTTGTTTTGTTATTGATCAGTTTTAAGTTCTGTTCATTTTTATTTCTAATAATTACGGTCTCTGCTACTTGTCTTTTCATTGCGTTATTGTGATATGCTCCTGCAACGTTCATGTTGAAGTTTTTGTTTAATTCCTTCATGCTGGTTTTCACAGTGTCTCCATAGTACTGATAATTCCCGTTTTTCCTTTAATTGTTTGATGTGTTTATTACCTCTTGTTCTTGCATTTCTCGACGTTTCATCAACATATATTCACATACATTCACCAACATTCACCAACATTTTTCACATTCTATCTCATAAATTATTCCTGTTGTTTCACAATTTCCTTTTCCTCCTGATTTGCACAATGAGCAATCTCTTTGGCATTTTGTTTTTCGGAATGGATCTGATTTTTGTATTTTTGATTTCAGCGTTGTTCCAGTCTTCTCGATGACTTTTATTCTCAAGCCGCTTTCTTTAACTTGTTTTTCACATTCTTGTTTGAGAACTGAGTTCGGTGTTGTTGTTATGAAAAGAACGCTGCTGCAATTTCCCTTTTGATACCATGTTTTCTTTCTTCTTTGTTTATTTTCTCTTCGTTCATTACATTTCCACGACTTTGGTCGATACATAGGTTTCACGCTTTTCCTCTCATCTTCAAGAATGTTGTTGTAAGCTTGCAAAGCAGATTTCGTGACCTCTGATCGAAAAGTCTTTTTATAGCCGGAGTACTGTAATCGTTTTCCATTTCTGTTATATGCTTTGCTGTAATTCGCCATGGTAAAAGTAATCGCCGCTGCAATTAAGCATGACTCGCAGAAGTTGTTGAGCAGCTGCGGTTCTTTTTACATTCCATGAAACTGCTGATTTGGCGTGTATCATCATTTTCGGCGACACTTCTTTTGCATTCGTGTAATACATGCATTGTGTTTCTGTCATCATTATTACTTGATTCTATCCATGCTTTCAAGTCGAGAATTGGTAGTTTGTTGTCATTTTGTTTTGAAGGAAAATCAATTTCTAATTGTATACTACTGTGGAGTTCATTTCAGATTTTTAAAACTGATTTGCTCATCTTCTTTTTTGTCCTTCGTTTTCATTGTTGGCTCATGTGAAAGTATAAGAGTGATGTACATATCTTTTCATAAGTAAACAGTCAATGTTGTGTTCTTGTAGCTTTTCTTTAAGCATTTTATCCCACCAGATCATGAATATTTGAGCAATCACTCCAGTGAATTGTAATCCAATAGCACCTTCATTCCTCTGAAGTTTTATTTACGCAAAATATCTGTGCGTCGAAAGATAAATTAATTTCATTTCTTTTTATCAAAATGTTATCAAAACCTTTCTTTCTAAGTTCAGTTAATATTGCTAAAAATTGGTCATACCTATATCTTAACGGAAATGATAATAACCGTTAATCTTTACACAGGGCACTGACAAGAAACCGGTACTATCCCACTGTCACAATCACTGGAAGCTACCTTTGTCATGACAACGCATAGGCCCATCCACGACGTTGCATTGTAGCTAAAAGTCAAAATGCTTTTTGTCGAATTGCGACTGACATAAATGATATATACAGAGAAATAAACAAAAACATAGCGCGGAGGATTCTGTCGAGAAGATGACACTGGTAGCTGAAATGTTCAATTGTCGACGTAATAAATTGAATGTACTATGATGTAGCGTGCAATGTAATCTTATATATAAAATGCAAAACGCCGACAAACTTCTCCTAAACCATGAAACTTTACGCCAATATGATACTACCATTTAATAGAACAAAAAATTTGTAGTTAAAACCGCCCGGTCTCATTTCCCTAAGTATCATAATTACAGAGAAAAGTAGACTTTTGTGTAAATTTTTACCGAAAAAATATTAATTACACAAGTAACTACATTAAATTTACAAATGAACTCCTCATTTGCTTTAAAAAATTGCCTCGCTAGACATGCGTCTCATTGATTCTAATGTTTCACGACGGATTCAGCAACAGCCAATGAGAACACGATCTAAATGGTAAGAGAGCCAATCAGTGTAGGCGAATGAGTTGGTAAACTTGATATGCAGCAATGTGCATACATACAATGTGCACTGTCTTAATTTAACATACTTATGCATATAAATCCTGGACGAAGTCCGGGGCCTTACTAGTACTGTATATTATGCGGGAAAGAGAGATGCAATTTTGTTATGAATTCAGGCATTTCAAAGTCAATAGCAATGTTTAATAATCGTCAAAGGCAAAATGTTTAATAATAGGACGCTTTATTATTTGGCGATACCTGACCTAACGGTGACTTATTACTATTTATTCATTTAGTGAGAGGGACGACAATGTCAGGCAAATAAATCACATTCAAAAATAATGAATGAATTCATGTTATGCTAATCATAACATTGGGGTTGTCCAATGGCCCGTCATTTGTTTAACCCTCAATAAGCGTTAAAGACATTTTAATTGAACCACCTGAATGACAGTTGAAACATCTGCAATTTTGGTGTTCAAAGAAATTCACTTTTAACTGTCTTTCAGACTGCTTTCATCTAACTGTCATTAAGCAGAGAATGTGTACAAGCTTCCGTCAATTTTTCAGAATTTCGCGTGTAGTAGGATATCAAGATGTTATTTTGACGCCTTCTGACATATCACATAGAACATTGTTAAAGTTATTGTCATCGTAGTAAAAGATGACCTCGTCTTTCATTCAGACACCATGGATTTCATTCATAAATGACATAAATAAGTTATTCATTCTGAAGGCATCAATCCATAGACATCGAAACAACAGTTATGGAAAGGTATTGTGTAATAAACTGTTAGATTCTCTAAATGCGAACTCGCTCGAGTAATAGGACTGCGGATCTAGTGGAAGCGAAATTTTCCAAGGACCGAGAAAGTCTCTCACTGAGCAATGGATATAGCTAGAAGATTATTAACAATGTAGCGGTGAAAAAAGACACAGAGGGTGGGCAAGTCGGCATTGATCTTGACCAATTATGTGATCGTGACAGAATAATTACTCTTACAATTCCTCCATTAATTAGAAAGTTATTCCAAACACAGCGGACAACGGATGAATTTGCAGGAATGGCCAGTGAGATGGAGCACTATGGCAGGGTCTGTGGGCCTGGGGTGGGCCCGGAGCGATAACTTAGGCCCATGGACTGTCCGGTCCACAATGGCCCCGAGAAATTTTCAACATATTTTTCAAAATCTTCAACATATTGACACACCAAGCTGCTCTTTTGAAAATTATTGTGTAAGGTTCGTGGGATTCCCATCGATCGATAACATACATAGCATACATGAACATGCAAGTAAATGTAGTATAACCAAAACGAAGATTTTGTCTTTGATTAGCTGATTCTGAAAGCAAATCATCTCATGAACTATTTTTTGCGTTTGAAACCGTTAATTCAATTAGACTTGTTCTATAATATTGATAACTCTTGCTCGATATGTCTGTCAGTTAGTTATACGTTAATGAAGGTCTTACCCTCCTTTAAATATTCTGCTTTCATCTAGGTTCCATTAATGAGTGACACCCCTCTAATGAGTGCGCGCCAATGAACACTCTTCCATTAAAAGATTATGACAGTTAAATGAGGCAAAAAATGACGCAACATCCGTTTAATGACAGTTCAATAAGGCGTGATTGAGACATCATTTAATTGATAACGCGCAGGACAACCCAATTATCTCACATGTAATGGAACAGTTTATCCTTGACACATAGATATATCGCGGATAGTCAACCCTCTCGAATGAAAGACAATTTAGCAATTTCCTGATCTGACGGTAAAAGCTCCTTTTTACGGATGTGAACAAATCTTACTTGTCATGTCATAGTCGGAGAGGAACTTCCATTGCTTCTAATTTTATCAGCTTCTATCAAATTGAGCGACAATTATGTCAATTCATTTATATGCACTGAATGCAGTTTTAAGTCTTCTTCACATCTTACGAAATTGCAACGATTGTGTCATCGCATCATCTGTGGTAATGACTGCCCTAATGACTGTCTCGGTGATTTAGAAAATCGTCGAATCTGTAGAGCTTTAAGTGTGTTTCACGACGTGCTCAATCCACATAACGATCTTCACCAGCGCGCACCTCAAAGATGATTCTCACTTCATCTTGAGATTCCGATCACCAGAACTCAATGGCGTGCGACAGCATTCACTCCTTTTTGCATTGAGCTGTATAATTCATAGGTATATTGATTTTATTTTTGAACTATCAATGTTTTTCTTTTCATTACTTTTCATTTTATAATCTATATTGCGTATAACGGTCATCTAATCGGCAATTTTTTATCTCTATTGTGCTTATGTTATCAATGCGTGCTTGTCATTTGTGTTACTGTGTGATTTTCATTCATAATAAAGACACTATTATTATTATCTATGAAAGAAGGGATTTAATTTCTCCAACTGGATATCTGACAATGAAGCGATATAGATTACCAATGTCGTCGTTATAACACAGTTTGTACATTTTACTTTCTGGATTTTCACGATTTATGATTTATCTTATTGTTCTAGCTGCGAGTTGGTGATTCCCAGCTCGATGTTACAGTAATGTCTTAACTATTTTTCGATCTGTTTTACACTGTAAATCATAAAATTCCTGGCAACCCAGCTTTCCCTTGTAAGTTGTGACGTTGAGGGTACACGTCATCTTCGGCGGGAGGCGCACGTGTGCGGCGTTAGTAATCTGTAAAAGTCGGCCCTGCGCACGCACCTAGTGACTAGATCGTCCGACTGAGACCTGAAGAGTCACGGTTCTAACCTCGTACTTTTTTCCAACATGCACTGCTGCAATGGTTCTATCACGTACACCACTTCGCTACAATATTGATGAATTGCTTTACTCCGGAAGAAATGTGTATGCGTTCGAAGGGTTGTTCGAAGGAAATTGTCTTACTTCAACATATATGTTCGTCACATCAAATCTACTATATCTTGCAGACTAGAAACATCAATATCTGAAGTGAAATATCATTCAAGACTGCCAACTGTTGTTAATATCAAGTGTCTTCCTGGATCTTGCCGTTCTCGTCGTCCCCCCAATCTGTGTCCTAATGTTCTGCTTACTAATGTGCGCTCCTTGAATAGCAAGTTTGATGAGGTTTCATATTTGGCTCTTTCGTACACCCTGATCTATTTGTCATCACAGAGTCATGGTTCGACTGCACCGTTCCAGACAGCAGCATTGATATTTTGAATTATAATCTTTAGCGACATGTTCAATTTTCCACGATGTAAGCAAAAATATAGCTCTCCCTCAATTTAGACGACTTTTTTATTTTTAAAAAAATAAAGTTCCTCGACGCGTTTCGTCACGGTGGACAGTATCAAAGGATCATATTTGCCGACATGATCGTGACAGTGGCATCAATGGTGGACTTTTGTGTCATGTCCGTCATAACTTGACGATTACTATTATTGATCATATTCAAATTTTGTCTCCAGTGATACCTACTTCTCAGTTCTTGTGTTTATTTATCAAGGATATGCAGTTGGGACTAATAATTGCATATCATCAGTTTTGGAACAATGAAAGTACACATCTTCTTGCTGTGACTTGTCTGACCTCACTTGTTGATCGCATGCTTATACAGTTTGGACGTGATATAAAACTTATCATTGCAGGTGACTTTAATGATCAGCGGAAGTATTTCGATAATCTAAGCGGACTTCTATGCCTTACACCCATCCTTCGTCTCTTACTCTAATCGGTAATTCAGATTACAGTGTGGTGTGGTGGCAGCCATCACCTGTTGTTCCTTCTGTGACAGTGACGCTGTTGTCACACAGAATAAGGCATCTTCCATCTTCCATTTGGGATTTCCCTTTAATTGCATGTGGAAAAAGAATACAACCTATCGCACAGAAAAGTCATCAGCCATAAGTCATCTTATATCGTCCATCGTCCGTCACGCTGTCCAACAGGAAAAGTCATAAGGCGTCGTCACTCGGACATAGGGCATGAAATTATGCGGCTGATGGAGTTCACTTCCATAAGCCGTTGCATTTTTCACTATTTACCGTTGCTATGACTACTGTCTTAATCCTCGTCTTCGTTCGACATTGTGAACAAAGGCTGTTTTCTGATTGCCTCTCTTCGCAAATGACAGCTTCCTAAATCTTCCCTCAGACGTCACTTAACGTTGTTCTATTTTTAGAACAGTCTTGCGGCTGATACCAGAAGCCTAACGGCTTATGGAAATGAACTTTATCAGCCGCCAAATTTCATGCCTTGTGTCCGATGGACGACGCCTTATGACTTTTCCTGTTAGACAGCGTGACGGACGATGGAAGATGTAAGATGACTTGTGGCTGATGACTTTTTCTGTGTGATAGGCTGTATTCTTTTCTACATGCAATTTAGGGGAAATCCAAAATGCAGGATGCCTTTTCCTGTGTGACAGCGGCCTAAAGAAGAAAATACGTAAGTTTTCACGAGCAAACCTGGCAAAATTCTCCGAAATTTTGATATTGTTTGACTGGTGCGCCCTAATTAATTCTTGTATTGACTACATACATGATTCTGCTCTATTGTTTCAAGAATCTTTGTATGGTCTGTTCAATAAGTGCTTCCCTGAAGGAACTATACGTGTCCGACCAAACAATCCTCAATCGTTCAAGTTATCATTAAAGGTGCTTATTGATGACCGTGATCGGGCGTTTCATCGTGGAAATTTAGCTAAATATAAATGCTTGCGTGCTGAGATTCAATCGCACATAGCTTATCTAAAGAAATATTTTTGAACAAAGCCGTGAATTCTGGTAATCCTAAAACTATGTGGAAATCAGTGAAGAATATATCCAGACATCGAAGTTGAAATCTTCGACTGATATCAGTGCTGCAGACTTTGGCAGTTACTTCGCTTCGAATTTCCAGCAATCAGAGATACTTGATCATACTCCTATCTCATTGTATATTCCTGCTGATACTTCGAATTCCGAAGTCATTCAACAACTACTTCAATTCTCGTGGTCGTGAACGGTTGTGCGCTGCTGTCAATTTACGCTATTACATTTTTGGTCATATCAGGCATTACTGAGATCTGTATCGGGAAGATTCTGGTATCAATCGCTTCGTCTCATTGCCCTTTGTCTCTGTGTTGAGTCGGTTTTTCGAATTTCCCAGTGTTTGAGTGGTTATTTCTACCTGCAAGTCTACTTTCATCTAATTAGTCTCTGAGTGTTATTCGTCATTCCATTTGCGGAAAGTTATTGTGCTTCTGTGTGACGTCACCTTCGGCACATCACATCGGATCACCGTCTTCTAATTCTTCGTGTGCATGGTTGCTTGTTGACCGGCTGGTATTGTCAGCTGTTTGCAATTGATCAGATGTTATTCCACGCAACGTGTAGCAGCCCTCTCGTGCGGAAGAATACAATTATTGATTTTTTTCTCACGTGACATCTGACGTAATTTCAATGACGAATACACCAGCCAGAGACACGGCCCGACAAACTAGATCAGGATCTGTCGGAAAGATTCAGATGAGCGAAATACAAAAGATGATCAAAGAGTCTGAGGAACGCATTCTTAGTACGATAGTTGATCGTTTTGATTCGATATCAAGAAAGATCGAATCTTTAGAAGGAACTATGGGAACACTCAAAACTGTCCAGGATAGTCATGCTAACTTGATCAATTCTATGCTCTCAAGTATTGAACAACTGAATAAAGTAAATGATAGCACTCAGAGAGCTATTGCATTAATGAATGAAAATATTGTTGAATACGCTGTCGACGAAATAGAACAGCGTAAACGAAGAGAAAGCAACGTCGTTATATTCGGTATAACAGAAGCAACAAGTGGGTCCCTCCAAGAACGTAAGGATGATGACTCAAATAGCATAGACAAGTTGATCAGGGAACTTAATTTAAATGTCGATGTTATTGAGCACCAAAGATTGTGGAAAATTAATGCAAGCAATCCAAGAAGTCGACCGTTGCGGTTGACAGTAAAGGATGGTAATCAAAGAAATAACGTTTTAAAAAGTGCCTCGTCTTTGAAGAACTCTGATGAATTCCTTCGTGTGTATATCCATGCTGACTTCACGCCATTCCAACAACAGAAACGGAAACTCCTTATGTCAGAACTACGCGAGCGTCGCAGTAAAAATGAAGATGTCGTCATCTACAGGAACAGAATCATTAATCGTGGTTCAAAGGAAAATTTTCTTTAAATCTTTTAGTGAATTTTTCCATAAGTAACTGTAAACGAGACGTTCACCCCAGAACAATATTGAAATTTCCTTATTTTGTTGTTTCTAATGTGCGCTCACTTCTAAAGAAACTGGGTGATTTTTCTGGTCTCGTAGACAATTTGTGTCCACTTTTGGTGTGCATATCTGAAACGTGGCTAAATCAAACGATTCCTAATACAGTTGTACACTTGCCAAATTCTTCAATTTTTAGAACTGATCGTAAGGATAGAGTGGGAGGAGGTGTTTGTATATATGTTAAGAATGGAATAAATGTGGTAGAACTTGATGTTCTAAACCATCCTTCATTTCTTGAATCATTGTGGATATACCTGCCCGAATTTGAAGTGATTTTTGTATGTTTGTACATTCCTCCACACCTAACATCGAAAATGTTAACTGATGTCAAGGAGTTTTTTGTTGAAACATCGGACATGTTTTTGAATAAAGGACACGGTCCTAATATTGTATTGACTGGTGATTTTAATCATTTACAAATTGACGATGTATGTTCCGCGCTTGGTCTTTTTCCCATTGTCAGAGAACCAACACGAGGATTGAAAATCCTTGATCAAGTCCTCGTAAGTCAAGAACTTTCAACGATATACTCTTCTTCTGTTGGCTCTCCAATAGCTAATTCAGATCACAATACTATTTTTTGTTTTCCACATTCTGAAGTAAATACTGTACATTTAAAAGAAAAATGTAAACCAGTGTATGATCTGTGTCAACAAAACATATGTCATTTTGTCCAAGCGCTACAACGTGTCAATTGGACCGAATTTTACTGCATGGACTACACCCCTGAAGAAAAATGTGTAATTTTCCACGACATCTTGAATTTATGTTTCCTTGAAAATATACCTGTAAAAAATCATGTTATATCTGAAAACGACAAATCCTGGATGACTCATAAAATTAAAAGTCTTATCAACGATCGATGGTCTGCATTTAGAGCAAGAAATTTTCCCTTGTATAACTTTCTAAAAGACAAGATAAAATTTGAAATTGTGAGGGCAAAGAAAGCGTGGGGACAACGCGCCAGCAACTCAGTTAAAGATCTATGGAATATCGCTAATAACGTCGTTGGTCGATCAAAGCACAAACGGGATCCATTAAAATCTGTAATTTCGCAATATCCATCGACAATTGAAGCCGCTAATGATATCAATATTGTGTTGGCCTCAAATTTCAACAATTGTAATGAAACTTTTGAAGTTGCTTATCTTTGTGGTCTACATAGCAATGATAAGACAATAACAATAGACGAAGTGACAAAAGAGCTGATCATCTTAAAAGCACATAAGGCATGCGGCTCTGATCTCATCCCTACTACACTGTATAAAGAGGCAGCCCACGTGCTGAGTTTACCCTTGACTCACCTATTTAATGTATGTGCAAACGCAAATTATTTTCCAATTCTGTGGAAGTATGCGCATATTACTCCTGTGCCGAAGACTGCGAAACCCTCTGTAAATGACTTGAGACCCATCTCCCTCCTGCCGATTCCTAGCAAGATCTATGAGAAACTATTGATGATGAAATACAGAAAACAACTTGAACGAGTGGCCGGTCCTTATCAGCATGGAGCGGTAAAAGATGCTTCAACAACCACAGCATCAGTATTTCTGCAAGATAGCATAACAAAATTGCTTGACCTGGAGGAAGTTTCTGGTGTCCAAATATTTACCTACGACCTTGCAAAGGCTTTCGACAAAATCCATCATCACATTATCTTGCGACGTCTGATTGATTGTAACTTACCGGACAATTTTGTTAAATTAATGGCTTCGTATCTCACAGATAGAAAGCAAAGTGTAAGAATTGATTTTGAAGTAAGCGACCCGATTGTAATGACCTCTGGGGTATCTCAGGGATCAGTATTTGGCGCAATTTTGTTCAATGCAGCCACAGGAAGCCTGAAACCTGTAAATTCTTTTACATGTCTTGTGAAATTTGTTGACGATGTCACCATATGTACGCCTTTTTTAGGAATTCAAGTAACGACCATGTACTCGAAGAGAACCAGAATTTTCGTGAGTGGGCAACTGTAACGAAGCTCACTTTAAACACATCAAAATCAAAATGTATCATTATACGCAAATCACCCCTTTGTAACCCGGTCTGTGTTCAAGGAATTGATTTTGTGACGGAACATAAGATCCTCGGGATTGTGTGGAGTGATGATCTAAAATGGCATAAGCATTTTAAGTATGTTGAGAAATTGTTCGTACAGCGTCTCCATAGTCTCAGAGTATTGAAGTTCTTCATAAGTAAAGAAGATCTTATTTGTGTCTATAACTCCCTCCTGAGATCACTCCTTGAATATTGTTCCCCACTTTTTGTTTCAATCCCTGTGTATTTATCCAAGAAGCTAGAAAAATTACAACGCCGAGCTCATCAGATAATTTGTGGATTTGACTTTGAATGTGACTGCTTGCCATCTTTGTCTTCCAGACGACTTGAACATTCAATTAGATTTTTTAGAAAGTGTACTTCTCCGGAATATATCTTGCATGGTGTAACACTACCAACCAGCAAACGATCAGGTCGAACAATTTTTGATCCATACAAGACCAAACGCAGATGTGACGCCTTTTTTTGTATTTATGTCATTGTATTTAAATGGGAACATTGATTCGCCAAATTGACTTCTAATGTAATTTGATTGTACAAACTGACTTATGACTTATGCTATTATTTGATTATCATTTATGGAAATAAAACATTTCTATTCTATTCTATTCTACTTAAACTGAAAAAATCTAGTATTGGGCCCGACGGAATCCCGCCGTGGATATTCCGGGATTTTTATGATGTGCTTTCACCTGTTATTACTTTGCTTTTGAACAGGTGTCTTCGTGATGGACTTTTCCCCAATTGCTTCATGGCTGCGAACATCATACCGTTTCTAAGGTGGATAGACCTCGATTGGAATCCGATTATCGACCTATATCGATATTGTAATCGGTGTCTATTGTCTTTGAAAGGATAATTTTGAACAAGTTTATCTTGCCACAGTGAAACATGCCGCTCGACCTGATCAATTTGCATACATTTCTCGCCCCGGTTGTGGAACTTCATGTGCCCTTGTAGCTGCTCAAAATAGAATCCTTCGCTTTCTGGACTCAACCTCGGGAGCTGTGAGAATTTTATCGATTGACCTCTCTAAGGCTTTTGATAAACTTCGGCACTCAGTCATTGTTAATGCATGTTGGAACTTCAACATTCCTCCTTTTATTATTCGTTTAATATGCAGTTTTTTGAGTGACAGAACACACAGAGCCTTTTATGGCAATGAGTTCTCAGAATAAAGAGTTGTGTCAAGTGGCGTGCCTCAGGGCAGCTCCCTTGTGCCAGATTTGTTTGCGCTTGCCATAGATAATTTGTCACCTGTCTGTACGAATACTATTGTAATCAAATATTCGAACGATGTTCTTTTTATACATTGTATCAGGAATCCAATAGAAAATGAATTCAACTTGAGTGGTTCGACAACTTTGGTCTGCCTATCAATACCAAAAAATCAGTAGTGATGGATATAGTCACCAAACGTGGATTGCACACCTGTCCTGCTAATATCTCTGATGGTTGTTTTCTTAAACAAGTTGACAATTTTAAATATCTTGGTGTCTACTTGTCTGATGATTTTCGTTAGTACACGCATATGAATTTCATTTTTAATTTACGACGTTGTGGTGCAGATGACGGCATAATGTTCAAATGTTATGTGGACTTCATAAGGTCTATTTTGACTTATGCTTTTTGTTTCTTTTGTAATGCCTAGCAATACTTGCTGAAAAGACTTGAAGACAAATTAAGCACTGTGCTTTCGAACCCAAAGGGTTCTGGAAGGAGTATTGATATTTTCGAACTCAAAGAATACTAGAATTTGGGACTCATTTTTTAGTCGTAGTTAGTACTCAGGCTCAGTACTCTTTCCAGTACTCATTTGGGACTGTATGAATGACTGTGTAAGGCTAACATATATTTGTGCCACATTCAAATCTCGGTAATCCAACATAAATTAATCCGGTTTGACTAAATTTTTTACTTTGAATTCATTGTTTACAAAAATATTTATCTAATCGTGTTTTCACGATGATCTTCTGATTATATTGAAATTTAATTTTTTCCATTAGTCTTTGCATTTTCCAGTGCCAGGCGTATTTAAAATCTTTTACTGTGATTTTCCTTGATATTTCATTGAATAAATCAGATACCAATTTGTAATCAGATGATGGAATCCTTATTTAAAAGAAAAGTGCTGCTTTGCAAAAGTGATATTCATGCGGAAATATTCCGAGCTCTCCGATTAAACAGTAATTCGCAGTTGTTAGTGCTAAATGAAAAAATGGTGTATAGAATTATCTCTTATTTCTACTGTTCAAATTTTGATGAAAGCAAAATTCTGATCCATTCGTTTTTGATAAAACTAGCATTTCGCAGGTATCTTTCACAATATGTGTATTAACTGTCGCGAATTTTTCAGTGATAAGTAGGATGCTCTTTTCCACATTTGTTTAAACATTCTAAATGGTTTTTATTGTCATTTGATATCCAGCATCCTAGATATTTGCAGTTTTACACTATTTCTGTACTAGGTGAACAGTGGTTCAGTGCCATGTCCAAATTTGCACTATCTGTCTTTACGCTGAATGTCATTACTTTGGTCTTTTGAAAGTTAAATTTAAGCTTTTATTCGGCACAATATTTTTCTATTATTCCCATTTTCTTGATCAGTCCATTCATGCAATTTTGTCAATAAGTAGAATATTGTAATGTTTGTTTTATTGCATCAATTATATTGATTTTACATTGATGATGTGAATTTGAGTACGAGCAATACAATTTCGGTTATACTATCGATTCATTGTTCTCTCTCGTGAATTAGTTAAATCGGACAGTATCTTCTATATTAAATTAGTTATGAAGACAGAATAATTGGCGACGAGAAAATAATTTGAAGAAAATAAAATCCACGATCTTCAATGTGGTGATTTGTGTGGCAGAAAATTTCGACGAATCAGAGCACAGAAGCGGATGACATCAGCTGTTTACACATGAACTGTCAATTATTGTCAATATTGTGCAGTTATTCAATTCGTGAGTGAGACGTTATTTTTCTGTGACACGTTACGTACTTTAATGTGTTTACAATGGATGAAATAGGTAGTTTACCAAACTTTTTGTGTAAATCCACTGATCCTAATCAATTATCTGTTTCGTGGACTAGATGGATGCGATCATTTAATTATTATATCGTAGGTAAAGGTATTACTGATGAAATACAACAAAGAGTTTTACTTCTACACTTAGCTGGTCCTGAGTAGTAACCAAACCTCCACAATAAACACAGCGCCCCCCCCTCGGGAGAGAGTCTTGGTTGGCCGTCCAGGTTGACTTGGGCGGCCGACCAGGTTGGTAGATGTTGTAAACCGACAGAGTTAACAGCGAATTTGGGATGGTTTTGGGCTGTAGAGCCAAAACGAAGTATCGGATGGGAAAACGGAGGCCAGATTCGGATTCAGCGTCAAATTCTGCATCCGTAGGGTGATTTCCAGCTCCATCGGAGAGAAAAAATTTTTGGGACGTCCCCCCCCCGTCGGCAGCGTTGCTTCAAACTTTAGTTCTAGAGATTGTAGAAAGTCGTGCAATAGCTCGTTTGAAAGCTAAGAGCAGGACAAATTCAGTGAAAGAAACGACTTGTTCATATCTGTCTTCGTTTAGATGTGAGACGCCATTTAAGATTTGGGACATTGGCGAAAAACGACAGAGTTTGAATTTTCCAAAAAACAGCTCCAGCGGGAGAACGAAGGCTCAGATTGGTAAAAGGAGGCTAGATTTGGAATCAGCTTGATGTTATTGTCCAATGAGGATCATCATCGAAAGAGATTTCTCTATAAATAATGAGACTTTAGAGTGACAATCATTCTATTTTTGAATCGTATAAGTGACGGACGCACGTTCTCTCAGCTCATCTATCCTACTTTTCAACTAGAATGGTAAGTCGGAAAACTTCCCCCCACCTCCTTTCTTGAGTGTTAACCTAATCGCATCTTTCCGCTTTCAGGCTTCTACATCACTTACCAGACTAGATGCTGATGTCCAGACGGTGCAAGGTTCGCTACAATCAGGCCATCTACAGTTGAGACCGGTGGAGGAAACAACACAGGTACATAATCATACACCCCTACAGCGTAAATTTAGACAAGGCATATGCTATTTCGATCATGCTATAGCACTGGAAACGGGAATGATCCCTTCCACAGACGTGAGTGTGAAGAGGAATCAGTATGGAGACTACGTCATCATTCCTGTAGCTCCATACATACGTCGCCAGCTTGACATTATTGAAGAATTTGTGACACTAAATATGGATATCCCTACTCCCCTTGACGAAGTGTGGAGAGCGAGAGATGACAAGGATATACCATATAAAAAGATATGGGAAGGTGAACAACTTTCTCTACCACTATCGCATTGGTGTTCTTACTATCGAAAAGATGGAGAACAAATAACACCCATCAGGTGTGAAGAGCTCGCAGAAGGCACTTGGAATATTCGTTTCACAATAAGCGGACTATATTATGGTTATCATAAGGATAATAAATTGGCCTCTATAGCAATGCAAACTCAATCCATCGTATATATACCGAAGCAGCCAGATGTTAATAACATTATTGATCAAATCCTCAACGAGAGCGGTGGGAAGCACAAGTCAGAGAAGAATGTTGCCGGAAAACGCAAATCAAAGTAGGAGATTCGCTAATCCTTTCCTATCTCTACCTTATGACAATTCGCTTATGTGCTTTGAGTGTCGTAGACGTGGTCTTATCAGATACATTTTACTTCTTCGCTGTCATCATGTTATTTGTGTATTTTGTCGTGAACAGCATCGTTGCACTTCTTCATATTGTAATATGTTATAGGATTTTTCATCCGATGAGTAAAACTATGTAATTTTCTTTTTAGTCATCCACCATCATTTTGATGGATTGTGAGGGTGAACCTGTACAGGAGATCAGTGCTATTGCCATGGACAATTGCTCATATCAGATTGTTAGTGCCTATCATCATCATGCCAAGTGTGATCCCAAAGCTGATGGATGGGTGAAAAAACATATTCATGGACTTAATCAACAATATTTACAAGACTTTGGTCTTCCTAGTGAGTGCTCTTCTTATTGACTTTAAAAGATGGCTAGCAGCCTTCAATGTTGTACGTATCTTTTGTAATGATCCCTTCAAGGAGAGAAAGCTTTTTCTTAATCTAGTCATTGATGATATTCTACTTCCACCTTGGGATAGTAGAGTTAATCAACACTATCATGAAGTTACGAAACGTTTCAAGGAACTGAGTGTTCCCATTTCAAATGTTCGTTGTAGTAGTTACATTCATAATCAATGTTCCTTTCCTCCTTCCCTCAACACTGCCAAAGTAAGGTTTGGTTTTCATTGCTCTCTGTATGATAGTTACCAACTGTATCTATTTTATTTGTTTTAAACCCAAAATTTGTAATGCATGCTTGAGGAAGGCATTCAATTAAAGCTTTATGTAAAGACTTGCTGTTTTTCATGCAATTGGAGGGATAGATGCAGGATGACAATGTCTTTCTCAAATGATTGTGGAACATTGCGTTTTCATAGGCAAAGTTTAAAAGGGACTATTCAAGATTATGTGATAACATTTCATAAAGATGAGATTAACATCAAATCAGTTATTGGTGATACTAGCACACTATTTTTGAAGTTAATGGATACGTTTTCTAATAAAATTGTAATGGCGCGATTAGTTGCGAAAATTCATTTCAGTCATTTTTGGAAAGAAGAGGTAGAAGATCGTTTCTTCCACTTTGCTTCCTATTCAATGGAAGTTGTAGATAATCTTGAAGAATTTTTTGAAAGACATATGGGAAAAATTGCTCAACGTCTTGATGCATTTAACCATCATGGTAGCAGTCTAGTGATTGAAGCAATTTCACATATTCACATTCAACTTTCTATAAAGGAAACTTGAAGATGCAATGGTACTTGATCGTAACACAATTGGCTTTCGAGTTATGTCTACTTACTCTCGAAGTATATTCCTTCTGTACATGCGTCTATTATTTAGAAAAGGCTAGCAGATTCATGTCGTCAAAAAGACTTGCTTTAGAAGTTGTTAGTAAGAGTGAAAATATGTGTGATAGTATGTAAGCGAAAGGATGGAAGTAAAAAACGCATCTTTAAGAGATGTAAGCATACTTTCTGCCAGCGCTGTTTCATACGCTGCTGTATTCAACTCTCTCAATGTAGCCACAGTGATATAGCTCATTTTCAGTGTCACTTCTGCCATAAAAGTTAGTACCTATGCAAATATGGAAACTCAAGTTGCGACAATGGTAAAGAGAAAAATGGCGAGACGTAAAAGTCGAAAGTCTTCAAAATTTTCTGGAGCCATTCGAGCTCTTCAACGAATGAAAGGAAATCATCGATATAATGCTATACAACATGCTAATGATAAATTCATTTGTGAAATTATTTCTCATGTGAGGAAGTTGAGGACGAAGAAATTAGCGCCAAAACAACGAAAGTTACTTAAGCGATATGCTACGAAATTACGATTCATCTCCAATCCTAAAATCACCCTTCAAAGAAAGAGGAAAACTCTGTCACAAAAGGGTGGTTTCCTTTCAGCAATACTTCCGATGTTAGCTCCTGTAGTGGGCAACGTATTGGGTAATATCTTTGGCTTTAAGCGTTAATTATGCAAATGTTGAGTCCCAAAGTATTAAAATGGATTTCAGACTTCAATGTGATAAACTTCTGACTGTATCAGGTCCATCCCATGCAGGTAAAACTGTTTTCACTCTGAATTTGCTAGACAAAAGAAAATAATTGTTTAGGGAACCTATCAATCGAGTTATTTGGTGTTATGGTATATATCAGCCGTCACTCTTTCAGGAATTGCAACGTCGTAACTTTATTCGAAATGAAGGAATTATTCGAGCTGATAAGATAGAGTCCAACGATGTCGTTGTATTGGATGATCTATTGAAGGAAAGCAAGAATTCTAAAGACGTCATAGATGTGTTCACTCGCGTAGCACATCATAAAAGGTGCTTTATAATCTATATCACGCAAAATTTATTTCCTGATGGGAAAGAAGCCCGCACACGAAACCTGAATACGCACTATTACGCTATCTTTAAGAATCCACGAGATAGAAGTCAATTTGCAATTTTAGCGCGACAAGTTTCGCCAAGAGGTTCAAAAGCCTTAATTGAAATTTTTCAAGCAGCAACTGAAAAACCACACGGTTACTTATTTATTGATTTTACACAAGAGTGTCCGGAAGAATTTAGATTTCGAAGTGATATTTTGAAAAAGCCTATGATTATCTACAAACTATGAGCTCCTATTCTCGCATGATTGTTATTCCTCAGGATGAATATGTGCAATTGACTGCTTTACAGCAAGTAAAGCAACCTCTAGCAAATCAAATTTATAAGAAGGAGCTGGATTATCAGGAGATGCACATATTAAAGATCCATATCGCGCAGTTTTATTACAATCAGAAACTGTTGAAGAATTGAAAAGTTTGAAGAAAAAGATGCGTGACTCTGTTTCGACAGCTACACCTCTAGCATCTCGTGCACATGCAATAGCTCTTTTCAACATCATTGAACCATATCTCAATGTGAATGATAGAGGTGAAATCAGTACAGATGATGATAAAATTATTAGCGCTTCGCGTTATGAAGACTTGATTCAGTATGCAACGCGTAGAAAACGTCGACAAGGATATGTCCCACATGGTTGGCCATATTTTCTTCAACTATTGAAAAATCATAATGTTCCAAAATTTGCAGTGAATAATAAAACACTGAAAGAACTTGATTCTACTTCAGAAGTTGGTACTACTTCAAATATTAATTCTGTTCCTAAAATTAGGAGTGTTACAATGCCAAGAGATTGGTTTAAGAGTTCACCTTCTACATCTCCTTCCACACTTACTAAGAAAACAAGAGGAAGAGAACGACGTAGATCTACACTCTCTAGGCAAACAAGAGAAAGAGATAGACGTAGAAGATCTCCACCAAAGAAATATATGTTCTCAGACTATTGATATGAAGCAGATGTGTTGCATGCCATGTAATGAGCCGCCGGAGGTGCATGTTGATGTAACATGTACTTGCTGTGCCAGCTCTTACAGTGAGACTCCTAAACAATGTGAACATGAACGTAAATCTGCTAAATCTTGTGGCTGTTGTAAGTGTAAAAAGACAAGAAAACAAAAAGATGAGAAGAAGGAGGAAGCGTCAATCGTCATCACATGAACTTTTAAAGTCAATATACTATGATGTAAAACATCCGGCAGGATTTGCATCTATAAAGAAATTGTCAAAAGCGAGTGGTCTTCCGCAATCACAAGTTAAACAATGGTTAAAGGGTCAGGCTACCTATACACTCCACAAACAAGCAAAAAAGAAGTACCGTACCCGTCATTATATTACTCATGACATTGATGAACAGTGGCCGGCAGATTTGTGTGACGTTGCCTCTATTTCAAAACATAACTCGGGAAATAATTTTATTTTGACAGTAATTGATATTTTCTCGCGATATGCGTGGGCTCAACCATTAAAAACTAAAGAAGGTAAACGAGTAGCAAAGGCATTTCAGTCAATTTTCTAAGAGGGTCGCATTTCAAAGAGAATTCAGAGTGATCAAGGAAAAGAGTTCGAAAATCAGCATGTGGGAAGATTGTTTGAGAGATATGACATTGAGTTGTTTAGTGTAAAGAGTGCCTATAAGGCTGCATTAGTTGAACGTTTTAATCGCACATTGAAAAATCGCTTGTGGCGACATTTTACTGCCAACTTAACAGAAAATTGGACAAAGATTCTACAAGATACGGTACATGCCTACAATCACTCTATCCATCGCTATATTGGACTCAGACCAGCAGATGTGAATGCTGACAATGTATATGAAGTGCGTAAAACATTCCAACGTAAGCGTAATAATGCAAAAAGTGATGTAAAAACAGGCGATAAAGTTCGCATATCAAAAGTGAAGAGTGTTTTTGCCAAAGGTTATCTCCCGAATTGGACAGAAGAAATTTTTACAGTTTCAAACATCAATAAAATAGACTCTCCCACAACTTACAAGTCAAAAGATTACGATAATGAAGAAATAGATGGCAGCTTTTACCGCGATGAGATTGAGGTAGTCACTGAAAGTGAAACATATTTGGTAGAGAAAATCATTCGATGTAAAAAACGACAAGGTGAAGAATGGTGTCTTGTTAAATGGATTGGTTATCCTTCAAGTATGAACTCTTGGATGCGTCGTGCAGACATTTTTCATCAAAGTGATCGCAAGTGATTTACGCAAAACTATAACTTGCGAGTTCAAGATTTAAGTAATGAATCCGATTGCATCGTTTTATTCACGGCCCTCCTATGTAAGTGGCGCGAGTACAATTTACAGTGGTGCTCGCCCTCAACGTGGAGGTAGTATATTTGGCGCGCTGAAATCTGTTGTATCTCCTCTCTTATCTACTGTCGGATAAACTCTAAAGCGATCTGTTTTAAGTAATGCTGTTGGCTTTGCTGGCGATGTTGTCAATGATACTGCCAGTGGAAAAAATAGAGTACTTTACTAAATCGTGGGAAGGAATTCGGTTTAAGAACATTACAGGAATCCTTAACTCGTAATCGACAAAAGAAAGCACCTAAACGAATGAATGTTAGAAGAAAACGAAAACAGCGCGGAGCTGGTAAGAGGCGAATTTCACGCAAATCTAAGAAAAGGCATTTACGCAAACGCCGTGCGCGCTCTAATCCTTCATCGTGTGCTAAACGACGACGCTGTCATAACTTCTAATCATGGAATGTAAAACTTCAAATTTTTGTTTGTTTGATCAACAAGAGATGCAGACAGATATTCTTAGTTCAAGTATTGTAGATTATCATCCTCGAACTACTGAGGATACTAGTCCAATTGAATTTGTCATTGCTGGTGCTAGTGATGACTACATTGATTTAAGCTATGCGATGGTTGATGTGAGGTTCAGAATTATGCAAGCAGATGGTACTAACATCGATGATGCACATAAAGTTGGTCTGAACAATTTACCGCCGGCAACACTATTTCGTGATGTTTCTCTAACTATTGGAGAGCAACAGGTAGAAGGTGCACAAACCGATTATCCCTATAAAGCATATTTCAATGCCCTATCACAGTTTCATCCGTCAGCACAAAAGAGTCATATGGAAGCCATGGGATGGTATGGAGATGAAGCAACACAATTTGATAGTGAGACAAACACTGGTTTTGTAAAGCGATCTGCTTTGATTAAGGATAGTAAAGTATGTCAGCTATATGGTCCACTTAATTTAGACTTCTTCAGACAATCAAACTTTTTACTCTGTAATACCAGTATGCGACTCAAACTTACATTGTACAAGCCTGTATTTTTGTTGAACGTATATGCTAAAGTAGTCAATTTTAAAATCCATGTGGAAGATCTTACGCTATACATTCGTCGAGAGGTAGCTAATCCATGTGTAATTAGAGGACATGCTGAGGGTCTTCAACGTAGCAGCGCTATTTATCCCATTCAACATACAAAGCTTCTCACATTTACTATTCCTAAAGATCAAACGAGTTTTATGAAAGATGGTTTATTTCCATCAGAAGCACCAAAACTCCTAATGGTAGCAATGGTTGAAAATGATGCATTCAATGGCAATATCAAGAAGAATCCTTTCAACTTCAAACACAACAGTTTGAGTGAAATTGCTTTACGTGTAAATGGTGTCAGTCATCCTGGACCGCCCTATAGACCAGACTTCTCTTCTTATCAATTTTTGCGTAGCTATGTTGACTACATGAATGTCTTTGGCTTTTACAACACAGACGACACCAACGGGCTTACAATGAAAGAGTTTAAGAATGGCTATACTATTTATGCATTTGATTTGACTGCCGACAGTGATATTAGTGCACCTTATCGTCAAGCTAACGTTCCTCATAATATTCGCTCGGATCTGGAGTTCAAAACAACGCTAGCTGCGACGATCAATGTATTGATTTATGCAGTTTTTGATTCAAATATTGAAATAACCAAGTATCGTGACGTGATTCTTCACTATAATCGTTAATGAGTTGGTTGAATGTTGACGATATTAAAGCTTAAGTACAGCGTAATGCAGATAAAGCTACGTTGAAAGCTTTTGATAATGTCTATTCGCTAGATACCCTACCAACTACAGTAAAACAGTATCCCATCTTTATTGTATTGAACACTCAGTCAAAGAATTTAGAAGGTGAACATTGGAAAGCTATCTTTATTGGAAAAGACAGACGCGGTGAACTATTTGACTCTCTTGCTCAACCTCCAAACATACCAACACAGCAGTGGTTGAGAAAACATGCTCGTCAATATCAACGAAATGAGCGCATACTACAACATCCACTTTCATCAACTTATGGTGCTTTCGTATTGTACTTCATTTTAAAACGTTTGCATGTACGTCGATTTAAATCTGTTATTCAAAAGTTTTCATGTAACCCATCTTCCAATGAAAAAATGATTTGCAAGTTCTATAATGATTTGAAATAAAACATCATCATATTGGAATAAAAATTGTTTTTATTTCACAATCCGCTGGGTATGTACATATTCGATTAAACGGTCTAGGATTGCATCTGCTTGCACTTCTGATTTCAGTCCAGTAATGATAACTTTACTGTTGTGAAAGATTGCAATATGTACAGGATCCAACAATTAATGAGAACTGCAGGAAAAAGTTCTGGTTCATAACACAAGTTGTAGCTGCTGCTATGAATCTTCAAAAACGATACATTTTCACTCAATTGAGTAGAGATCACCATATTGTTCACAGTCAGATTCGACATCACACACTTCTCCCTCTTCCATATCCGACGTAGTAGCTTCTGTCGTTCTAAGCGCATTAACCGCGCCGATGAATGAGAAACGGCGCCGAGAATTTAAACCGTCCCATTTGGAAAGAGTTGAAGGTTCCGTAAATTGTTCATCTTCACCACTAACATTTGCGGTCGACCCGAATCATACTTGCTGTTTGGAATTTGTTGATGTAATGTTGCGAGATCGATTTTGGTATAGAGTCTGATGCGGCGGAGAATGTTGACGATGGTGTAACGATGACGTCTCATGATGAAGAAATGAGTAAATAGAGCGGTATCCCGACAAACAAAGACAATCCGCGGATTTCCGTCGGAATTCCATCGGAATTCCGTTTCTAGTCCGTAAGATCCGCGGACTTCCGTCGGCCTTTCCTCGGAAGTCCTCGGATCTTACGGACTAGAAACAGAATTCCGACGGAAATTCGCGGATTGTCTTTGTTTGTCGGGGTATCTTCCTTTCATACTTTTCCCAACTACCTTGATGAAGTGTGAAGTTGGGAAAAAAGTTGGGAATGATAGACTTGTGTTCGTTGCTTTTTAAGTCGCAACCATATGCAATTTCCTATGCGTGAATGTCTTTTCATACAGAAGTATTTCAAATCCTTCATGATATGATTTAGGCATTGAAAATGTCGATATGATAAAGCAAATTCTCTTCTCATATTTCCAGTATAGTCGTTGAAATAAACGTTTTGATCATAATCAATCTCAACATGTTGTAGGGAATCTAATTTCCAATTCTTCATGATGGAGCGTAACATTGTGTTGAAGGTGGTGTCTGATTAAGATTTGCATAGCAAAGCGATGAACTCTCGACGAATAAATGACATAATGGAGCGATGTATCCGTCTTTTATATTTCTCCCAATTGTATTTGCGAAATGAAAAATAGATTAAGGAATCAGAATGACAGATTTGAATTTCATTTCTGTAATGTTGAAGCCAAACTTGATTACCCAAAGAGATGAATTTTAGCGTTTCAAATTTTTCCTAATCCCTCATGACGTCATTAAAATTAAAAAATTGTCGCCATGTTAATGTAATTCCTCTCGATGTATTTCCATGAGAATTTTTGAAATGAACGTTTCCATTGCGATCAACTTTGATGTATTGTTGAGAATCCAAAACCCAAGTCTCCACGATGTTATGCAAATTGGTAATATATAGATCACCAGAATATGAAAATGTCATTTTACCATATTTTGCCTTGAAATGTAGCAACAAATAGATTTGCTAGGAATCGAGCCGCTACCTTTTCTACTCCCATTGATAATATACAACAGCTGAATGGAGAGTGGGAAGTAGGGGTCACACAACTTGTTCACAGTAACTGTGTCTATACTTTTGATCATGAGGTGATGACTATTAATATGAGACGCACAGCTGCTTACCAATGTGAAAAGGGCTGCCGAGTATACATTCCACAATGGCCGAAGAAAGATCTTCTATCATGTCAGAAAATCGTACATGATTTCCTGAATAAAGCGTGTAAACATATTGTCCAATTTACTCCGCACAATGATGATCATAATTATGTACATCATGTAGTTTAGAAAGATTGGATTGTTAATTTAAGTCCAAGTTTAAGAAATGATTTAAGTTACCTCGCTAGCGCCTTAACAAACTATGATAATTATAACGTTAAGTACTACCCAAGTGGGCATAAACAGTTAATATATCGAGAAGAAGCTTATTATGTAGATCTTATTCCAAGAAATGAGAAGACGTTGGTGAAGAAGATTGTGATTAAGCCAAGAGAGACAAGCATGACTCCTGAAACATTATTGAAGAAATTTAATTATCTCCTTCGAGTTGATGGTAAACAAGTGGCAACATTGACTTATACCGAATCATCTAATCATGTTGCAATAATTAATTTAAATGATGATGATCTAGTATTAGTTTGTTCAAAAGATTTTCATCAGTTCTTACGACATCGTTCTGCAGCTGTTCATGGAAAATTTGATATGCAACATTTGCCATGTGAAAGGTCAAATCAATTTGATACAGAATGGACCGTATCTTTATACAGAAAGCGTATAGAGTCTTTAGGTGGTATCTTACATGAAGCAAGAGTGTTGATGCCTCGCATTATTACTTCAGATAAATTGGTTGTAGATTATTTAATTGAAGTGATTAATGAGAAACATATTTCATTTTCTGAAAAAGAAGGTGCTTTGTCTCTCACTGTAAGTGGAAAAGGTATTGAACTAATTGTGGATAAAACTCTAATGGACATTTTGGGTTTTGATCAAAATATCTTTAAAAGTGGTACTGTAACCAAAGCTAGCGCAGACATGTCGCTATCGCGTCGTATTAACTATTTTCAGATATATTCCAATATTGGTGAAGATGTACGTGTAGGAGATGTTGAAGCTCCATTGCTAGCAATGATACCATACCAGCCAAAAAGCTGCAGTATTTTATCTGAGCATATTTTCAAGAAAGTGCATTATACAAAGCTGAAATCAAACTACATCCCACAAATTGATATTGCAATTTATGACGATGCTGGTGCGTTGATTCCTTTTCATAAAGATGCTGTAACAAGTATCACACTCCATTTCCGAATGAAGAGTTAATACAAAAGTATGCTAATATATTTTTCCAATGTGATTAGTATGGAAGGTGAAAATAGAGATTCGTTTCTAATTTACTTACCCAGTAATGCTTCTATGAATAAATTTCCTAATAATAAACCATCAGACTTTCGAGTAGAATTAAATCGCTCACTACATCTAGAAGGTGAATGGGAAGTAGGTGTTTCCAGCATTTGCTATGATAGCAATATTCAGAATGCGAATGATTTGGAAGAAATGATATTGACTCCTCGCACCCATGATGGAATAACGATGAATAATGCATTCCAGTTCCCATACAATTTAACGTCAGATGGAAAGTGGAACTATGAATGGATTCAGATAAAATCAGATTATTATGGTCAATTTGGGAATGAGAAAATTATTAAGGCATTCAATAGTGGTAATACTTCCATCATGAAGAATAAGGATCAGAAAGGCTATGAGTTTACTATCTATCATTTGAGTGGGAGACAGTTTCTTCGCTTTCATTCTTTTACTAAAGGTCTTACACTGAGGTTGGATAATGAATTCTATCCACATCTCGGTCTTGGCCATGGACTACATCTAACGTCAATTGCTACTGCAAATGTTAAAAAAGTTTATTCAAATCGAATCAACAAATTTCATTATAAATTTAAAATATTTGATGAAGATGTTGTAGAATGCGAAGAACGCATCATTTTGAAAAAGCGTGGTGTTCAACCTTTATCACTTATTGAGTTACTAAAACGATGGAATGAACATTATATGAACAAGGTATGGAGAGAAAATTATGGCGGACAAAGTTAAGTTGGTTATTCAAAAATATGATGACAAACTTACAGTTTATTTCTCTCCAACCTTGCGTCATTTTGTCAGACATCCAACACCTATTATTGGAAGCGGTGTGGTGTATGCTTCTCATGAATATCATACTAAAGCTGATTCAGTTAATGATGAATGGTGGGTGGACATCTATGGTGATCGCATCAAGAAAATTTACCAGTCTTATCAAGAATCTAAAGTTGCTATCAATATAATGCCGCGTCTATATCATACAGTTGAAAGCTTCATTCATGTAATAAATCCTTATATACAACAGAAGTTGAAGCATGTGATGAGAAGTAAATATGATGTAAAGACACACCACACTTCGTTTTCAATTGAAAATCAACGCGTTGTTCTGAAACTGGGTGATGACATTCAATGTCAATTGAGCAAAAATTTGAAAAAACTCTTTGGTTTTTCAATGCTACAAAATATGTTTACTGCTGCGCATACGATTGGTATAGAAACACCAATGACACTTGATAAACATGAACAACACTTTTACATTCAAAGTGATTTGATTCTACCTATTTCTGTTGGCGAGGAAAAAGAACACATTTCACGTGATTTCATTCATGATAAGGATGCTTTATATGGAATAGTCGAGAAGATGTTTCAACCTATTTTCTACCATCCTGTTATCAAACAAACTATACCATCTACTTCTATCAAAATTACAAATAGTCTACATGAGTGCATCCATGTCAAAGATACTAAACCCTCGTAGCTTTAGTGTTTCGGAAAACAAAGTGAAGTCATTGTAAAATTTTATTGAAATAAAAATATTTGTGTGTATGAAAAAGTCTTTTCACAGATATAGGGGGAATGGGCTGACTGTAGGCATATATTCACAAGGAAGGGCAATCTAAAGCGATACATAAAACAACAATGAATGTCAACAAAAGCATCATCAAAATACTGATTTGAGACTGAATCTATTTACACATCTCCTGATTGTTGCAGTGTGAGTATAATTCTTTTGGATAGTGATATGCTTGCATCAGGATGTCCATGTGGAAGAGATATGTTATGTCCTATCCAACACCTCTTATCCTCCCAAGCTGAAAGTGCTCGCTTTCTAAATGTATGAGTTTTTACCTCATGCGCCTTTGATTTTAAGATGGTGATGCTGACAAACGTTACACACTTATTTTTAAAGGCCTTCTTGTAGACCCTATGTTTCATATTTACAACAATCGACTTAGATATGCCTTTTCCGCGCTTAATACTGTCACCGGAGTATTTTGGTTTCATAGAATGCATTTTAGGACGAAGAAGAATCATTTCCTTAATTTCTTTTTTTTGCCATTTCATCTTTGAAGCATCCTAATTTTGCTTTATTTTTAGTAGAGTATAGTGGGTGATCTGTAGGATAATTTGACGTATCAAAAGAGTTTTCTAATGATTTTCCTATTTCACTGAAGTTTAACCCTTTCTGAGCAGCGATACTTGAAAAGAAACTGTCTGTGTCACCATCCAGCAAACGCACGTCTTTAATTAGAGGACATGGTTTTGATATTCTATAGAAAAGTTGATGCATTTTAAGCTTGGAATAATCTAATACAGCTTGTCCAATGTAGATGGGCTTGCACAACTCTACTTCTGATTTCATCATTTTAATACTAACCAACTCATCATCTGTAATTTCTCTATCAATTAAGAGAGGTGATGCTGCTAACTTTTGAAATTTATCATTGTGATTCACAAGTTTATAGTTAATACGTTTTCTAACATCCTCCATCGTCTTACCAAAAAGACTATTATTCTTATTTTTATAAAAATCCTTTTCAAAATTATTTTGGGCTAGTCCACGTTTCTGGCTGTTACTATCAATATATGGTTTCAGAAAGGCTTTCTGTCTAAATTTGATAATGCGGTGAACTGTTTTTAAAATCATGCCCATTTCTAAATGAAATTTTAAGATGGAAAAGCGGACTAAATAATTTTCTTTATCAAATTGAGTAAGCAAAAGGTTACGACAAGGCTTATACTTGGGCTGTCCACTCCCTTCTAAATCTTTATGAAATTGTTTCATGAAGTCCGAAAACATATCTTCAGTCACTTCACCTGATTCGGGTGCAAGTGGAAAATCCACAGTTTTATTTTTAATACTATTTGGATAGATAAGATCTACCTCAAAATAATATCCCCAATCACCATCATCTGGAATAGCTAGTATGTTTGAAGGATTGGAGAAATGTTGAATTTCACTATCACCTAGCCAGCTAAACTCAGAGTGAGGTAGAGGTTTGGATAGTGAACTACCATATAAATTATTCTGGTCATAGTACTTTAGATGAATCTGATCATCATCTACTATTTTTGATTTTATTTGATGCCTATTTACAAATGTGAGACCACCGCGAATTCCTCGTTCAAATAAATTATACATCTCTGGATCTTGCAAAAGATGGATGGTCTCTCCAGCCATTTCAAAAGCAGACTGGAATGACATGGCTGGAAGACAGACAAAGTGGATGGGGTCTAATTTATCTTCTTCTAATGTCACTCGTCGAAACTCCTGTAATACATCAGCCAGCAGAAATACATCTAATTTTAGATAGGCGATCATATAATCGCTAAACGTTTGACAGTCAAATTTTTTCCATGCAACTTGAGCATGATTGCAATCTTCTACCTTACATTCTATACCAGTCAAATCATTTTTAAATTTATGTATTGATGGAAGAGAAGTCTCACTAGGTTTAGAAATGTTGTCAAAGTATGCATATGGAAACACTCCTTTGCATGTGATGACTTCATCTGTCAAGTTAGGATATTGTTTCTTCAAATTTTGTGTTAGTGAAAGAGACTTAAGATTTTGAACGAGAGATGCTAGTGATGAAGTCATGAATTGATAGGAATCTAAAAATTTTATATCAAAGTAGACTGTCTTATTTTCTTTAGTCTTATCAACTGGTACTTTTGCTGTCATGGACATAATTTTTTCCCTCGTTTGAGCTGTAACATTCATCAACCATCCTTCCTAACCCCCCTTTTATTATCATATGGCTGTCATAGCCTTTGAAGTTATGACAAATAACGGGTAGAGTGCGCCGTTTCATTCTTAGAGAAAAATTGCATCTTGAACACAGCGCGTTTCTAAATTTACCAGTGATGTGATCATGTGGTCACGCACTTTCTTAATTTTATCCTCATCAAACGTTTATTACATTTTGAGCAGACTTTACAACTTTCAAATTTTACCTGATCATCTGCTTTCATATTTAATGATCTGTGATAGAGTTCACTATCATATTTTTGTTGAAATTTACTAGCACTTTCCAGGAATTGCAAGAATTTGTGTATATAATCCTCACCTTGCCAGACGTGCATTTTATTATTTTTATTTTGGAAATGATTATGCCATACCTCATAACAGGAAATGGCTGCTGGCTTGTGGATTTTATCATCAATATAGCATTCGATGTCAGCGCAGATGACACAAGGAGGACTTAATTCACTACCATTCTCTCTATATGAAAAGATTTTATCTTTGGGCATGCGTTCCATTTGCAATTTACCTCGCTTACACCATTCATAATGTGTTTGAAACGTATCTTTTGACCAGAGGGCTCTCATACAACGGTCACATATGAAATGCTCCCCCCTTTTGGATGTTAAGTGGGAACATGGTCGATGAATATTTGGAATACCGCAGTAATGCCATTGTTGATCTGCTATCTGGCAAAAATTTTATCTAATACGACTAGGTATATAGATGATTTGTGTATCATAAACTATAGTCATTTTAATAACTTAATTTTAGATATTTACCCAAAAAGTCTTGAAGCCAGCAGAAGTGGCTATGATAACAAACAAGTGGATTATTTAGATGTAAAACTTAAAATTGGAGAGCATATGATTGAGACCTCGGTATATCATAAAATCGATGATTTTGATTTTCCAGTAACCCTTTTGACATTTCCTGATAACAACATGCCTTACAAATTAGGGATTCGTGTGTTCTCAGGGCAAGTAATACGGTATGGTAGAATATGCTCACCAGTGGCGGCTCGTGCAGTCCTGCTCATGTGGAACGCAATACAAACGTCTTCATCTTAGCCCATCATCTACTGCGGTCTCTGCTATATTTCATGTACGCCTATGTAAATGCCTGTTTATGACATGATAAGCCTCAGTGCAAATATACTACTGTGGTCCTTCATAATGACATTATATTCGGAAGCCTACTTAAAAGCAAAATCATCGCTCGAACACTTCCAAGTTAAGTAAAGAAAGAAAAAATTTGAATTTGATAACAGAAACCGGCGTCAAATGTAAAAACGACTTCATTTATCATTTTCATTTATTCACGATTTATAAGCGAAGTCGACTCTTCGCTCTTTCAAAGTTTGAAAAATGTCAATAACCTGTTCGTTAAAATTCGGAATGCTTCGGACAAGGTTTTTGTCAATAGCAAACATAGCAAGAGCATTCATGCGGTTATCTGTCATGGTATTGCGAAAGAATGTTTTTATGCGCTTCATGGTTGAAAAACACCGTTCAGCTTCAGCTGTTGACATGGGAGTTGTCAGAACAATTTGGAGATTCTTGTAACTTTCGTCCAGTAGTTGCGCGATGTTGTTCTCTCCAAAAGTTCCAAGTTGATAGGCAGAAGCAAGATGGGTGCGAGACTGTTCATGTTGCTGTATTCTGGACGATAGGTGTTTCCAGTCCTTGTATCCATGTAAAGTCCAGCGATGATCACCACCAAATAGCACACAAGGAAAACAAAATACAGCTTCCAGTTCATCTGATCCACAAAGCCATTCACATCTCGAATACCATTCTGTATTAAAATTTCTCTTGTAGTTTCGTCCTCTGTCGCTTGAAACGTGAGCTTGGCTGCCGTTGAGTCGTGGCCTTGGCGGACTGAGATTTCTAATTTCAATTTTTTCTTGTAGGGAATGTTGAGAAAACGGCTTTCTTAAAAGATATGCAACCTGATTCATTTTCAGTCGACACAGTGAGACACAGTTGTGATTGAAAGTGCTTCGCCAGTCCAAGGTTTGTATACACGCATCAGAATAGCATAAGTTTGACCAGAATCTGACTTCCTAACGCACGCGCGGCGTTACCTAATCAAAATGTACGAAAGCGAGCCAGAGGGACTTTTTGAGAGCGCCCCATCCATGCATTGTTTACGCGTGCGAAGCTGCTAAAAATCTTCGATGTATGCAGATGTATGATCAGCAAAACATGTATGAATCAAGGCGCACAGACTGTGCGCCCCATCCGGTAGAAGAGAGGGAGAGTGACGTCTGAATGAGTCACTGAACCACGCCTCGAATGTGTTTAGCAGTACAGGTTGAACCATTGATAGTTCAATTCAGTCTATCAGATCAGTTGCGTTTCAGCGCAATGTTCTGTGTAAATTTTCTTTGATGTAAATAATTTTTAATGGAGGGCTGCACCCCAGGCGCCCATATGGACGGGCCGCCACTGATGCTCACACATTAAAGATTTCATTAATAAAACGAGTAAAACATTGCACATTCTAGAATCAAGAGGTTATGACAAGAAATTATTACGACTAGAAACAGAAAAAGCACTTCATAAGCATAGCTCCTTACTGCACAAGTTTGGACTATTTGCTGCACGACAGCTATTTGATCTGTGTTCTTCCTGAATCTCCTCATTTTCTTTTCTATGAACACTGCCGAACAAGGAATTTTGAAAGTGTGGTCGAGGCTGCTCTCTATGTGCAGGGCCCCGCTCGGATGGGTTTGAGCGTTCAGGTTGAGGGGCCGAAACGCGAATCCTCTCCGAGTCACCTGCTGATGACCTGAGATACCCACGGGGAACGGATAATCAGTCCTTTTAAGGACTTAAATTCTTTCAAAAACATTCCAAAAAACTATTATAATTCTTAAAAGTCACAAAAAAAAGTTTTCTTTCATTTATACTCCTTTTTTAACGTTTCGTTTTAATATTTATTTCATTTAAGAGTTCATCATTTCATTTCTTGAATTTAATTTTCATATGATTTTATTTTATTTTTATCATATTTTATTCATTTGTAAGCTTTAATAAATTTAATTTTCATCTATGGGTTTAACGTCTAACTTAAAACTAAGTTACTTGAGACAACTACAGATGTTTCACATGTTCAGTTTAATCTCCCTTTTGTTATGATTATATATAGATAAACGTTACGTGACGCTGATAGGGTCCAGAAGGGAAAGGCTTAAGAAACATCACGATGTTTAGATTAAGGTTTAGGATAGCGCCTCGAATTATCCCTCTAGTCACAATTACATAATAACGTTTATTAACGATTCTGCTTGAATTCTCAAGTCATTAGGACTTCAGACCCTTGTCAGGTAAGCAGACAATTCCAGTCTTGTGAATTATTAATAAGTTTTTTAATATCAAGATGCTCGTAATTTGGGTTGGTATTAAGAGGTTTTCTTTGCGGCAATAATTTATTTATTTATGGCTAATTAACTATTTCTTTTTCAACTACCTAAACACGATTTTGTGATATTATCCTCATATACCAACAAGAGGTTGACAACACGATCATAAGTTGATGAACGTTTGTTGTAGCGAACACCTTTAAGTCCTTTTTGCTAGACATGAACAACTATTTTAATTTCATTTAATTTTTCAAGTTTCTCTATATCTTTCAATTTCATATCTTCACTATTGCAGTCATCAAATTTCAATTCATTCTCCCATTGATGATATTTGGTTTTACGGAAACGGTTGTTCTGTACATCATGATAGTGGAGAATGGATAAAACCGCATATTTAAAACAGCGGGATTCACAATCTATAGAAATGACTGCTTTATTATCTTTCAACGTTTTTGGAAGATTGAAGGAGCCTCATCCACTGTAATTTTCTAATAGAGTAATTTTAAACATGGCAGATTCTACACCATCAAAAATCAGACCACTATCGCGCTCGTTAAATTCATCAATATTTGATTTTAGCCCTTGAATGTGAAAATTTAACCATACTTCTTTATCTACTACCTCTGTAGCAGGAGAGGCTGGTATGTGAAACTCCAACCTCTGCACTATTTCGGCAGTATGATGATCAACTTTAACATATTTTATTTTAAGACAGATGAGCGCTTTTATTCTAAAGTTGTCTAAATTTCTAAAGAGCGCATCTATTAATATTGAATCTTGATGAAACCACTCCGGAAAATCAGCAATGGTTTCTGAGGATTCCATATGGTAATTTCTCACTACATTGTTGAGCGACACTTCAGTGAGCCGGATAGAGGAGGTGCTGTTACTATAACTATCATTTGTATGCGTGTGGTGAAGTCTATGTGAAGATAATTCAAAACGTGTTTCAAAAGATAGAGTGCAAAAGTCGCAAGTAAAGGAGACATGTTGAATAGAATCATCCTCACCTCGGGAGATTGATGATGTCTTGGGTTGACATGCACGTTGTCTGATGTGTCGGGCGAGATCACGCTTCCTTGTAAAGATGTGACCACAATCAGCACATTCCCGCTCACTAGATTCCCGCGACTGACCGCTTGAGCTGGTACTAACATCACCTGAAAGAGAAATCATTCTATCATCTCTATTAAAGTTATAGTTTATTGTTACAACCTACCTTCACTTAACAGCTCTAAAGTTTCCTCGAGAAGGGAGCGTTTTGGTGATGAAGTAGATGGCTGAAATTGAGAAAGATGCTATTAGCCAAACGTTTGAGGGAGATGAGTGAGGAAATCTTCAACTTACAATTTCAACGAAAACAAGTTTAAGTATGATACTTCAACGTTAGAAAATTGTATAGTTTATCAAAATAGAGACTTCACTCATTCTTAATACGTCTCAAATATAGAATGAAAAATAAGTCTGTTTTCCCCCTTTTATATACTCTCATACTCGGCATTCATTGGCTATCCATTTGACTGGCTACTTACTTGTACTTAAGCACTAAGAAATCAGGTTTATAGCATACAATTTGAAGTCATGAATTTGCAAACAGCAACTCCCTCCGTGGACACATCAACTTGCCCTCCCGCTCCAAAGAAGGTGAAGTTGGAGAAGAAGAAAACAGTCGAGGATATTCCAAGTTTGGAGTATCCGTCTCTGACTGAGTAAGAGGAGATGGAAATGGTGTATGTGAGGTGGAAGTACCTACTATACAACAAGGAGGATGTGTCGAAGGAGGATGATATCAGTCTTCTCCATGACATACGGAGATGGTACAGCCCATCGTCTCAACCCAGGAACAAGATTGAATGGAAGTACGTCTTTGGTGTGTTGGCTGCAGCGGAGGAAAGACTGCGACAACTGAAATGTGACTGCAGTAACTGCGAATCGCTGTGGGACAATATTAGTACTGAAGAACTTCTAAATTATTTGTAATTTCTGAATATATGTTTCATTTGTTATATCTGTCTGTTTTCACTTATTTCTGGGTAATGTAGTCATCAACATCATAGTGAAAATCTAATCATTTGACAGCTCAGTATAAATCATAGCAGCTGATGCTAGACACTATCATTTTTCCTAAATACTACCTCAATCACTGAGGGAAAATATCAAAAAGTAGTGATATGTGGTTCTTTAGATTTATTTAAAATCAAAGCATACTTGATCGTTTGGGAGCATCTGACACTCTTCTCTCACGAGTTGTTTTTGGTGTCCACTCTTCGTTTGTTCAGATAATTCTTACAGTTTTGTTACCACTCTCCTGACTACTCATGCCTTCATCGCACTCATTGACGATCACAAAATTGTCATTTTAGCTGAGATTGGTATACCTTGCAATCTTCTGACTTTAACAGTCTTTATCTAAATTAGAGTGATTCTGATTGGCTGTCGAGGAAAGTATTGTTGAATATCCTATATAAATCAGAAGATTGTAGCACTTCTCATTCACATCATACGATCGAACAGGCTAGTATGGCAAATTCTTCTGAAGCCTTAAATATTTTCCACAAAATTTTCGAAGTTGTCGATGAATGGGACGAGGATGTGAACAGTGGCAATAAACCCAAAGTCGCCAATGTCGAGGAGAAGAGTGGTAGCAAAAGTGAAATCACCCAAGTTGTATGGAGTGAGGGCGAGTTCACACCGAAGACGACGCGACTCAGAAGAGTGCCGGATGCATCAAAGCGAGTGGTATTTTACAGGATTTATAATGACTTGAAACCAGTCCCACTGAACTTTGATAAATAAATCTAAAGAACTACATGTCTTTGTTTTGCAATGTATTGATCTAGAAATGGAAATAAAGGGAAGTATTTAGATATGGGTTTATTGTATACATGGTTGCGAATGTCATCACATTTATTATCGGTCTACTTTTCTATCAAAAGAGATCGTATCATTAGTAAAGAGAGAAGATGTATATGTTTGCGTGTGGCGCAAGAGTGCCCTCCCATTTCATCCCTTCATCATTTAGCCTCAATAATAGAGGCAGTTTTTAAGAGAACTCATGATTCATTCTCAGATAACGTATGCAATGGAGAATTTAAAAAGTAACCTGCCGCAGATAGCTAAGACTCAACCGATTGGCGTTCAAAGTGCTACGTTGAGCGAAGAGACCACGACGACCGTTGGAAAGTCGTATTAATGAAGTCTCAAGCCCTTGCCACACTCATCACTGCGATATCATCCGCTGTCTCAAGAGAGATCGCCCACCAACAGGAAGAATTATACCGAAGTTCTCCATGCCATGCAACGTTAAAGTTGACTGATAGCAGATACAACTTTATGATTATATTTTTTATATTTGTGTGATAGATTCAGTCAGACCAAAGTCTGTCCAGGGCAAACCACGAGGAGATACTATCACATTTTGCCCCATGTGGTCTCTTAAAGACCGATGGTTCGTTCTCGGATGCATGTATAGATTTGGCCGATTCAGCTGAGAGAGACTCTTAATCTCTCTATGTCAGCGGCATCGACCTCCTCTACTTCCATCCGACTGTCAGGGGGCGGTATATATCTCCACTCTGTTGAATCGGCATCATCGGTAACCGATCAGCCGATTCGAGCAAGACTGTTATAGACTCGCTCTCGCTCCTCCATCTCTAAAAACTCAATAAATAAATTTCTCGGTCTAAGCCGAGGCTTGTCAGGAGAGCTGACTGTCGTCTTAGGTGTTTTTAGTATAGAATGAAAATGAAAGAGAGGCAATGGTTTATATACCCCTCTGATACAAAGACATGACTCAGTCTTTCTAATTATGTGATAGATTCAGTCAGACCGAAGTCTGTCCAGGGCAAACCGCGTGGAGGTACTATCACTTTTTGCCCCATGGTGGCCTCTTAAAGACCGTTGGTTCGTTCACGTCGCATCTGAAAAATAGAAAGAAAATAGATGAAATTATATTCAAGTGGTAGAGATGATATCAACTTACCATAAATTAACTTAACCGGTTCGTTGAACCTTCGATGGTGGTGGGTGAGGTAGGTATTTGGCCGGCAGTTTCCGCTTGCGGTGGCGCAGTTCCTTGATGTCACCATCATGTTTGATCGAAATGTGTAAGCAGCGCATCTCCGCCATCGCCCCATCGTAGCACTCGAATGTGGTGTCTAAATCCTCACTTTCTATGATTATGTTATCAACAATTCTGCTGTTGACAACGGGAAGGTGGAGCGTTGTTCTTTTCTCCTCATTTTTCTGGCTCCCAGTCAGGCTAATCTTCAGTTGTTCAATTTTCAGCTTTGACGTCTCTTCCTGAGCTTTTAGAGATTTTATATACGTCGCCTGCGCAGTAACGCGTTTTTCGCTGCTAAGCGCCCTTTCGCGGAAAGGTTCTAAATTGATGACTTGTGTCTTCAGGGCCCGAATCTCGGCTACCTGACCCTTGAGGTGAAAATTCTCGTCCCTAAGGGCCGCACATTCGTTTTTGCAACGAGCCAGTTCGTCTTTTAATTTGGTGAGTGCATATTCCTGGCTCACTTTTGCGATCTGGGCATCCTTGTTCCAGCTATCCGTTTGCTGATTGATCCCCTTCTTCACTGGGGAAGACTGGTGTGCGATCGATTTCTTTATAGGGGAAGACTGATTTGACGGTTTTCCCATGTCTTCCACTTTTCTATTGATGACGACCTCCTCAGAATCGGAGTCGTCTGAGCTTTCCGATAAACTTAGTTGTTCTGTGGTCGGTGCAGTAGGACTCAAGATGGTATCAATTGCATCTTGCAATTCTGCGTCTAGATCGACTGTTGTTTCGCTGAAGAAGGCTGTGATCACTTTGCCGACGTCTGATGTTGTATAATTACTAGCCTTCTTGATCGGACATTCGGCGTGAGCGGCATAAAATGCCGTCTGGTCCTTGCCTTTTAAAAATTTTAGGCAATGTATGCAGCCAGAAATAACGGCTCTTTCCTCGTGAAAGTAAGGAGTATTTTATATTTGTTATTGTGGCGTCTAAATTCGCCGCCTCTCTTAATCTCTCCACAAGAGCACTTTTTAAGCAAAAATCTTGAATTTCCTCCCATTTTCTGTAAAGGAAGGATGAAATAGAATTACTACTAATACCATTTATAGCTTCAACGAATGAATACATTGACAATCATTTCAAAAATACAACTAATATGTCATTCAATACTTGAGGATAGACAAGCTAGGCTGATAAATCGGTTACAGGCATTACTCAGAGGGGATCTTATCCCGACTCCAAGGCCTCGGCCCTCAAATCCAACCGTCCGCGGACAGAGCGTGCGTCATATCACTGTGTTGGTATTCGGACCCCGATTTTGACATGAAAACCGGTGGAGTTATTTACATCAGGAAGCAAGTCTCGAGCCGAAGCTCGCCTCTGACAACTTTATAAAGGTCTTTATTGAAATCAGAAGGTTTGAACACCCCGAAAATCACCAATCAGCTGATCAGCTGATGACATAATATCCATCATCCAAAAACTTTAAACGCTTCTATCACCGATTCTAGAGGTCCGATTGAGCTGAAAATTCACCATTTCAAGAATTTGACGCTGATTCCAAATCTGGTCTCAGATCTGCCATTGGAACAGCCGTTTAGACGCTAGAGCCCAAAACATCCCAAATTCGCCGTTAACTTTTTCGCCAATGTCCCAAATCTTAAATGGCGTCTCACATCTAAACGAAGA
Organism: Prostheceraeus crozeri; assembly: GCA_907163375.1. Lineage (NCBI taxonomy): Eukaryota > Metazoa > Platyhelminthes > Polycladida > Euryleptidae > Prostheceraeus > Prostheceraeus crozeri. Next base: position 208,386 of record CAJQUW010004361.1, on the reverse strand, counting down.
CAGATATGAACAAGTCGTTTCTTTCACTGAATTTGTCTCACTCTTAGCTTTCAAACGAGCTATTGCACGACTTTCTACGATCTCTACAACCAAAGTTGGAAGCAACGCTGCCGACGGGGGGGGGGACGTCCCAAAAATTTTTTCTCTCCGATGGAGCTGGAAATCACCCTACGGATGCAGAATTTGACGCTGAATCCGAATCTGGCCTCCGTTTTCCCATCCGATACTTCGTTTTGGCTCTACAGCCCAAAACCATCCCAAATTCGCTGTTAACTCTGTCGGTTTACAACATCTGCCAACCTGGGGCGACCGACTGGAAATCACTAACCATTGGTTAAGGGCTTCAAATGGTTAGACTAACCCATACTGGGCGACTAGAAGGCTAAACCAACGGTTACCGTAGCCAACGGTTAGTGCGTCATGGGTTGACGAATTTCTGGCGTAATCGTTGGCTGATGAAATCGGCCAATTAGAGATGAGAATAGCGCAATTTCCCTAACCGTTGGTTAGGTTAACCTATGCTACCGAATAGAAGACAGTTTAAGCATGGGTTAGCGTGTTCGAATGTTAAGGTAACTGCGGGAAGTTAGATGAGACCGACAGCATTTGTTGGTTAGTTCTAACCAATGGTTACTGTAACCCAAAATTCCTAACTTTGCTCAAGAGCAAGGTTAGTGTCAACGGTTAGTGAAACATACACCTTCTAAACATTATTTTCACGCACATTATTAGACATAGGCCTAGTTATGTGGCGAAGTGAAGCGATAGTTCGTTTTTCCACTGAGACGAATAATAGAGTTTATAGAAATAGAATCGATCCTTTGGAAACGATGAGCGAAGATGCGTTCTTTGCTCGTTACCGATTTTCTAAAGAAATCTTCACTGATCTTCTGCAATTGTTGGAATCATCATTAGACAGATACTAGAAGGTAAGTTGTCTAATTTCTTAATCATACTATATATGCTTGCAATATGCAGATATACAGTTATACATTAAAGTGTTGATATATGTTCTTGGTGAAAGTCTGTGAACATAGGCCCTAACAGAAAACAAAGGCAAACGTGCATTATTAGGATCACCACCTCACTTCTGATAGAATTTTTACCCCACAGCCAGGGATAAGGAATATATTCAATTGTTTGGAAAGTAAAAAATTGTAACATCTCCAGCCAATTATTTTTTACTGAAAAACGTATTACTCGATTAATTGAAGATGTTATTAATAACAAGTAATCAGCCATTATTACAAACGTAGCTCGAAATACTAAAACATAAACTTGATTAATGAAATGATAACAAGCAATCACGTTTGCCATATATCTTATATCATCTTATGAGAAACTTTATTGAACTAAGAAGTACATTGAATGCAAAATCAGGGTTCGTATGGTTTCTGGGAAACCTGGAAAAGTCAGGGAATTTCAAAAAATAACTGGAAAACCTGGAAAAGTCAGGGAATTTAAGAAATTCTCTGGTAAATCTTAGAAATTGAAGAATTTTCATTACTGAAAAACAAAAATGCTAAACAAAGATACACCATTTTGTAACAAAAATGTTCGGAATTTTTATGAAAGATATTTACATTTTTTAAATTCTTGCAATGCCTTGTGTATCATTGCGTGACTACTTATTGTAGTTGAGCTGATGCAATGTACTGATTGGTTCTGAATTTTTTGTTTGAATTGTTCTGAAAATTGTTGCTCAGATTTTCGAATACATACTGTCAGAAAAATCAAATAAATGTTTTCTATTATTCATGTATCTGTGTAATCATTTAAGGGTATAATAAGAAACATCTCCAACACTACAATGATCGTTGGCCAGTCTTATGGGATACGATGGAGTGGACGGTCATTTATTTGAAAAAAAATATACAAAGACTTCTGGTGTAATCTTTGGCACTCATCATATAAGTTATCATTCTTCTTTGAGATATTGATTTTAATCTAATCATACCTTTGCTATATATTTTTCATCTGTAGCCTACCTGAATTCCTAATAACGGAGTGCAGACAAGTAGATGTACGTAATAATGCAATATTAGCTAAAATATTTCTGTCTAGTATGAATATTTGCAGTAAGAAGTATGATTTTTGTCTCTTATCGATGACCCCATGATTTGTAATACATGTAGCCTATGTTCATTCAAATTACGTATATGGACTAAAAATGAAGCTACATGAGACGTGGGTCTCAGAATAGCAATATTATGTATCTTATTAGTGGGTAGGATGCATTTGCTGACTGGGGGTATTCAACGAATGAGACGAAAATAAACTGTAAATGCTTAATGATGAGAATTATTATCTGTTTTGGTCTCATGGAACATTTTTGAAAATTTTCTGGAAAACCTGGAAAAGTCAGGTAATTTTTGATAAGAGAAGCCGTACGAACCCTGAAAATACCAAAAGGTACAAAATCGGATGTTGATATGTTTTTATTAGTAATTACCAGATATTTCTAAAGTAGACTACCGCTGTTAATGTGCATGGTGTATGTTTTATAGTAACTATAGCCTGTCCACCTATTATTTACGTATTCATCCCATCGTTAAAAAATACTATAAATACCAGTACACGTACAAATATTGCATTATGTTTTTTTTTATTTCTCGATTAGGTAATAGCTACTTGTGCAATACTGCATCTCTCTAAGCCAGTGGTTCTCAACTTTTGGTGTTCTATGGCCCCTTCGACGTTAATCGCTTCAATGTGGCCCCGTGTTCTATAGGCTACATACTTTAATTATTTCTTTCAATTTCTTCTGATACTATACAATACTATTAAATTGTATGCACTCATTATTTCCTTGATACAACTCATGTCAATGGTCGATTTTTTTACAATGGATAATCTCTTTTCAATTCTCAGTTGATTTACGTTGATGTCTATGTAAGCACTGTATCTTCAAGAGACTTCAATTCTGAAACAATACCATACTGTAAACCGAATAGTGGGCCACGGGACCCCAGTTGAGAACCATTGCTCTATCTAAGCGAATGTAAACAGAAATACGTCAATCAATTGAATGGACGGATATTAGATTTTCAACAGCGTTCAATAATTAGGATACTCGAGTATAACATATTCATTTCTAATAATGCTTAACGGACCGATATTCCGAAATTGTACGATGTGCTTAACTCTGAGATATTATGCTTATGAGATATCTGTAGACTTGTAGCAATCTCTAATGTTTTCTTTTGCAGATCATATGCATTGGAACCTAGTTTACAGCTATGTACAGCATTGCGTTACTATGCTCAAGGAGGATTTTTGCCGGTTATCGGGGATCTTCATGGGATTTCAGATCGAGCTGCTAGTAGAGCGATACATTCTGTGTCAGAGATTATATGTGAAAAAATTGACACCTTTATTTCATGGCCTGATGATGATGAGATCAGATTATCGAAGCGTAAATTCTATGAAACTACGCATGGGATGTCCCAAATTTTGGGTGCAATTGACGGCACACATGTCCCTCTTACTGCCCCCTGTGCTCCATCAAATGAAATGGCTTTCGTTAACCGAAAAGGTTATCATTCAATAAGTACTCAGATTTTGTGCTCACATGATTTGAAGATATTTGATATTGATGCACGTTGGCCCGGATCATCTCATGACTCGTTTATTCTGCGAAATTCAACAGTCGCGCAGAAATTTGAAAATGAGATGAGCGATACATGGATTCTTGTTGATTCTGGTTACCCTCTCACAAGATGGCTGCTTATTCCAGTGAGGAATCCAACAAATCGAGCTGAGGAACGTTTTAATTCTGTACATATGCATGCACGTTCATGTGTTGAGAGGTGTACTGAAGATGCGTTGGAGATGCCTAACAAAACCTATTATGTTTCGTCCGGAAAGAGCCTCACGCATTATTGTGGCTTGTGGTGCACTACCTAATTTTGCATTAAAGCACAGAATGCCATTCCCGGAAGAATCAAATGATCCATATCAGTTTAATGACAATTTCAATACGTATGAATTTGAAAATCCCAATAACTCTGCTCTGAGCGTACGCCAAACATTGATTCAAAATTTGTATGGTGTATTTTCACAAAATGATTAGCTTTTTTGTAACATTTTCAGTGTTGTTATGTCATGATAGCGGGACAAAACATACAGATATTAATTGTATTCTTGATCTGTTCTCGAATTATAGGACAATGAGTCATCGTCAACATCTCAAAATACCTCTAAATTCAATCAATTGAAATTGTGTTAATGCAACGCAACTTTATTCTCTATTATTTCATAATTACATGCAATAGTTTAAACGCTATTAGTATGTTTCAAAACCGTATTTGATAAGTGTACTTACGATAAAGGAAAAGCAGGATACATACTTTAATACATGAAACAACTATTTGAAGGATAGCATGTATAGTATTATTTCTTTATCTATTATTCGTGCGTCCAGATGTACAATCTTATTAGATATATTTCTGTTAATATGGTGAAATGTAGATGTCTTTTAATCCCAGTTTGCAATTTATGACTTTCAAGTTGTGCATCTAGGTTATTCTTCGAATTGGTGCCATAGAAGTATATTATAATTAAATCTGACAATAATTTTATTGTTCGATATCATACAAAATAAAATGGGCGGAAGGTAAATTAGCAAAACGCTGGCAAATTAGCAATTAGCAAATTTTTGTATAATTTTCAAAATCCCCAATCAAAAATGCTTCATCAACAGTTTGACGTTAGAACGTTTGTCATGTAAAAACTTAGCTACACACATTATTTACATGTCATTTGCCGCAGACAACATTGCATCAGGTATATCACCCAAGACACGACCTCTAAGAATCCTTATCTTTTCTTCGTAATACTTCTTCTCGTTCTCCATCCGTTCTCTTTGAATGACATTTCTTTCTCTTTCTATCTCTAGCAGTTCTTTATAGAATTGAGAAGATGTCACTTCTTCTTCAGGCTTCCTCTCAGTCCTCGTCGAGGAACCACAGGCGGTGTAATACCTGATGTCGTTGGCGTTTGCTCCTCGATCAAAGAAACGTTCGGCCCCGTTTCTGAGGTATGCTCAGTCGATGATCGATGTGACTGTGAGATGCCACTGGCGGCGCCATCAACAATGCCTGAAAATTTTGAAAATCTTAGCAAATCATTGTTTCTCATCTCTTTTATTCATTCTGCATAAGTTAATATGTATATCATAAACTATACTGCATTAGATGATGACGTCATTGAAAAAGGGCATCTATCGGTCACAAAAGTGCTTGGGATTGACAGCGGATATCGCAAATCAACAACTGGCTTCATCAGTAATCCTTCGCCAAAACAAAATAAGTGGCTTCTCGCAACAGAGAAGATACATGCCACATGTCACAAACAGATCAATCATAAGTCCCACAATTCAACACGACTTTCCAACAATAATTACTTCTGCAGCCACATCACTCCCACATCACTATATTAATGTATATACTGAACTAAAAAGCCAATCTAATTTTTGATACATATAGAACTCATACTAAAATGCTTCGGACAGTTTTCAGAAGTAATCAATATTAGAAAAACAATTTCATTTGATCATAGATCATTTACCTATGATTATTTCCAATTCTTTTCGGATTGTGCATTGTTCATGGGAAATAAATATTTTTTGAATCTACAAACAACGTTAGGGATATCGTCGTAGCGATAATGTTTTAGAGCAGAACTAGTCATTTCATTCCCACATAGAATTCATATATGGTAGTAATCGAAATAAGAAAAAAACACAAATTTGATCACGTATGTATCAATACACGTAGATAAAATATGCATAGGAGTAATAGTAGAAAACATAAAAATGGTAAAAAATTTTCTATGAGAAAACTTATTAATTATAGAACATATTCTAACTCATGATAAGTATGGAATGCTGGTGTACTAATATATTTAGAGCATACATAATTCTCAAAGTAAAAATGATACCAGATGCATTACTTACCAACCATTGTCTCCGGAGGAATGACATAGAATCTTCTTCTCATGTTCTAACAGATCAGGAGGAAGAACTTCCTTTGGTAGGCCGCCTCCTGTCTTGCCTGCCTCCTTCTTCGCCTCGGATAAGTATCGCGACCATTTAGCCTTCACGCTCTTCTTCAGGGTCTGCCACTTTTCCTTCAAACTGTCGAGACTTCTATTCGTAGAAGCCACGGCGTTCACTGCCGAAAGGATGGCGTTGTATGCCTGTTTTTTCTCGACGTTGGTTGAGGTGCTGGTGAATTTAGCACTTAAAACAGAATTATAGCGTACAAATTCATCCACCAGCACCTCAATTTCTTCTCTGGAAAAATCTGGGGATCTTCTTCTTGGCGGCATCATGAAGTCGAGTATGTTTTTTAACAGTGAAATTGTATAGCCCGATTTGTGAATTATGTGACCTCCATTTCTCTAATTGGCCACCGTAGAGGGATTTCCGTGGTTACCTCCCTTGGCGTTTTGTCTGACGCTCTGATGCCGTCATCCCACACGCGCATTTTCAATTTCACACACAACCACTGCACATACACTGACACACTAACCATTCGCTTCGAGTCGGGGAACGAAGCATTTCTCTAACCAATGGTTAGCTAACCTGCCTCTAACCTATGCTGTCGAGTCGTAGGTTAGGGAGACATTGGTTACGAGCCTCACTGACCAACGTTGGTTAAGACTAACCGTAGGTTACGTTAACCCATGATTCCTGTCGGTCGCCAAATCTTAAATCCAAAATCGCCAAATCCAAATCTTAAATGGCGTCTCACATCTAAACGAAGACAGATATGAACAAGTCGTTTCTTTCACTGAATTTGTCTCACTCTTAGCTTTCAAACGAGCTATTGCACGACTTTCTACGATCTCTACAACCAAAGTTGGAAGCAACGCTGCCGACGGGGGGGGACGTCCCAAAAATTTTTTCTCTCCGATGGAGCTGGAAATCACCCTACGGATGCAGAATTTGACGCTGAATCCGAATCTGGCCTCCGTTTTCCCATCCGATACTTCGTTTTGGCTCTACAGCCCAAAACCATCCCAAATTCGCTGTTAACTCTGTCGGTTTACAACATCTGCCAACCTGGTCGGCCGCCCAAGTCAACCTGGACGGCCAACCAAGACTCTCTCCCGAGGGGGGGGGGGCGCTGTGTTTATTGTGGAGGTTTGGTTACTGCTGTCCTGACACGCAAGATATTTATGACACTTTGCCAAGTGCGCCAACAGAAGACAAAGGAAAAGATAGCGAATTTGACATAGCGCTTGAACGGTTAAATCATCACTTTTGTCCTATGCGGAACATGATATATGAAAGGCATGTGTTTAGAAGAATCAAGCAAGAGTCAGGTGAAACATTTGATCAGTTCCTTACCAGGCTAAGATAACAAGCTGTGTTTTGCGAATTTGATACTACTGTTAGCGATCAAATCAGAGACCAAATTATTGATCATTGTCAATCAAACCAGTTGAGAAGAAAACTGCTAGAAAAAGGAAATATTGATCTTGACGAAGTTATCAATATTGCAAAAGCAGGTGAAATATTCCAGATTACCATCATCGATAAGTACTTGAAAGAGTACGAGAAGTACTTGAAAAAGTAAATGGCAGTAAATGGTTTGGAAAAATTGATTTATAATAGAGTTATCATCAGCTCGAGTTGGATGAAAATTCTCGCGGGATAACAACCTTCGCTGTTTATTGCGGTACTTACAGGTACAAGCGATTGATGTTCGGAATTTCATCAGCCCCAGAAGTTTATCAGAAAACGATTCGAAATGTTATCAGAAACTGTAAAGGTACTACGAATATAGCCGACGATATTCTTGTCTATGCAGATACTGAAGTGGAATTGGAACGGAGAATGAAGCAGTTGATAGAAACGTTACATACACAAGGCCCAGCCATAAACAGAGAAAAGAGCATTTTCAAAACTCAGGAACTTACGTTTATGGGACACAAACGTTCTCCAAGAGGCGTCAGACTGACTGAACAAAAGACTGCAGCGATACGAGACGCGCGATAGCCAGAAACTTTATCTGAAGTACGAAGTTTCATAGGACTCGTGAACTTTTGTGGTCGTTACATACCAAGTTTAGCAACCCTAGCAGAACCTATGATGGCCCTCACCAGAAAGAATGCAAATTTCATCTGGACAAACCGACAGCAGAAAGCGTTCGAATCAATTAAGGAGAAGATATGCAATACCGAAACATTAGCATATTTTGACCTCAAGGCAGAGACTACGCCAATATGCGATGCTGGCCCGGTTGGTTTAGCAGCAATCTTGATGCAAGAGCAAAACGGTGAGAAAAGAGTTATCTCATTCGCAAGCAGAGCATTAACAGCAGTGGAGAGACGATACTCGCAGATCGAAAAGGAAGCTTTAGCCGTGATTTGGTCGTGTGAGCGATTTCACAATTATCTTCTTGGAATTGAATTTACTCTGCTGACAGACCATAAACCATTGTTGTACATATACAATCGGCAAGGTCGTTTGTCTGCTCGTGTGGAAAGGTGGATGCTTAGACTCCAACCGCACAAATTCAAATTTCAACACGTCAAAGGTACCGACAATGTTGCTGATAGTTTATCAAAACTTATAGCTGTCAATAATGCTAGATGTGAGAAATCAAATATGGAATTTTACGTGCATTTTGTGATCTCCACAGCAACACCGCGTGCTTTGTCAACCGTGCTTGAATTCTCGAAAGCAGATAAGGCTTAGCTCGAGCTAAGGATAACGTTATCCACAGGTTATCCAGAGCTTAGCTGGGGATAACCCAATTCTCGAAAGGCGATAGGTTATCTCTAGCTAAGGAGACTGAAGTTCGCGATAAGGGAAATGCATATCCTGTCTTGATCAGGATAAGCACGCTGCTACAGTGTCATTCATTATGGCAGCTTACTTGGACTTGTATTCTAATCAAGCGGATTCCACAGTAACTACTGAAAGACTCAAAATATATGACTTATGTGACACTATTTTATAAATTATTTCGATTCAACAAAACGACGTTCAAGCAAATTTGTGCATTAATTGACGATGACTTACGAAGACCGACCCGGCGTAGTCAAGCCTTTGACAGTGAGATTCAACTTGCGATTGCTCTCCGCTACTATGCAACCGGCGAATTTCAACTCGATGCAGGATTTGGCATGCGAGTAAGTCAATCATCTGCTTTTCTGTAGGTGAACAACGTAGGAGCCTGTCTGAGCAACCTCTTCGATGAGTATGTGAAATGGCCTTCGCGGAATGACTTGATAGACGTCAAGACATTATTTCATTCAAAAGCTGGTTTTCCGAATGTGATAGGCGTGGTTGACGGAACTCATATTCGAATACGAAGTGCTGAGCAACAATATGTAAACCGAAAGTTGTATCATTCTTTGAATGTTCAAGTGGTCTGTGATGCAAGGGGATTTTTTACCAATGTATGCGCCAATTGGCCAGGATCATATCATGATGCTTTCATTTTGAGACAAAGTCCTGTTTGGGAGCATATGGAAACCTCACCTTTCCATGGTTATATTTTGGGAGACTCAGCTTATCTTCTGCGAAACTGGCTTATGACTCCTTTGTCGAATCCCATTTCTAATGCGGAGAAAGAGTTCAACAAATCATTGAAACGAACTCGATTTTTGGTCGAGAATACTATAGGACGTTGGAAAAAACGCTTTCATTTATTACACTGCGAAAACAGACGAAAAATAAGCAACGTTGTAGTTGATATACGTGCGTGTGCAGTTTTATATAATATTGCGGTTCTATCGAAGCAGAATGAGATTGATGATAGCATTCCAGTTGATGACCAACCACCCTCCGAACTCCTTGGTAGTAGTGCTCAGAACGGAAATCATCACCGTCAATCATTGACTGACAACGCTTTTACGCCTGATCATTCTTAAACTGACTGATGATTCTATGATCTACTGATTTCAATTGCAGATGTACAATTTTTAATTCAGCATTATAATTTCGCTTCTTTAGACAATAATGTGCATATACATACATGCATTGTTTTTATTCCGCTTCAGTTTCTATTTGATATTGCGCATAGGTATAATTTGTTTCTGTAGCATACGTAGGTATATCTAGTATTTCACAGTTTTAGATACAAACCGGGATAAGTATATAATCTAGATAAATTCTGTGGAAAGAAAGTGCCTTTTGCTTTTAATTATTCAGCTAGATATTCATACTAAAACTTGTCATATTTAGTGACATTATACACATAGGCCTATGCTACGATAAGATATCGTACTTTTTAGAATCTAATATGACATTATCTTATTAACTTATACATATTCTAATGTATATGTATAATATGATAATTATAATATAATATAATAATTATAATATAATATAATAATTCTATGTATGTAATTTTCAGGAAAGATGAGATCATTTGCATGTAATATAAGTAAATGTGTTTCAAATTTAGGTCTTAGATTCTCGTAATCTATTCATTATTCCCATTTTTAAGTTTGTAATTTTCCATTTATACTAGCTGTATCTTCAAGTCGGAAAACATCTCAAGCCATTCAACAAATATATAATATATGCACAAAATAAAAACTTATTCAAGAAGCTGGTCAGTAAAAGCACCTCTTGCAACAAGAGAAGGGATTAAAATGTTACGTATATCCTGCATCGTACGAATAGTTAGTCTCTTGGTTTGCTTCAATTTGGGTCTCCAACGCCCTGAACTGAAGTTCTCGAAGAGATGATGTCGAAGGTCGGGAAGCTCGCCTCACCGTAGACGTCTCACTTTTGGCCAAACTTTGGTCTGCTTCATCCTCACTGCTGCTTTCGCCATGTGTTTCCGCATGAGTCAAAGCTGGCTGAGGAGGCACATTCTCCTTCGGCCGTTCTGGTAGTCCTTGGAACAAATTTGAATCGAAAGGGAGTCAGAAGATGATCCTGAATTGATGACGATTCGTGAATGCATTACATCCGACAGGTGGGAAGATTGTCCTAAGGCATACAAAAGTTGCAGATATGAGTTGGCAACCTATGGTCAGTTGATAATCCGAGGAACAAGACTGGTCATACCAACAGCACTCCGAGAAAGAATCCTAGATCTAGCTCATGAAGGACACCAAGGAATAATAAAGACCAAACAGAACGTGAGAAGTAAAGTTTGGTGGCCTGGTATAGATATGGATGCGGAGAAAAAGGTTAAGACATGTCGATCATGCTTACTATAGTGACACCAGCACACTATGATATGCCTATGCAATCAACAAATTCCCGAATTCCCCATGGACTGAAATAGCAGCGGATTTGATGGGACCATTACCATCTGGAGAATTTCTCTTTGTCGTAGTTGACTACTTCAGCAGATATTTCGAGGTTGAAATGATGAAAGATACTACTTCATTGCGAATCATAGCGTCACTCCGGAAGATGTTTGCGAGATTTGGATTTCCTGTTGGGATAGGAACAGATAATGGTCCACAGTCTATATCCGAAGATTTCAAGGAATTTCTAGTGACAAATGGAATCACGCACCAAGTCAATACTGCTTTGTGGCCAAGAGCAAACGGAGAAGTGAAACGTCAAAACCGAACTCTATTGAAGACACTGAAAATCGCAAAGTTAGAAGTCAAGCACTTAGAAACGGAACTTCTATCCTTCTTGATGGCTTACCGATCTACTCCCCACACAACTACAGGCGAAATTGTTATTGGGACATGAGATGAGAACGAAAATACCTAACCTTAAAGAAAATTCGCCTGACATATATCAACATGTGAGGGACAGAGATGGTGAAAGGAAAATGCGTCAAGAGGACTACCGAAGTAACAAGAAAGATGGTGAACCAAACATCAAAGTTGGAGATACAGTAGTATTGCAGCAAAGAAAATGGAATAAACTTACGCCAAGATACGCAGACGAAGATTTCACAGTCACAGACAGAAACCGTAGTCAAGTAACCGTTACATCAAATGAGTCTGGAAATAAATACATTCGGAATGCGTCACATGTGAAACCAGTATCTACGGCAAACTATAGAAAATGTGAACAATATGAGCAACAGGTTGATGAAAGTACAAGTGGCTCCCGGGAAAGCGATCTACTCGAAAGTGTCAGTGTCCATAGGTCCAGTAGATTAAAGCAGCTTCCTGATCATTTAAAAGATTTCGTATTTCACTAAACCTTGAGTATGCCATCCAGTCCACATAGTTATACACATAGACATCGGATAACATTATTAGGACTAGACCGGACAGCGCCTATTTAATACACTATCAGCTGATGGCCACAAGCGAATGTCGCTACCGAGTGGCTTTAATTCTGAAAAATTGTTTTACTATGCTATTTGTGTAAACAAATAGTAGCACAATTTTTAAATTAGCGAAATTTTTATTAAATTTCCTCCTGGCTGTAGAATTCTTTCTTTTGAAAATCCAAGATAATGTGCCTTGAAATGACTCCAATCTTGAAAAGATAGATCGAAAATGAATTTACTCTTGGCGTGAATGAAATTGTTCGAGTAGATTTCGCATAATCTTCAGAGTACAGTTTCCATACCACTATGTGGTAGTACCACTTGCCATAGGTACCATTTAAATATTTTTGTAATAAGCACAATCACAAGTGTTTTGATTAGTGAGTCGTTAACTCTTAACCAGAATTCATACAATTCACGTCCGAATAATGCAGTTGGCCATTTCGAAGTGTGCTCTATGAGTCACGCATGCTCCATGCAGTGAATAAAATTGAATTGATTGATTGATGCGTAATCCACACAGTCCAACGACCTATCCTTGCGAGTAATGTGAACGATGCAGGACTTCAATTTATGTACGTGTGTAGTGCATTTTCTTGTTATACATCTTTTGAAAAACATGAAATTTGTTGATAAGCAGGCGATAATCCTACCTTGTATTTTGGCAGAAATTGGTATCTGGCTGTGGACACAGTTTAGAAGAAAAAACCAAATTTACGCAAGAAGATTTTGCGTATTTTATCAAATTATTGCATACTCATGCATTTTTTACTTACACGCGTAGTGGTGTTGATCAACTGAATGAATTCACTTTTAGAGTAGATGAAGTGTCTGTGTGAATTTTTCCTACCATTTTGACAGAAGTTCCTATGCGAGTTCTGTAGTCAATACAAATGGTCTGAGGTGAAGACTTTGCATGGTACAGCTCCTCTCCATCTTGTTATAGCATAATGATTCGCACAGCACTGGCATGATGAAGTAAACTAAAGCAACAAATTTGTTTTTCTCTATCTTGAGAGCTATTTTTGCCCTCGCCTTATGTAAATCAAACTATTTATTGAATTCTCCATTGATACTATAGAAGGTTGTCTTTGAGGGGTTGAACTTAGACTTAAATCATTCTATATATAAATTTCAATATAAATCATCCTCAAGTTATAGCGTATTATATCTGAATTATTCATTTTTCTTATAGACTGATGGATGGAGTCAAATGATGATCAAAAAATTCATATATTCTGAAGTAAATATATTTTAACAAAAAGTGTTACTCTGAAAATGTCAGTAAATCTTGGATTGGGTGTAGGAGCTGGGAAATTAAAAGAAAACTGGATACACAGAATTGTAAAAGTTCGTAGAAAAGAACTAAAAGTTGGACAAGTTATGAGGTATGCATTTGATTCAATGATAAAATACTAAAATCGATTGACTGTGCATCTACGAGCATATGCCTGCAGCACGGAAGTTCTCTAGTTTCTGATGTGATATGTTATAGCATCAGGATCCTGAGTTCTTCATTGGAAAAGGCATATTCTACGTGAATCAAATGCCATTGAGTACAACAAACTTCGGTAAGACCCCAGTGTCGTCTCCCTGTCGACTTAGCACTGAGTGGGAAACTGGCTATTGTGTGGAGTAAATTTAGGGAGAGGGGATTTGCCTCCAATCTGATGTCGTGGAGACCATATAAATAAGGTGTATAATCTATCTTATCCTTACAATCTTGTAGTTGTGACTGCTTCCTAGGTTCACTTCAGTGATATCTTAACCTACCTGACGATGATTTGTAAAAACTTGAGGGACTGCATCTTTTTTTAATTTTCTTCTCATGTTCAGTGGCACAAATGAATCCTCAGTGAAATGACGGGAACAAGCGCAACTGGCAGCAGTTATTGTCACCATCAGATTTCGGTAGTTCTCCTCGTTTCCTCTAGTAATGGCCTCCAACCACTTCTTGCGAGCTATTTCATCTTCAGGAAGTCTGAAATGTTCGACAAAGTATTCAAGATCATAGTTTACTGTGACAGACATTTGACATCATGCCGTGACAGACCTTTTTGTTAAATGAGTTAACTGCGGTTGCAGTTATAATACATTTCTAGAGACAAAATGCATCATTCCTAATAAGTGAGAATCCAGGGATGGTCCGCATGTGAGAAATGTGAAAAAACGTGAGAAATTTGGTTGGGTGTGAGAAACGTGAGAGATTGTGAGAAGCAGGGAAAGATGTGTGAGAAAATGTGAGAAATGCGCCTTTTTTTGAGAAAATTTGCTTCAGTTCTATCCGATTAAGACATTGCATCAGAAATACATCTCTGCAATCATCATAAAGTTCTTGGTTGTAAGGTTGATGATCAACAAAATGCACCATTTTTTTCTTCTTTTGATCACATCCGTTGAGTATCAGTTTTCCTTCTACATGCAGCCTATATTAAGTTGCAAAAGCCTGTAAATCCGCGTGCTTCCTCTATGGGAAGGGACCCCAAACCTGAGAACAGATCGTAACCCACCAAAAAATTCCTCTATTTAGAGACTAAACAGTCCTATTTGAGATATTTTTCCTTGCTTTTTGTTATGGATTTTAGTTCGACTTTAGCGCTCTTTCCGGCATCAGCGTGTTTACATAGCTACTATTCTCATCAAGAAAGCCTAAACTCGAGTAAAAAACAAAAGCGTTAATTCATCAAGAAAACGTGCTTCCACACGATCAGTGTTGACGAGTTACCTATCATGATTCATTTAAGTGATTCCGTCCGTTTTCTCAACGAAAGAGTAGAGCTTTGAATGATGAACTGCATTAGCTGGAAGAAAGTACTCCATGCAGGGCAGATGTAGACTGTCGAATGAACACTGCGCACACTGTGTCGCGATGAACAAGATGACATAGACGATTCCATCGTGCAAGCGTAAGTGATGAAGAGGAAGAATACGTGTCGGGCGATCCGGAACCGATGGTCGGGGAAAGTAAAGTTTACCAGTGCGTTTACTGCGCCTGTTAGTTTGGGCACTTCAGAAAGCTATTGAAACGTGTGTACATGTGCAGTACTGAGTATTGCGTTAGTATTCTTTTGTGCTTTGCCTCAGTATTATGAATTTAATTTTTTTGAATCAAAAAGTTCACAAACCAATAGAAATCAGTTAAAAGCAGTGGAAGCAAGTGTACAGCATAGACATCGGATTACATTATTCGGACCTAATAATGTAATCCGATGTCTATGGTGTACAGCTATAGATAAGACCCCAAGCGATGGTTGCATTATTGACAAATTATGGCCCATGGGAAGGATATTCAAAAATTGAGGTGTTGTAGAATTGTAGTGCATGTGGTTTACATGAGAGCTATTGAATTGTCTGAAGCAGATTACTCTGGCCTCGAATCCAACAATTTAACTGATTGCCCTAACTGATTACTCTGAGGCCGAACCCATACAGACCCAAGTTTCCTGTCTTATTAACGATTACAAAACAAATATTTGTTATCCAAGCGTCAAGCACCCGATACAAGCGCTTAATTCAGTACGATCGTTGAGCAAGAAAGGACAAGGGGCAGAATCTCTCCACTAATCTCGGAATCTTCAGCAATTATTGCAGATCAATAGAAATATATAGAAATTACTAAAATAGAACTAGCTTTTCAGACATTTGCTTAAAAAGCCTAGTTAGAAAAATATTACAACTGATGAAAAGCATGACTCTCATTTCGTTGCAAGTTGATTTGTGGATGTAAACTGAAGCTACATTATGGTCTGTAGATACTCTGAAACGTTGGAATATACCATCAATGTATAGTCCAGCAGATATTACACATATATTGTGCTAACAAGCTTATATCATTAGATTTAATAGGACAAATTCACAATGCCTACGTTTGAAAATTGGTCATGAAGTTGCTGATACAAATATCACAAAACTGGGTTGCATAATTTAATCAAATAGTAGGCCTACTAGTACATAATGCTCGCATGCCATTGCAATAAAGTGATATGCTAGTCATTATTAAGTTACTTGAATTGCATATAATACTTTGCGCAATGTTCCCTCCTTCAAGCCTTAATTTCAAATCGGGTCTGTGTCCAAGATTTGGACCCAATAATCATCTATGGTTTCAAGACGAATGTTACGACAATCACAGACATATTAGCAAACTTGTGCTGTTGTATGACTCATGAGGATTTCAAAGACAGTTTTGATTACTTTATCATGGTTATCGGTGTTGAGAGAAATTCGTCATCATTTGATGAGAGAAACTTACTATTTTGTGATGTGAGAAATTGTGAGAAATCCAATATTATGTGATGTGAGAAAATGTGAGAACTTGATCATCGGAGCGGACCATCCCAGAAATCGTTGTAATCGAAATTTGGAGTGAACTATGGATTGCATTTTCACAAAATATTTGACATAATGATGATCTGCAGTCACACATATTTTGTACAGACGTCAATTTGGATTTCATAGTAGAATAAGAAGACAAACTTAATATTACAACCATCTGAAGTGGCCAAAAACACAAAAATCATAGTAGGCTTTAGAATGCATGCAATCCTAAATGAACAAATGATAAGGACATCAGTAGGTATCTTAAGACTCAATAAACAAGGCAAATAGAAATTACGATCTCTAGACTAAAGAAAATGAGAAGAAGGAAAAAATTACTCAAGAAGTCTCGGTCTCACTGATTCACTCTGTCTATTGATATTCACATTGTCTATATAATTGATCGGAGGATTGTCCACAGGATTGAATCTCAAGAAAGAACAACATCGAGCTATTACAACTAGCAACAAAAGAACAACTTTTCTGCGTGGATGGTGGATTACATGAACAGATCGACGGCTTAGTCGATCTAAAATAGTTACCGTCAGGTAGGCATTAAAAATTCAACACACCTGTGCTATCATGCACCAGGTGATTTCGCAAATTCAACAGCTAGAAAAGTGCGACACTACCAAACCTTTTGCTTTATTTTGGACGAGTGGATTGTAAGAGGATAAATTCATTACCAACCTTAAAGATTCCAGCAAAAATTTTTTATAGATGTTCTTAAGCCTAACTAAGAAATAAGCAGAAAGAAATTAACATGGCAGTAAGATAAATGAAACCTTTTCAGAAATTGGCTTCTTAATCGGTTTGGTATTACTCCTGACTCAGGTCACCCCCTAAAAAATCTATCACTTACAGATTATTCCGCAGAACTGAGATATGGCGTCTCATTAATCATTTTGTGAACTTCGAGCGTCCCGGCTAAAGATAAGCAGCACCCGGAATAACAGGGATTTGTCCTGGCCACTTCGGGCAAAAAGCACTATTTTACATCATTTCTTGTGAGCGCGAAGGGCGAGTTTTCCCGAGTACAATGAAAACAGATTTATTACAACAGTGTGTACGTAAAAATTTCTATTATCATGAGATTAAAGATAGGCTGTTCATTTGCAATTACCTGTGAAATGAAATGTCTTCTGCTGTTGCCAATTCGGAGTATTTAAGTCTGCAATTATGGACGATGCAATATCTCCTCATCTCTACTCTCTCTCAGCTGATAATAGACGCGTGGTTATCGATATTTTAAATTCTCTCGTTGTCATAATTGTTTTATACAAACAATATTTCAATGTCGCTACCAAACGGCTTTAAAGGCCACGGGAAATCAGTTGTGTCCAGTCTAGTCCTAATAATGTTATCCGATGTCTATGGTTATACATTTCCTGACATCATGTGAACATTATTGATTTTGAGATATATTCTATTACGTTTCATGATGTATCTAATTGAATTTGTGATCTGAAAGTTTGAAAGTGCTTCTATAAAATGTATGTATTTCTTGTACATGTTTGATAACAGAAGATATGAAATATGTTTGTTCATTGTATTAATTATTGATGCTCGTTCATACTTATGATGTTTAATTCATGTTTATTTGATGCTGAGAAAAGGACTATATTTGTGTCAAGGTGCAATCCGTGAATACTGATGAAGACAACGTGGACATTTGTGGACAGTTGAACACTCTTGTGAACACTCCGACGTCTCTTTGGGGAAATTCTTAAAAAAAGGAAGGGATTGTTATATTTGTTTTATTGCATCAATTATATTGATTTCTCATTGATGATGTGAATTTGAGTACGAGCAATACAATTTCGGTTATAGTATCGATTCATTGTTCTCTCTCGTGAATTAGTTAAATCGGACAGTATCTTCTATATTAAATTAGTTATGAAGACAGAATAAATAGCATCGGCATATATTAGAGAAGACAATGTAACCAATAATTATCGTATCTAACTCACTATATCCCTCATTTAGTGACTCGATCATTTCATTCATATACAACGAGATTAAAGTTGATGATAAAGTATCCCCTTGAGGCAACCCAGATTCTATTTTGTGGGGTTGAGATGTTTCTCCAGTAAATAAAATTTAGTGGCTCGTGGAATATCATTTTACAGATCATGCTTATCATTCTGCAATTCGGAAGATATTTTTGCAATTTTGGCACCAACAAATGCTTTGAAATAGAATCAAATGCTTTAGAGGGATCAATAAAGCTTACAAGGACTGGTTCCCTCTTGCTTTTTTAAAATTTGAATTACTTCTTTTAAAAAGAATATACTATCAAATGCAGAATTTCCTTCTCAAACCCAGTTTGAATATAATGAGTGATGCTATTTTCATTTATATACAAATTTAATCTTTTATCAGCAATTTCCGTAAACAATTATTGATACATGAGGTTAACATTACACAGCGATATGAACTCGTGTCGATTTTGCTGCCTTTCTTGTCAATCGGTGTTATACAACTTTCTTTCCATGGGAAATTTCTATGCATTAAAATATGATTAAATATTTCTTATGGCCGAGTTATCTTTGTTTTCTTTTATTTATTGTCAAAGTACATGGAATTTCTAGTGACTTCTCGGTCCAAAACAATGCGGACCTGTTAGATAGGCTAAGCAAATATAAGTTCACTGAAAATTCAAAACTGTTAGTCTTTTCACCAATGTTATGGGCTCTGGATGAGGTCATCGATTTAGCTTGTGATAAAGTTCATGACTCAAATGTTCAAAGGCCTCCCTTTAGTAATGAAATTTTCAGAAAATTGATACAGTTTGCGAATGGAGGCATCTTCTCTTTCGATGGCACTCTCTATCGCCAATGTGATGACCCCATGCTTAGCAACTTGTTCATGGGTGAATTAGAAACTGAATTTCTCAACATCAGTCGTGTAAACCTGAAGTTCTACCAAGGAATGTCGATGACAATGCAAAATCAGATCAAGCGAATGACGCTTTTATTAAGTTACTTATTTTATCACAATATACATACAGTATTAACCAGAATGGATCACTTCTCAGTTAATCAATTTTTATTGCTTTTTTTTATTGCACCCTAGGGTGCTTCTTTTTAATTTCTGTAACTTATTAGAATAAAAAGTCGTAAATAGAAGGGAGTGACTTCTATATTTTCAATTATTTGGAAATTACTTATTTTGCCAGATGGGTTTTCTAAGGGCCAACCCATGGAACTCCGACTTTTCACTTTGTTTAAGTTAGTGAAACTAGAATTGAAAGCACCTGTTTTCTGATGGTAAATTTAGCCACTCGTCTGTGTACCGATTGCTAGATCTTTTAGAAGAAGCAAATTACTGAAACATGCAGCCGTTGTAGATTCTTGCCGCAAAGCGATTTATTGAAAGTAATTTTATCAAAATGCTTTATATAAAGAGGAACAATAATGATCGCAAATATTTGCAAAGCACACTGAAAAGCTGACGGCACTTTCATATTGTTAACCACTGGAAGCCTCCATCGTTTAAGTACCGTTGTCATTTCCACAACGTTCTATTGCTTTCAATGACCATGTCTGTTCTAGTTCTTTACAATTATAGATTGCCGGATATCTATGGGCCAGCCTGAGTCTTTAATCTGAAGTGGACGGCCCGTAGAATTAGATTGTTTAAGCGTGTCACCTTGCTAGAAATGCAACCTGATTCAAAGCGATGGCACATGCAGGAACTTACTAAGTGGGCAAAAAGAAATTCTTAATACCTTGCAGAGATAGGAAAAATAGTCATGTGCACGAAAAAACGTTCACAATCTTCTCTGTAGAATTTGACATCGACTGTGTCTCTTTGTTGTGTGATCCGGTTTATAACAGTCACTGAAACTTTTAAATATGTGGCGTGTTTAGTGTTGAACTGGCTGCTCGATTGCTATGGTATCATGTCAGCAGTTTGTGCCATGTCATTAACGTTGCATATTCTACTGTTTCCTTTCTAGTCAAACAGATAGTCCGGCCGCCAAAACGAGTTTCTGCAGGGAACGAGGCCGAAAGTGAGACTTTCACAGAATGATGTACACCCTATGCTTACTACGAATCAGCACGTCTGCCGAGTTCTAGTGCGTGTTCCTCTTCTTGTCAGACAGGATCACGGAAAAACACATGTAAATCCAATGGGACGCAGATTGCAGTTTCTGGCTAAAATGAAATTTTGTATGTTTTCTCTGATAAAACGAAAAGTACTAAGCCTAGAGTCATAATTTTTGGCATGGAATGTCTTCAGGTCATCTTCTATGATGTGCACGTGCTTTTATCATGCTTCTGATCGGTTATGTATGTGGGAATGTGGTTCAATGTGTATAAAGTTGCTCAAAATGTTTGTGCTTGCCAACATCAAGAGGCTCGCTAAATCTAAGTGAGCTTAGCTTTATAGACAGGGGTGCATGGACATCATAGGAAATGACCTGAAGACATTCCATGCCAAAAATTATGACTCTAGGCTTAGTACTTTTCGTTTTATCAGAGAAAACATACAAAATTTCATTTTAGCCAGAAACTGCAATCTGCGTCCCATTGGATTTACATGTGTTTTTCCGTGATCCTGTCTGACAAGAAGAGGAACACGCACTAGAACTCGGCAGACGTGCCGATTCATAGTGCCGTAAGCATAGGGTGTACATCATTCTGTGAAAGTCTCACTTTCGGCCTCGTTCCCTGCAGAAACTCGTTCTGGCTGCCGGACTAAGAGGAAGAGACGACCTGTATAATTCTGTGGGCCGGCCAGCTGCGACTGTGTCACAGCGTCAGAGCAGTGGAAACATCCCAAAGGTGCCATCTACTTCTGGTTGCGACAGGGCTGTCAGCTGCCTGATGGGAGCTGTTGTTTGGTTGCTTGGATGCGTTTGAGCGCCCAGGATTTAGAGGTCTAAACGCGATCGTTCTGACCACGTTCCAGTTGATGACCTCATTTAATTAGTCAAATAATTTGTATGCATATTTTGAAACATTTCATTTCTAGTTCTAGCTGAAGGAGCTAACATCAATTCTCTCACACACCTATTAGACTTTAGATAGCGTAATCCTGTTGTGCTAGCTAGATCTGATCTTATGATTGGAAACAGGCCTGTCATTGAATCATCTGAATGGCAGACTGTTAAATAGAATCTTTTCAATTTCCTTAATCACTATTTTGACAGAGCGACTTACTCGCAAATTCATTTCACACAAGGAGAGAAGAACCGTTGGTTATCCTTCTGGTAAGTATTTTAATTTCTTGAACTTTTTAAGATGGAAAATGTTCTTTTTAGCAAAGAAATCTTTTGCACTTTCTAAGAATTAGCTAGTCGTTCGCTTGTACATTTTTGTTGCGTTGAATTCTTACTATGGTCACTCTAACAGCTTATCTGAGCTTTCAGCAGGTACAAACCTTTCCAGGATAATTAGACGACTTAAGGAGCTCAACTACTGGAGTCTTAGAGAACGTCAAAACTGAGTATTGAATCACGATTATCTATATAACAAGCAATCAAAATAATCCGCATACTTTTTTCATGATGTATGCAGCATTTGGAGATTTCTTTTCCCATAAAAGACTTTCAATATTTAGCTATCATTCTATTTTTGTGTCACTTTTGTACGATGCTGCACAAAACATTTTTCAATTTTTCATGCTTCAATGAGTAAACGTAGAATTCTATGGCGTGAAATCCGTGGGCCACAATTGCAGCAACTAACTACCGTTATTCAAGGCTTGGGTATCTATGAAATATTTGAATATAGGCTTACAACACAAAAACTCAATGAAAAGCAAACTGAAAGATGTATAGCCTTTCAGTTGCACAGAGAGGCAATAAATATTAGGTATTTAAATTCATGATCAAAGAATTTAAAAAATATTGATCCCATGTGCATGTACATGTTCATGCACGTGAGTAATGAGTCTGAGCTACTTTGTCACGAGAATTGGAGATACTTTGTAACGGGCTTTGTAAATAAATGCCTGACTTCAAATTTTAATACGGTGACGGCTGACTACTGACAATATTTACAGCATTAGTATAATGTTGTAAAACTCCTTTTGAAAAATGGAATGAAAGTGCATCTGGCAATACCATGATTTATGAATATTGTGCTTTATGGCACTAATGAAATATGAAAACCAAATGAAGGAAGGCGAATTAACGAATGCTCATGAAGGGCCGGAAAAAGGATAGAAAATCATGATTATTACAAGATCTCAATCATAGCAACTCTTTACAAGAGACCGGCGCAACTAGAAGTTTTAGCAAAGGGTTCATCATGAATCAATAGCAGATAATTGACCTAAACGGATTCAATAGCCCATCACAAATTACTTTCCTTTAATATAAGCCGAAAATGCCATCAACATACACTATGCAAAGTTTAAAATTTACACGCGCAATCAGCATGAATTAAGCCTAAATTAACCGTGCTATAGTCCAATGCCCTTAACCCATTAAACGCGGCTGTGATTTCTTTGCATATTTCAAATTACATCAATAAACATAGCTTGAAACATCACAAAACATGAACATTTTCGCATATATAATGGATACGATTCATTTCGGATCGATTTCGAAGATGGCATATATATATATATATATATATATATATATATATATATATATATATATACATGTATATATATGCCATCGCGTCCTACCACTCCTAAAATGTATTAAATTTTGGATGTGTTAATAAAAGTCAAAATTGAAGCACTGAACTTTATAAAACTGCAATAAGAACAATTTGTCTGGTGCGACCATCTTGCTTGTGCATTTTAAATTTCATTTTGCACGTCCATTATTCGCAGCAACTGCTTTGATGTATTATTCAGTTACATGTAGGCTACATGTAAATCGAATTCAGATTAGAACAATGTATAATTTGCAATTTTTACTTGTAGTTTTACTCAAAAAATAATTTGTGTTATTGTTGCATGATATAAAACAGATCTTGCAGCAGTGTATAACGTCTTCTTAAACTCTCATGTAGATACACATGCATACAGATATGCACCTAAACCAGTAATTTTCTCTTTAGTAGGCCTAATTTGCTCTGTACAACGGCTACCTTTGTTTATGTGTGTATGCACTATGGCTTATGTCGCCCTGAAATAAGTCACCAAATCTGGTTCGCTTTGAAACACATAGGGTGGGTTTCTACGGCATCTGATTTTGCAGGTTAACGTTGTTTAAATGCTAGAATGACGTGGTTGACTTCACACATGAGTTTCTACGTTTGTTTTACGGACGACAACGTGATCGAGATTTTCGTCAAAATTTAGACAAGAGCTGTAGTTAGGGTTATTGACTTGATTGGTTGACAACTTAGGAAAATTCTCGTCATTTGTACTTCACTTTCACGTCTGCTGTCGCTGTGAATGTGATGGATTTATCAGATGATTACTACGAAACGTACGACGAACAACTTGCAAGACAACACATTTTTCGAAGCTTGCGCGAGCATTTAAATCCAGTCTCAAAATTCAGTGATCGAAATTTCCGTTTCCGATTCCGAATGGATAAAGAACAATTTCTTCAGTTGCGACAAATGCTTTCTTCTAGAAAAACTTTGACAAATCCCTTAGCGGTAGTTAATTGGTGGTTAATAGTTAATTAGTGGCCTTGGATTGTTACGCTACTGGGTCCTACCAAATGTGTGTCGGCGATCATTATGGACTTCATAAAAGTACGGTGTGTAGAATATTACAGGGAATAAGCCGAGATATTGCAAGCTTGTGATCACAATTTGTATTCTTTCCTAAAGACGAAGAAAAAATGGCGATCAGCGAGGGATTCAGAAAGCTGTCTAAGATGAATAACATAATCGGTGCGATCGACTGCACTCATGTTAAAATTCAATCACCGGGTGGCTGAAATGAAACTGCATTTGTAAATCGCAAAGGATATTATTCATTAAATGTTCAGGTTGTTGGCGATACCGAAAATCGCATTCGCAACATTGTTGCTCGCTGGCCAGGTGCGACACATGACTCTAAAATCTTCAATGAGTCGTCCTTAAAATCAAAACTGGAAAATGGATCTATCTCAGGAATTTTACTGGGAGACGGAGGATATGCAGCCAAGACATATATGTTGACTCCTGTAACGAATCCATCCTCACACGAAGAAGAGCAGTACAATTATTTTCCCAGCGTAGCTAGAAATGTGATTGAACGGTTATTCGGTATTTGGAAGCGGCGATTTTCTATTTTGGGACCAGATTCCCGAATCCGCGTTAAGATCGATACAGCAATGAACATCATTGTTGCATGTGCAGTTATTCATAACTTTACTTTAAACCACAGTTCTACTTTCGTGGATGAACCTCACACGAGTAGGCCTACTGTTGACCTAGACACAGATAGGGGTTCCTTCAATACTGGAACCGCCTCAAACACCACTGAGGGAAATGCATTTCGCAGGAGCATCATTATTTCTCATTTTAGAAGATGAATGCCTATGTCATCCAGTGCTATAAGAGTTTCACATACATGTACATTTCGTGTTTCTGCAGTTTATTTTCATATTAATGCTAATACGTTAAGTATGTATTAGTGCTCAATGAACACATTGTGAATGATTGGAAAAAGATTATATTCCATGAAACATGATTGTATTTTTCATTTTATGGCTCAAAATCCGCAAATCCTAATCATAGGAAGAGTTCGCATGATTCAGATTATGAAATGTTTTGACGATATCCATCTCACATGCATCAGAAGTTGTTACCCTCATGGCTGACAGCATTTCATGCTCAATGATGGCATTCTTTATTTTCCAGTCTAGGAGCTCTAGACGCTTCGTGTGCTCCACTAAGATGCACTTGTCCCTCAAACTTGGATTTCTTTTTCCTTCTGAAATAGAAAAAAAATATGCTACAACTTAAAATTGGATATACTACATGTAGGGAAATACTATTCAACTGGAGGATTATTAAATCAACGGGTAAACTAATAATAACTGAACACTCAATATACTATATGTAAATGGTATTTAGCCTACAATTCCTATGTCTCTTCGATTTGTGTTTTCCAACCAGAACCGTTCGTTTCCGTTCGTCTGACCCGCCATGGATGACGAGTTCTTTAAAAATAATCTAGATAATAATTGACGATCGTGATGAAGCTTGGCTACAAAGGAAAATGCTGACGTACCATCGTCTCCACGAGAAGGCTATAGGCATTCTTAGGATAGCATTCCAACCTATGATCGGCAATGATGTCATTTTATTTTTAAAATGATATATAAAATGATATCATTTTACATCATTATATTTCTTTTATAATGAAGTTACACACTTAGTGAAATATGAGTAGGCCTACACCGTATATAGATATAGTATTCATACGAATCTTTCGTTAAACACTGATGCCATGCTACTTTTACTGCTCTTTGCAATGAAATTAAAATTAGGTTGCATGCAGCATCGATATATTAAAAAATGTATGACCGAAGAAAGCAGTTTAGTCATACAAAGCTTCTTGTAAAACAAAACTTAGGTAGGGCCTATGGCCTATGCACTAGACATCGTAAGTTCTGATTTTAAGCTTTATACACTCGAATAACAAATGTGCCTACAACATGTAGTTGGTTAGGCCAACAGTATCTAAAGTACGAAAAAAGGCTAAAAATATGAAGATTACAGTCAAGACTTCAAAAACATCAAGACAGTTACTAATGAGTTCAATGTTCAATCATAGGCCTACTGGAAGTCTAAAGTAACCAGCAAAATATGAGATGTACACTGTACATGTAGAGCTATTCCCAGAAAACGGCGATCTTCATTAACCAGAATCTGAATTATCCAAGTCCGAAATGTTGAGCTTTGACCATACTCGTATTTCCAAGTTTCAAAGCCTCGTTTGCATATTTAATAATTTATTCACAAGCTTATTTATACTCGTTTATAGAAACCAAGACAAGTCAGCAAAAAATTCACACTAACGTCTCAGAACTGATGATATGATTCCTAATATGGCACACTCAAGAGCCATATTGCACCAAGTTTGTTATGATAAGTATGTAATTAGGTACATGCACCATAAATGCTCGCCTATAAGTTCCCCTAAAAACCGAGTCCATGTCCAAAATCATTGACTCGCGCATAAGGCGCCCCCCTAAACATCGAATCCAAACAGTAACTTAACACCAGTGGCGTCGCCAGGGGGGAGGCGAAGGTGCGGGCGCCCCCTTCGACATCAGCAGTAAAAGATTTCCATGTGATGGAAATAATTTGCATGAGTTCTGAGCCTTGTAAACTTAGACTTTTAACTTTGATGAGCTAAAAAGTCGCTGCATTCGTAATAATTCGATATACGAATATAACAAAACTTATTCAATAATATGGCAAACGTGAATAAGGCACCTTAGATATAAGTCACCTTCATGCAGTAAATGCAACACAGTGGCTTTTTAGTCACACAAAGATTACGTATAACTATGCAACTAAATTATGTTAATTTATGTGTCTCATAGATAGATGGATGTCCGAATAGATGGACAGATGATGGCCAAAAATTTGGCGGTCCGCCTAGGGTTTTCTAGACCGTCCCTGCCTTCGAAAAATCCTGGCGACGCCCCTGCTTAACACGGCTTTATTCGACATAAACGCAGCTGGATACACCTAGGTCAAACGTACATAGAGTAGGTGTAGCATATGCCTAAGGGAATAGGCATGTAATCACGATAGGTTTTACAGCAAGATCACGCTGCTACTCAAGAGCAGAATTTGCTGCCTGTCGTAAGACATCTAGGCAGCGTGCAAGTAATGACCCGCTTATAAGTCACCCCAGGTTTTTCTCTCGTTTTCGTCGTTGAATTTGAGACCTAGGCTATACGCGAGTGTGTGCGGTAAGCATGTAAAAACATATTTATGTTCAAGTAAAAACATACAATGGATAACTTACTCTCAACCGATGAATCGCCAGCATTAGGGGTCACAGCAGTCTTTGAATCCGCCGCCGTCTGTGAATCCAAGGCTTCAATAGGAACTGCTTCACTGAATGAATCCATTGCCTTAGAAGGACTTGTTGTCATCGATGAATCGTCGTCAAACGGAATATGGAGTTCAAATGCTATGTTCGGGCACATTTCGATTAGAGCTTGAGACTGTGTTGATGGCTCAGGAGGTGGTGGTCCGCCTCCAGTTTTCTTTAATGACTTCTTGTGTATTGAGTGTTCTTTCTTTGCGTCAGCTTTCAGTCGACGGTATAAGTTCCTGAGTTTGGTTGTATCAGATGGAGCTTTCGTGGGAAAGTTGCCATTGAACTTGCATGCTATTTCTTTCCAGCACTTGTTCTTCTTTATATTGATTAATGGTGAATTCTGACAATTTTCGATAACAGAGGCTCTTTCTTTAACGAGTTCTATGAGATATTCTTTCTCAAGTGAGGAGTAATTTTCTCTTTTCATCCCACTTTGCACCTCAACTTTAGAGCTACCCTTCGCAGCACTACTTGCCATGCTGACAGTCCTTGATTAATGACAACTTCATTCGGAGAGAAAGAATGAAACTGGAAGGCATGTGAATGGTTGAAATAGTAAATGACGTCATGATGACCTATTTTATATCGTCATCATCTAATCGTCAAGTTCTCAGAAACCGTTTTCGACAGGGTACCCGGTCGACACTTGTGCTACTTAACACAGAGCGTGCAGAAACCCGATTTAGACACTGTTATCTACGTAGCCAACGTGGTCGAGCATTGATCTAAATAATCAGAGTGATTTTCGTAGAAACCCACCCATAGTGCACAATACCACACAGCATTTCTAGCATTTCCTTCGTGAAAGACCGTAAGCCAAGGTGTAGCAGCTGCTTAGGTGCGGGTGTGATCCTAGGCCTACTACCATCGTTGCACATTGCCACCGATAAATTCTGACGTCCGACTTCTCCCATGCAAATATTCTTCATATTTTTCAGAGTTAATAATCGTCTTCCTCATCTAGACCATGATTGTTGACTTCAGTGGCGCCATATGTTTTTATTCTGAAATAGAAGAGAATTACTGAAAACAGCTTTCACATGCACCGTGTAATTTTAAAAATCATGCTTCCCCTGCATCACAATGGACGAAAATAATCAAATGCTGTCTGTGTCTTCAAAAAAGTAACATGTTGGTTTACACTAGGAGTGGAAGCTATAGGAATAGCAACTACGAAGATTCCTAGCAAATAGTGGTGCAAGTGTGGTCAGAATGTGTCCATCGTTTTCAAACCATGGGTAGGCCTACTGAGGTCGATCTTGATATCAAATTTCGTTAACGTCCCACAATACTTTGCACAAGATTTGCATGATGCAAGATGATACAAAATCCAAACAAGCTGATAGCTCACAATTTTGCTGTTAAACAAGTGTCAATAAGACTATTCGATAGACTAGTTCATATTTGTAGGTACATGTACAATTTAGGCATACTTGACATGTCATGGTCAAGGCCACTTTCGTCCTCTTTACCACTGTCTCTGCACTGTCTTCACCATCTCATGACGGGGGCTATATCATAATATCATCCTCTCCATTGTTAATTAGATCATAAAGCGCATGAATCGCTGAGGTATTTTTATCTGAAAGAGATACTTATTCTGACATTCACAGTAGTGGATTACGCGATGGCATATATATATATTCCAGTACGTATTGTGTATTGCCACTGAACTAAGTCGAATTTGAATGTCAGACTGGTGCACAGGGTTAGAAAATACGCCAAACAAAACATACATGGACACGGAAAGATCATGAAAGTTCAAAATTGAATATTTTGCTCAACTTACCAAAACGAAGAAATTCTTCGCGCCATTTTGAAAAACAATTTTAATTTCCTGCCAAATGGACGAAATTGAAAAAGTCATTTCACATCACAAATCTTGAACATCGTCGCAAGTTATGTTTTGTCAAAAAGAAGTAATCCGAAAAGCGAGTTTTCACGGTTAAAATAAAGCATAAATGGAGGCAAGTTACCTGGCATTTATATAAATATATATATTATATATATTATATATATATATATATATATATATATATATATATATATATATGCCACCGCGTTTAGTGGGTTAATGTTGTATGCATTTGTATGGCATTTAATATGTTCGATAGTTTTGGCATAACCTAAATACAGCGCAATGCCCATAATGAAATTCATTTCTTCCTGTTGATGTGGAGGACCAAAGCTTGGTAGACTAGAACTAAAGTTATTAAGCCTATTTTACATTTATTATTTTTCTATTACTACATTTACTACTATTACTACTTTTACATTTACCACATTTTCTATTTTTCAGCTTCTTAGGTTTCTACTAAAATTTTAAGTGTGGGTAAAGATCCATTTTGTAAGTATCACTAACATATTCGAAATTGACAGGAATGACCTTGTGTAAGTTTCTGCTACTAAAAAGTGTCTGCAAAATTCATGCAATAATTCTCAAAGTGAGGGGTAGACATCCCCCTTGTTCGAAGCGTGCGCGGAATCTATGAATTCGTTTCCCCTTCATTATGTTCAAAATGACCAAATAATCAACGGCCGTCAAGCTTGTTGTCATTTAGAGTTTCTGATCAAGCCATTCTCATCTACCCTTCACTTGACTGCGCGTCACCAAAGTTGATACAAGTCACAAACACTCTTATTCGCCACAGATTCCGAGTTACATGTTCACCGGCCAAACTACCAAATTTTGAAGAACTGAAAACTCAGTTGTGCAGTTGTCCGAGAATGTAATTAAAATAGTTCATTGCTACTTAGCAGCTTTTGCAATTCCGTAGTATAGAAAACATAGCCACATGTAATTGATCACTTAAACCATTTGAATATTACTTGAGCTAATTCGATTGCACATTTGGTTGATTAGATTGTACGTGCACAGTATGATATTGATTTTCAGTAGGTAAATCTAAGTCAAAGAACTAGTGCCCATCAGTCGGAAAGACCGAAGCAGCCTACGTGTTCAAACTTTTTCGGAGCGAACCGGCCACCGATAACAGGCCTGAATATAATAGAGATTGATGTCATATGCTATATGCATACAGTTTTCAAAATTTACAAAGTCTGTCGACTTGTCTCGGATTTCTGAAAGAAACTGCGGCTTCGGTTAGGCTTCCGCTTTTTTGAAATGCTGACTTGAATGTGCATGCCAAAGTTTACATCAAAATTTATGTTGTTTTGTTCT
This sequence comes from Prostheceraeus crozeri, assembly GCA_907163375.1. Lineage (NCBI taxonomy): Eukaryota > Metazoa > Platyhelminthes > Polycladida > Euryleptidae > Prostheceraeus > Prostheceraeus crozeri. The sequence goes on along the minus strand of CAJQUW010004361.1, from coordinate 177,702 downwards.
ACCTTAAGTTTATTATGCATGTGCGGAACACAATGAACGTAAATTGATTCATACATGTTCGTGTACGTGTGTCACACAGTGCATATGTGCAAGACGATGTCCTCAAACTTGAATGATTAAGTGCTAATTTTCCTTCAACCATAGACGTTCTTTCGTCCTACAAGGCTCATTGGCACATCAATGGCTCGGACTGTCAAAAAAACTTAAGACATCTAGGATGGCTAAAAAAGATGGATGGCACAACAAGCCGCTCTGCATTTATTTGTCATGGCCTTATGACACATCAAAATTCAGAATTAATTGCAATGCTAGATCGTCTCGGCTTGAAGGATGCTTTAGACTCAAATAAAAATTTAAAGAATACACGTGGATCTCTATAGCAACCGTTATGTCCAATAAAGATTCTTCTGTCATGATAGTTATGTGACTGGCAGGGCACGCAGCTAGAATGAAAGACAACCGATGGACACTACGGACCGCTTGTTGGTATCCCTACAACTATCCACGGAAGAGAGGACGAGGGCAACATGGAAGAACCTGGATGAGGATTGCGACCGACCGCGATGTTTGGAGAAGAAATGGTGACGGTCTGCATCAGTGGCTCTCCACTTGATGAAATACAGACCACTCAAGTAAGTAAGTTTCATAGCTTGGCTTTCATTGTTCATTTAACAAAACTATTTCAGAACTTATTCGTGCTAAGATTTTTGAATTGACTTAAGGAGCACTATTGTATTTACATTGAAAAAAGTAGGCTGTCTATACTGCCAAAGTAATTAATTAAATGATTTGATTGAAATCTGGCAGCCATTTCTAAGACACTACATGAAATTTAATCATTAAGATTGCTACTAACTCTGTAATAGACAACATTCACTCTCTTAGAATTTCAGTTGATGCAAGGCTTATTAGGGTTCCGGCAGCCCATTGTTTGCCTAAAATCCTGAAACAGCAAACAACTCAGATAATGACGAGCCAGTGCCTCAAAGCCACTGGATCCAATAATTATTACTACCATTGCTATGCTGCCATGATGCATCATTGGCTTGATATGAGATCAGTCTTAACAAGCATGATTTATGTGCTAAAAATGTCTCACGACCGTGACGACACAAAATTACAATTTTTATGAACCATGCCTCATCAATCATTTTCAGCATATTGATTTTCTGTTTTTTCTACCATAAAATTCATGCTAGTGTCGCTAACCACTCCATAAGTTCAGTCACCGTGAAAATTGAAGAAGTTATATGTAGACCCCTACCTACCACAGAAAACGCAATTTCCCTCATTTGCGAAGGTGACACTGCATACATGTAATTGATGATTAAATTCATTTAAAGACAGTTGAATTTTAAAATTCACTTGATGTGACAAGTAGTACCTATGCTATGCTTTGCTCACCGACCTACAAGTCGTACAGTACATTCTGTTTGGTAAAGTTGGCTATCAATAAATCCAAACAATCATGCATGTACAGAACACATGTATATGAGGTCGCAACCGCTGCATGGATAAGTGCTCTCAAAGTAGTAGGCCTACCGAATCTTAAATGCAAGCCAGTTTAGATATTCCTTTGAGCAAATTCCTATGGTTAAAAAACTGAGATTTATTATCATTGGGCCCTAAAATACATAGTAGCATGCACATATGACCATAGAAATTGATTACAACAAAACCTCTAGAATGGAAGTTAACCTTCATGCAATATACAATAGTGGCGCAAAAGTCGTACGCATTTTTCTTTAGATACAATTGTCAACGGCTGAATCATTGAGTTAGAATCAGTCACACGTGCAATCATAAGTTTTTCATTGTTTCTTCATGTTCCAACTTAGTTCCCCCCTCGCTGTTCCGCGAGGTGAGTCAATTTCCATTATAGTCAACGTCAGATAAACAATCCAATTCTATACATATGGCAGATTACATCGTGTGCACCAGGAGAACATCTTGAATACATCATAAAACAATGTGCTCCTACGGTGTGTAGTGGTCGTAGTGGTGGTGGTGCGCTTGGTGAGTTGATTGGGTAGTAACGTGGGTAGTCTTCGGTGCCTCTTCTTACTCTGAATCGTTCTTCATCTTGTCTTTGTTGAAGTTGTGGTTCATTCTCTCTTCTCTCTTGATGATCATATCTTCGCTCGTTGTCGTCTCTTCTTGGTTGGTATCTTCTGTAGTAGTTGTAATTGTTTTGTTGTCGTATCTTGGTCTTCTGAAATAACATTGGGAGCTGTAGTGTCCATATCTTCCGCAGTAGTGGCAGTTTACATTCGGTCTTCTCCATGTTCGCTGGTAGTTTTCTTCTCTGTTGTCATTTCGTTGTTGTTGTTGTTGTTGTTGTTGATGTAGTAATTGCTGTTGCTGCTTTTGTTGTTCTTGTTTGATTTCAATCTTTTTAATCTTTTCACTGATGTCGTTTAGCTTTCTTAGGATATCAGTCTGAATAATGTCATCTTCACTTTCATCGTCTGAGTCATCGTTATTTTGATCTTCGTGTTGTCTTATTTTGCTGTTCAGGTGTTCGATTTCCTCGTATTGTTCAGTTAGCTCTCGCTCGCATTTTCTTATTTTTTCGTCTAATTTCCTGATTTTCTCCTTGTCATCGTCCATTTGCAATTGATAGCTGTTTATTGTTGTCAAAAGATCTTCTCTCGTTTTCGCTTGCTTCTTCATTTCTTCTTCCATTTCTGATATTTTGTGCAGTGGGTTTGTTCTGTGCTGTTCTGTGATGTGTGTTATGTTCTGTAATTCGGCAGGAAATAATAATGAAATACAGCTTTTACAGATGAACTTTCTCTTGCTGTGTTTGAAATACTTTAAAATTTCATAGTCGGGTAGGTACACACAATGGATGTGATAAAATTCAGCACATTTGTCACAATTCAACTGCATCTCACCACTCTTGACCTGTACACACTGTTTGCACACTACTTGGGATGTTTCGACTTCTTGAGATGATTCCATTTATTTGCATGCAATTATTGCAATAAACACCAAATTTTTGAGACCGTCAAATACGGTGTATGAGAATTCCGATAAGATTATCACAGAAATTTTCTGTAATGTGGGACAGCTTTGGGAAAGAAGTCCTACGACAACTCTGAGTAGGCTATATGGCAAATTATATTAATTCCAGATTGATATTTGATAATAGGCTTTCAAAATGATATAAAATCTCGGATTTTCAAACAGTCGATCGCTTGCTGCTTGAATAACAGCGGTTTTGGTTCTGCTTTCGGCTAGCCGATGAGCACTAATAAACATGTACCGGACCGTGTCAGTACATTGTACATGTAGAATCTCCATATGAGACTGTGAGTTCGACTTCAAGCGCACGTTCAGAATTGGATGAACAAACTCTATTTATTTTCGAATATGCCCATCGCAACCACAAAGCAGTTGATGTGTGTTATCAACATTTAATAAATCGAAAAAGTGTGACATTTAAATCGAACGATTAGTCAAACCACTTAATTAAGCCCAGCCATGGGAGAAAGATGATCAGCTATCAGCTCATTAAAATTTGGATGTCTTTGATAAAAGCATTTATTATAGATCTATATCTCCATTTATCCCGCCCTATCATACAAATGCATGCATTAATCGCAAAACTACCATTGCTGCTTTTTCATGAGTATGAATCATGGTAGTTTCTACTTGAAGGGGTGAAATTTGATGCTTCAATTTACACTATTAAGGAATGAAATTACATCATTGAAACGCTAAAATCTTTCACATAATCTCGACATTCTTGTGTTTGTGAAGAAAGTTAATTACACACGGATTTGTTGGAGAAATATCTTTCCAATGAAGCGACTTTCTTAATTTGCTACCGTTCTTAGCATCAAAACTGCGGATTTATTATTCTGTGAAATTAGCATGGAAATGAATTTTGCTAAGATTATGACGAATTGAAACATCGAATGGTGGACTCCATCCTAATAGGAAGAATGAGATTAAAAGAGTGTGGCGAAAGACAAAAGATCTGGCGAAGTGATATTCATTGAGAATCACTAAATCAACGCAGCTCATCGGTTGCTGCTGCTTTTTTACTTTTACAGCCTTCAATTTTCTTCAAAATGTATTTTATCAAAAAGCCGTTTAGATTTCTCACAATAAATTAAAAAACTAATTTGATAAATGACAGCAAAATAATGTTTCATCTTTCTCACGGTTGTGCTTTGATTTTCATGACTTATCCACGATTTATTTCAAAAGTGAAGTATCAACAATTAAATTAAAAAAACTACATTTAAGCTTCAGGAAAATCCAAAGCTGCATGTAATTTGTGGCTACCGAAAATTGTTGTCGGCCTATTGCTTAAATTTGACAAATTAGGTCATTTAATTGATGGAAGAAATTGCATGTGAAAAATTGAATAAATCTTCCCCCAGAATCTACACTCAGAGACAGAAATTGAAGGAATGTGAACTTTTATAAAACAACAATTCAATTTTTTTCACTTTGGACCCCAGAGGGAGCTTCAATATTAATCCATGTTAAGGGCTCCATTTATTTTATTCTCTGACATATGCAAACTCAGAGATCAAAATTAATTAGATCACCTTAAAATCAATCAAACTATTTATTGTAGCGATTCGCAATTAATGAAATGATTGACTTCGGCTTCACGGTTATTGCTAATTGCAATCAATGAATACTTGAAGTTGCTATTCATAATCAATTCACTCGTATAGCGGACATGTAGACGCTTAGCTTGTTGCTTCAACTTTTCTTAGTTTTTTAAACGGCTAAGGTTTCATTTTCCCGCCAGTGCTTCCGCTGTAGTGGAACTTCTCTAATTTGACAGAAAAGTTTTGTATAAAATTGCTGTGCTAGTGGCCTTGATGTTCAAAAATTGATCTTTATGAACTTACTCCATGTTCTACATGCTGAAGTATGCATCAATTACTGATGCAATGTTTCTTTTAATTGATTTTACAGTGCAAGTCACAGAATAAGATTGTTTAACCGCATCACTTTGCTAGAAGTGCAAACTGATTGAAAACAGTGGCACATGCAGGAACTTACTAAGTGGGCAAAAAGAAATTTTTGATACCTTGCAGAGATAGGAAACACAGTCGTGAGTCGATGGCGGATTGCTGTGAATTCCTTCAAAATGCTCCGATCGCCACAATTCCTTCAGATTTAAAGAATTCAGATCATTGCGCAAAAGTTCTCTCGATATTGTTGGGCTTCCGATCATCATTAAAAAAGATAGCAGGCTCATGACAAGACGTTCACAAACTTCTCTGTAGAGCTTGACATCGACTGTGTCTCTTTGCTGTGTGATCTGGTTGATAACAGTCACTGAAGCTTCGCACAATTTGGCGTGTTTAATGTTGAACTGGCTGCTTATTGTTCGATTGCTATGGTGTTATGTCAGCAGGTTGTGCCATTTTATTAACGTTACATGTTCCAATGTTTCCTTTCTAGTCAAACAGAAGAAGAGACGACCGGTCTAATTCTGTGGTATAAGTAGGTCAGTTTCCCATCACAAGCATCTATCTTACCTGAAATTGAAAGCTAACAATGATTTGACAAAACTCTAATAATGATCCAGCATTTGTTTTCAATTAATTAATTGATTAATAACTAATGCATCTATTAATTAATATTATTCATGCAAGCGAACAGAATATTTTCATTTATTCATTACTTTTTTTGTAGATTTGCAGATCGGGCTTTTGGTTGTGGAAATTAATGAGGCTCACAGGCAACGCGGTTCGTTCATAGGAAAACAATCAACTTGAAAATGTCTCGCGCATAATATTACAAAATAATTCTAGCCTAAATCACCTAGCAGAAATCAATTCAATTCACATTTTTCAATATGTGATTTCTGGCAATAGCTGAAAGACTCAGCGAGCAGAAAGACCTGGATGCGATGAGCTTAGTGATACAATTTTTGAATTAATGATTAGTTGTATGATATAGCATTGTGCTTAGCCCTATCTTACACGGAGGACGCTCAAGGAGTACATCCCTACACATTTCCTGCAACGAAAAAAATACATCCAGAATGCATTATTTTCACCGATGCTGCATCTTGATGCATTACAGTAGGCTATTACACTCTTGTTATTTTCAAAGCGGCATTGTTGATTACTTTTATCATCTGCGACTACTCTCTACTATTCTCTCTGACACGACTTACACACCTTATCCCCTTGCAACATAAAGAGTTTAGAGACCTAAGTAAAGATTGTTTATACAACACCACAGAGCTAGTAGAAAGTCTGTTTATGTGATTGGCCTTTTTGCAAAAATTATAAATATTTTTGATTTAAATGAAAATCATCATCCTCTAGGAATCTCAGTTACAACTACATAAAATAAACTAAGATTTAGCCTACTGTACAAAATATAACTGTAATGAATAAATTTGTAATGAACTTTGAAGAAAAGAAAAAAATAAAGTACATGTGAAACTACAGCATGGGTACAGAACTTGCTAGAATCGACCTACAACGTCTCACCTGGAACTACTCCATGAAGAAAATGAAATAAGGAACTATACTTGTTATAAATGGACCAATTGGTGACACATGAAATTTAATCTATCTCTCAAGAGTACCGGTTTGAATGACTTCATCATGACATTTAAGTATTAATATAAAGTATTATTTTAATTAAAGCTTTTGTGGAATTAAAATACTTCCACCTCTTGACAGATTGGATTGAGTTCAATGCGTCTTCAGATTAAGTGAGCATGCAAGCATAGCTACTTACTACTACTTATAAGCAGAATAATGCATTCTTGTCAGCATCCATCCGTCTAAATAATGCATTCCAAAACAGTAAAATGCATCATTGGCATTGGAATGCATCTTGATCAGTGGTCTCTAACCTGTTTGCTCAGATTCCTTCCCAAACGTTGAAAGTATGTTTAATTCCTCCACCTAAACTAGTAGGTCCCTATTCAAGCTAAAAAAATACAGATGTGTTTAAACACTTGATGCAAGAGCCGACTTTCTATCACGATTGACGTTCAAAAAGAAAGTCAAACGGATGTATACTGGCTCCTAATGGACGTCCAAGTCAGGCCCGTGACGGATTAGTTTCAGACATTCAAAGAAGTGAGTAATTAATATGTTTGCCCGTTTAGAGGAATTCATAAAAATACTTGTCGCATTACTTACATTGAGTTTGTAAGTAGCAATTTAATGAACATCAGCCATACGAACGGAGAAGTCCTTGGAAAATTAAGTTTGTAGATTGTAACCTCGGGATTTCGACTATAAAGATGAAAAGAAAAATATATAAGAAGAATACATAAATCAAAAGAAGAGACACATAGATGCAAAATGTACATCCGCGGTCGGTGCGCAACTAAGAACATCACAAATTGATCGCGGTCCGTAGGCAATGTCGGATCAGCGGAGATCACTACATCTAATGGAAATTAATATATAAGAAATTAAAAGCCAAGAGGGACTCTGATGAAAAAGTCGGAAAGCACGTTTTTGAGTTCATAGAAAGCACTTGCTCAGCGGATGCTTGCTCATGAAGTGCTGGTGCATGACAGATATAATCTGTATTGAAATATGATGAAATCATATTAACAATAATAATGAGCATAAAGACTGAATTGTAAAAGCTTTCTTTTTTTAAAGCATTTTCTTTTACATTTCATGTATCTACGGTACACGCACAATTAAACCAAAATTTAGTTTGTTCAAAATGTGCAGCTCGCAATAATTACAATTGATTAATTGTAGACAGAAATAATTTATTTTTTAGTCAGCAATCTGTCTTTGACAACCACTGTGAAAGCCTGCATGTTGCAATAACAATTCTAAGTTGCAGCGAAGGTTATCAATATTAGCATTTCTTGCTTAATGAGGCAAGCCTATTTTCCACGAGCACAATCCATAACATACAAGTAATTCTGCTAATCCAGAATCCTTAAAAAATTTCGCATTTCTACTTAAGAATTGTCAGAAATTTCTAATTAATTTGTACTATATCGTTGCTGCACCAAGGATCAAACCATAGAGTAAGTATATAAGGTAGAGTAGCAACTCAGTATAATTGAATCCCCTTTGTATACACTTTCGAATTCATAAAATAGACTTGACATGAGACCCAGCACCACCTGTGAGATATGCGAATTCTTCCACTTCTGGAGAAATGCACACGATTTGACTTATTATGACAGCAATACAGAAGAAAGAAAAGTAATTTACAAATCCTCCATGTCAACACAACCTTGAGTGGTAATATGGTTCATTAAATTAGCAATTCAATAGGTTACCATTACTTTAAAGTTGATGGCTTACTATGATAAGATCATTTTCTTAAGCGTGATCATATCATAAACTACCTGCCGCTGAAAGACCAAAAGAAAATGATCTTTAAAAGATGTGAATAGGTCAACATTACTATTCAGCACTATTCAGATTCAAGAAAAGACGCCCTGTGAATCATAAAATCATGCCCCTGAAAATTGAATTAAAAACATGACATTTCAGCCAAGAAGCTTTCAATAATATCTCAACTTTTCCTTGAAGACTTGCAGGGACTTGCATTATAATGTAGTTCATCATATTTCCTTGATCATAATTTCCGCTTAATTAGGATGCTTGTTAGCAAATATTTAATCCTTTGATATCGAACTTGTTACGCACTACTTGTAAAGAGGCTTCATCTCGATAGTACATTAATTGGCGAAACTTTAACTTTTTATAAACTGCTGAAAGAAGTTTTTGAACTGCAGGAGCGCAATCTCCGCAAAAAACTGAATCTTTTGATATAAAAATTTTCACACTATACAGATACTTTTTTGAGTCCACAGTCTATACCGTTCTATAACTACATATGCTTACTCAATGGATCAAGCTGCTTTCACTGAGAACTATTTCGAATCAGAGGTGTGTGCATTACACTTATTGAATTAATAAGAAAATATTCACTTGTGTTTGTAGTATTGTACAACTTCATGCGTTATCAAAAATGGAAAGAATTTGATACTCATTCTACGAATGCAAGTCGGAAATTGTCTATTCTGAAGCACTTGGTGTTTGAACAATACGATTCCTGTTTGAGGTGTCATTTTGACTTGTCAAGTGTCGCTGATTTGCAGCATGCTTTGCGGAAGTCAGACAGTGTCCGATTATTCAGGGATGTTAAGATCTGACTCAAACTGACTTTAATGTTCTTGACGACAGGAATATGCCGAAATAATAAATGCAGATATTGTTAATGAAATTGTTGTGTTGAAATTGCGGAAGTTGATTACCATTGGAATGGACGCGATTCTACCAAACTTTGATGATTTATAGTACCAAGGACATGAAACTGATAAGTTCATCGCAAGCCGAATCTGACCGGAGCTTTTCAAAACGTCTCAAATTGCCCTCACCAAATTATATTCAGTACACAGCTGTCATGAATTCTTCTTGATGATTTCTAAAGTTTAGAAGCATCACTGCTCATTTTTTCTATAGGCCTATGCTCTTGATGAAAATTTGTTCATTCTGAAATCAATAGCTTTCACAGAAGAAAGGGATGTTGCAATCTTAGTGTAGCATCAAAGAGTAAGTCTGTAGGTAATCCATTTATTTAAAAGTAATTTCAGCATTTGTATTTTTTCATTATTTGATCATTAACGACAAATTAAAATAATCTAAAATATGACGGAAGTAGTTGATAATGAGATATTAATTGGTTTATTAAATGAGCTCATGTTGAAAAATCTCACAGAAAATAGTTTCCCTAATGTACTCTCATTCTGATGACTCTTACTCACAATGCAAGCTATCATGATAAGCTATAGGATTGACATAGGATTGAGACAAGCTCTTCCATACATGTGTGACTTAACATGCAAGCATTCACAAAATTTTCAACGTGAGTGCTAGCTACTGGTAAACTTTTATGCGTTCATTTTTCTGTTTCCATTTAACTAAATGACAAATGACTTTAGTCTGTTCTTTCATTGTACGCAATGGTGGCTAAAATACCAATAAGTGCGAATATCTAAAGAGAATGACAACTGTTATATCAATGAAAGACACCAACAGCTTTGATTCCCGACCGCACTCGCCCGACCCAGGAATCGAACCGAAGTCCGCGGTGGTGACGAGCTCGCACCTTCTTCACTAGGCCACGCTGACGGTTCGAATAGAATGCAAGTGAAGGCAGAAGTCATCTCCAAGTATCGACAGCTTATTGTCCTATTGCGATTCATCAGATTATCCTAAGATGCGATTCAATTTAACCACGTACTACATATTATGCCTTGTTTGTCTCATTTTCCATCGCCGTGTAGTTAACAAGTTTGTAAGTCTAAAACTCAGACCAAATAATCTTGATCATCTTCAATCCGTCTCTGACTCAATATTCAACCCGACAATGAATTTATCTGACAATGAATTTAAAAGAATCTATTCCCCAGAAATTAGCCTTCATCAATCAACTTCCATTAAGTTTGATGCCATGAAAGACGTCTCCAGGACAGACGAAATGTGAAGATGCAATGCATAATTAACAAGCACTTTGTATTCAGTTTTCTAAACTTGCTGAAAGTAAGAATGTGTATTTCTAATATCCCTTCAAAAACATTCATTTAAGGAATTATTTACAAGAAGAAGAGGATTCTTTTGTAGAGTAAACATGTTCATGGGAATATTTCCGTGAAGATATAAAACGTGTGGATTTGTGAACAAAAAATAAGTGAGTTCCATTCAATTTATTAATATCAAACCTTAAAATTTGTCTGAGTGGGAGAATTTATACGTGCCTCATGGTTTGCTTGATTTTCACTTTGGAAGTGTCAAAACATTTTAGACATGAAAATTACATTGAAAAATGTTAACTAAAGAATGAGTATTATACATTCCAAGAGATGAAAAGATATGTTGTAGCAATCCATGAACTCTGTGTGGGCTTACATTGTCTCCCCCGATGGCAACAAGCAGCAAACATCAATACGTAGAATTAAGTCGTTGATATTAATGGAGATCACCAACTCAGGACGGACTCCCACTGAAGAGCGACTGTATCATATATTTGAACGGTTGCACTTTAAATCGTATCTCATCTGCATTTCCCTCCCCATAATTTTATGAGACCCTTCAGTTGATTGCGCAGTTGTTGCGTGGCCCTTAATCTAAATAACCCAAAAATATATCAAAAACTCAAATGTTCATGTAATGAAGGTTGCGATTTTGTAGAGTTGAAATGACAGCAGCTGAAAGAAGGATCATTCCTATTTTTTCTTCATACCTCGACATTTATTTTGTTTGGCGAAAAAGTAAATCACGCTAACAAATTGGTGGAAATGAACTAAAATAACACTTGCTAGCAATATAACTATCCACGATGAAACTAGACAATGAATTTCAGCTAAATCGGAGTCCAGAGTCCTGTCATTTAGAGTGGACTCCAACTCCAGGTCCGAAGCCCTGCCACGAATATGCAGATTTATGAGCGTGTATGCGGACTACAGACATGTTATCATCGTTGAATAATTAAAGATATAATAAACAGTATATGGAATGAAATGAAATTAACGATGGATCAAATTGCCTTGCAAAAGATGTGCGGCTGGTAGGACTCGCATCTGCGACACCAGTAGACCTGCATTATATCAACCCAGCTACGCTACGAGCCTGCTTGCATGCAGCCATAGAAAAAGACAACAATAAAACGTATATAATGGAAGCAAAGCTTCCATAACAATAGTGGCACAAAAATCGAGCGCATTTTCCCTTCGATACACCTGTCAACGGCTGAATTATTGGGTTAGATCAGTCAAATGTTCAATTCTATGCTTTTCATTGGTTGTTCCTGCCCCAACTTAGATCCCCCGGCTGTTCCGCGACCTTGAGTCAATTTCCACTCTAGTCAACTTTAGATAAGCATATTTCTATGCATGCGACAGTGTCATTTGGTAGGACCAAGTCCTCATCATCACACAACAGGTTTCAATTATGAACAGTGAATGATTATTTCGTCATAATATTAACACCAGAATATTGATAATGTTGATATAATGTGGATAATGTTGGGATAATGTTGAATATTAAAAAATAAAATTCAGAAAACAACAACATTTCGTTTACATGAAAACGCGTGCACACGCACACGCACACGAATTGCAAACGTGCTTAATGCTGAAGTGGCTGCTTATTGCTCGATTTCTGTTGTATTATGTCAGCAGATTGTGCCATTTCATTAACGTTACATGTTTCAATGCTCTCTTTCTAGTCAAATGGAAGAATAGACGACCTGTCTAATTTTGTGTGTTGATCATTGCCTTGTACAGACTGGAGAGAGGTATTTCATAAAAAAATTGCAACATCACTATTTGGCAAAATGTCTCTGATTGAACCGGAAATAACAAGTGATTGTGACCGCTTTCAAGTTGTTTTCGAGAGTTCTCCAGCGAAACAGTGTCAAGTGCCCGACAAGTGCGAACGCTGAGTTGCCTATGGGAAAGTGAAACAGATTTGACTGCTCGTTACAAACAATTTGTGCCTTTTCAGCATTTCTCTTATATTCTGTTGTGAATGTAAATCTATGAATTAAAAATAAAGCTTCAAAAATATGCGAATAACGATGATAATAACAATAATAAAGAAATGTGACAATTCTTGACTTGCATACAAGACATAGAAAGTGTTTCGATTGATTATGTCTAAAGGTTTCAAGTGCGTTCGCATCTGTATTGTAACGGTGGTACAAACGGACGCACTAAATGATTCGATCAAAAATTCAACGTAAAATCAGAAAGTAAAAATTAGATGAGCGCGAACTTCCAGAAACGTGATGCAAAAATAACGATCAAGGAGCTAAGATAATCGGTGTCTGAGATTTAAAAAGAAATGCTGAGGATTCGGAAAATTATTTCTTTCCATGACAAATATATGAATGTGCCATTTTTATAGTGAAAATGATTTATTAATCAATGAAAACGCTATGAAATGATAGATATAATGAAAGATATCTGTCAGATAGTAAGTAATGAAAGATAGATATTCGTAGTCATCTTTTAATGGTTTCAGGACTTTTAACTCCTTCATTAGTATTAGAGGTATTCCAGTAACATCTTGTAAGCACAGTTGTGTTGTTTGGGGATGAGACATATGCCGGTACTCGATTGACCTTTTAAACGACCCTTAATGTGTTTGTGGATCCTCATTGAGAATTCGAGGAAGTACGGGTAATGATTAAGTCCCACATAATGTTGACGCTTTATACAGGGTGAGGCGTAATTCTGGAGACATAGGGAATATACTCTGAATAAGGATATACATTGTTTTCATTGATAATTTCTCCATTTTTACGTAAGTTTGATGTGCCATACAAATTTCTATGACGAATTCATTTTACTACAAGTCAATTTCAGCCATACAGATAATTCAAATATTCAATTATACAGATACCTATGCAACTATTCAACTTCAAGAAAGACGTCACTTATTAACGTGCTCAGCATTTAAAGCATCACTTCATTACCATAGAGCTTTACAACGCAGTTATGGCACTGTCAAAAGGACGCATTGACGTTGCTGTGCACGCCGCTATCGGGAGCTACCGAGCAAAAGCAGATGATTTCAATCGTCGACATCCCGAACGACCACCAATTACACATAGTGACGTTGGAAAACTGATATGTAAATTTAATGAAACTGGAAATCTCAAAGACTGTGGAAGACGTGCCTCTGTGACCGATGAAGCGTCATCGATCTCTATTTTAGCTGCCGTTTCCAAAAACCCTCGCAAAAGCTCTCGTCGTCTATCACAAGAACATGGACTTAGTCAGCGCAGTGTTCTTCTAATTTTACATGCCTTCAAATGGCATCCATCCGTATAAGGAGCAAATGTGAAGATGACTTGGACAGACGAGTGGAGCTTTGTAATTGGGCTTTACAGCGCATGGAAGAATCTCCGAATTTCTCTTCGATGATTCTCTTCACCGACGAAGCTAATTTTTATGTTAACGGTGAAGTAAATTATAAAAATTGGAGATATCCGAGCGATTCGAATCCAAATTGGACCGAATCGTCAAAGATTCAAGGAGGTGGTAAAATAATGGTATGGTGCGGTAATTGTGGTACCAGAATAGTTGGGCCTTTCTTTGTCAAAGAAAGTGTGACTTCGGATGTCTGCCTACGAATGCTACAAGAGGAAATTATAGAATCATTACTAAATGTTAACGGAAAATTTCCGGAATTATTCCTGCCGGACGGAGCACCACTTTCATCTTATTCTAGATTCAAGTGGAAGCTTATGTAATTCAACTGAGTTCGTAGTAACTTTTTTGCAAAGTAAAATGCTCATTGCATGTATTTACCTAATTCAGCAGTGATAAATTAGGTTAATCATCATGGTAGTGTGCAATGCAACTTTTCCTATGTCTCCAGAATTACGCCTCACCCTGTATATTAACCTAATGAATCCTTCACATGGATAATATAATATAACGATGTAGAAAGAACGCCTTGATTCATGACAAAGTTTGAACGCATCAGCTGAAATTAGAGAATATGTCAACTTGACCTTAATCTCCATATGGCCGGGGGGGGTGATATTATCTATATATTACTATGAAAAAAATAATTTGATAATAGACCTTATTAAGGTCTATTATCAAATTATTTTTTTCATAGTCATAAGTCCCTCAAATTAACAATGGCTCATAGAAGACCGCATACATCCACTAGAAGACACCCTACATTCACTTCCAAACCACTTTCAGTGTCACCGTTTTCTTCAATCTACTACTTCCTCCCTCAGTTCCGCCATTCTTCGTTTCTCCACCAACTTTATACCACAGATGCGCCTTATCCAGTTATTTTCACACACTTTCAACATATTTTGCTGCTGCTCAGTTACTGCCACCGTTTTAAAATCCGTATGTCAATTCTGGTAATACGCATGTATCCTCTTACAAATTTTTCTGTCCGCCAACACTCCTGCCACCTTCCTGTATACCCCAGCTCCGGCTTGTATCCTTCTTCCTACTTCTGCATCGCCCCGACCATCCTCAGAGACCATTCCAACAAGGTGCACAAACTTATCTACCTGCTTCAGTTCCAATTATCTCGCACCCACAGCCAAGTACTTCCGGTCCCTGCCTATCCACATCATTTCCATCTTAACCAAGCTCATACAAATACACCATTTAATATATTTAGATATGTCAAACAATAAAAACAAGCAACGAATCTACAAGAATTGAGATCCAATGACAGTGGATTTTCATAATTTCATAGTCAATGATTTTAAATACTATCTTTAATACAAAAGCATTTTGCTTTGTCTCATCCAATCTCTGCTGTCAGCTGCCTGATGCTTATCGAGACTATCAGGCTGAATTGAGTTGGTGTTCTCCTTTCTTGATTAATTTTCTTTCA
Source organism: Prostheceraeus crozeri (assembly GCA_907163375.1). Classification (NCBI taxonomy): domain Eukaryota; kingdom Metazoa; phylum Platyhelminthes; order Polycladida; family Euryleptidae; genus Prostheceraeus; species Prostheceraeus crozeri. The sequence goes on along the minus strand of CAJQUW010004361.1, from coordinate 162,337 downwards.
CATTTCATATGCTTCTAATGCTTTACCTAATTTAGCAATCAAAAATTAATTAAAGTGAAATCAGGGATGAGGAATTAAAATCGCGCATGGACCGGTACTTAAGGATTGACCTTGTTCATAATTCAATTGTGAAATATATAAATTTGGCCAGCGATGTCTGCTTCGTAAAAGTACTTTCGAGAATTACCCGAGAGCGGCTGCTGTGATATTCTCTGTTACATTTCGGTTGCATTGCCAACTGCTTTGCAACGCATCCTTTCCCAGGATACACGTTCAAAGATCTTCTCACTTTTGTTTCACATCGGTTTACAACAAGTTCCTTTACAAGTTGGATACAAAGAAAACCATAGACCGTTCCTCGTATTATCAACAAATGTAATGCAGGAAAGTGCAGTTTTCTTATAGCAGAAAAGACGCATGCGGCATGAGAGATGAAGAAATCCAGCTTTAGGCTATGTCTCAAATGCATTAGGAAAAATTTCGAAATTTTGAAGGATGTTTCAAAGTAGATAATTGCCAAATAATATCAAGTTGAGCACATATTTACTCGTTTTATTTTTAATAAATCATGAAACAACCAGCTACCCTGAATTGAAATGATTGACAAAGAATTTAGGACCACTTCAACAAGACCGTTTGTGATATTTATATGGGTCGGAGCGGGTGTTTAAATGCCTATTTGATTGTAAATTACATTATACTTCACTGTCTTTGCTCATGCGTGCATTTCAAATCAACTTAATTCGGTTTGTAATTTCATCATTTCCTCAAAAGAGAAAGTCGGTAGCTTGGTGGTCTATCGGGTATCTAGTAACTTGCAGTGAGATCTGAAACAGAAGGCCTTACTCGTAATCGAGAAACGCACTCCCTTGAATTTTTGCAGATCCGTTGATTAAAAAGGTAAAGAAAAACAGCTTTTACTCGACGTTTCGGGTCCAGACCCTTCTTCATAGAGTATAAAACAGGCGCATATGACATGCTACTTGGACATATGTAAAAGCTGAATAAAAATCTGTATGGAGCGACCTGTGTTCTCCTACAAGCTAGCGAGCTCATGACGACGATTCATAGATGGACATCTGTCCTGAATCATGCAAACTTCTATCAAAGCAGTGTCAACCGTACTTCGCGCTCTCTAAAGGATATTCACATCGAAGTCATCAAGGTCAACAGCAGAACAATCACGAAGATGCACACTCAATGCACTGTCCTTATTCATAATACTCCGCTTATGCTCTTGATACCTAATTTTAAAAGATCTTGAAGTTTTACCTATGTAACTAGCATTACAAATCCGACATTTAAACTCATAGACAACATTATAACTATTACAATTTATTTTTTCAGGCAAGCGATCACAAAGGTTACAGTTGTCATATTTTTTATTTTTATGTTTATTGCGACTATTTAGACAACGGGACAATGTAGGACTGGTAACAAGACGAACATTGAGATTATATTTGCGAATCAGAGAATTAATTTTTCTGTTTAAGCTATCGTTAACGAAAGGCATAGATAAATTAATATTTTTACTTGCATTGGAATGACGCTTCCTATTCTTCGATTTCCGTTTAAATCTTTTTCTTTGAAACCGCTTTTCTTAAGTTTTTGTTTAGCGTTATGAATTGCTTCTTTCATCCTGCATCTTTCATCGGCTGTGTTCAGAGTATTTTCTATGAAGTTACTTTTAACATGATGTGGTATCCAGCTGTCTTTGCGTAGAGAGTTATCCGAAGTTAATGGCTTACTATGGTGCTTGTAAGAGGACATAGTAGCATACAAAATATTACATGAATCTGAGATATAAACTATCGCTTATATACATGAGCATATTATACGAACATAGCGTACTGTACAAGATGGCATTGAGCTCATAATCGGTCTTTCTATCACTCTTTTTGAAGCCCATCAAGGCTAATTGATCGAAAATTGGACAAAATGCCTTACTACGCGTTTTGTCGCAAAATGAATTGCTACAAGACGTTTTATGCGATTTACTTGAACAGTGGCAGCTAAGCATGGAATCATGGATTATTCAAATACCGCAAACCTATTTGCTTGCCTGTAGCTGTGTCATCAGATTTCCACCGACACTATCCCAACTTAAGTCACATGACAAACCGACTGCATTCACTCTCCAACAATCCTTTTGCTCCACTGTCACGCGATGGAAGTATAAATATGAATAATATTATACAGATAAAATGTGTAGGACTCACATGTGATCATGACCTGCAGATTATTTACTGATTTTTCAAAATGTTGCATTTCTCTCGAAATCGGTCAGGTATATTCCATAATTTAAAAGTGATATAAAAGTGTGGTTACTATGGTGGCTATTCAGTTTTTAATTTCCACCACCATGGAAGTGTAACCATTTTGTCAGTGCAAGTATAAGAAGGTAGCCTTTTGGTTATCGAGCTAATTTATGCTGCTCCCAGCTGGTGGGGTTTCACAAACGCAAACGAAAGGAGACGGATAGAGCAATACCTGAAGCGAGGAGTGAAGCACGGCTACAGCAAAACGGCGAACGCAAGTGTAATAGTTGAGAAAAGTGAGAAAATACTGCTTAACAAAATTCTGCAGCACCGTTGGCACGTGCTTCATCGACTTCTACCACCGGAAACAACAGGAACCTCAGACCTCGGCTGCATTGACTGCGGAGAACGACCATCAATGCGATCAGAGGAAAGAACTTCATCCATCGAATTATTCAAAGTGACATTACTTCTTATTGACTTCTTATCTTCTCCCTTGAATCCCTAAATATCTGTAATCGTTATGCATCCGTCATTTCGAAGTATAGTATATTATTGTTATTAGTATTTTTATGTGGAAATCACCCCGGCATGTACACGCTTGCTAAAGATAAATATATCATTTTGAATAGGCGCTGATGCCCTGTATACACACACATTGTATAAAATTAGGCATTTTTGATTCATTTTGCGAAGTCTAGGCTGTTTGGTGTCGTGAGTGAATACAGCAGAGTACACATTCCACAAAGTTCGAGTTTATAAATGAATAGTTAGACACATGTAGTAAACGTACATAACGGCGAATCTTGAGGGCTATCATTGCTATGTTATGTAAGGAAGGTCAACTGTCTAAAAAATCTGACCTACTATGATAAAGATAGTTGTTAGTCCTTATCTCTTCATGTCTGATTATCTGATTCAATAACGCCTCATTTCCACACATTCACTAGTATCCTTGTAGGCACACTTTTACCCCACAGTGCTGGGAACGCCTCTAATGATGCGTTGAACAGATTTATGATTTATGAGTGCATTAGTGCGCGAGACACAGATGGTGGAACGTTTTGAGAAGGTATCTTCATATGAAATGTTATTTTGAAAAGAAATGATACCATTTACACGACAATACTTTAAGAAAACGCATGATTCATAGGCATAGTATGCTACCATCAGATTTTAGAGCACTTATCTATCAAGACACTTAAAATTTAAGTCCACGAGACTGATTGAAATTTCCAAAGTCTACTGTGCAGACATTTTGCTGCACACTGTGCAGTATTGTTTCGCAAACATTTTTGATCACAAATGTAATTGCTAGAAATATGAATAAAATAAAGCGAGCAAATTTGAAAAGCAATAATCTGTAACAGCCACAGTAGCGGGCATCCAAGCTGTGGTAGCAGGCCATGTGTAGTGACCCACGGCTGTGGGCTGCTGATTTTAAAGGGCAGTGAGTGGTTTTTAAATCCTTTATTCTGTACCTTTGATCGCACATGCACAGAAGCTGCTGTGCGATGCACAGTAATATTATATGATATAATTGCACATGTAAATGTATACGGCAGCATTGCGCACAGACAATTTGATTACTTTAACAATGATGAATTATGTTTTACACTCTAAAATCGATGTGAAGGATGATTTTGTTATCGATTTATGTTAGTATGACTCTATTGTTAGTATGACTAGCAAGGCCCTATCTCAGCGATAATTGCGCTCTGTAAATATAATGCGTTGATCCGCCTACATTATAAATGCTAGGACTATTTATAATTATTATTATTTATAAATGCTACACATATAATCCTGTACAATTATAAATTCACATAAAGTGGTTAACTGCATGTACGTGCACATGTCAACTAAAGACAGACGGCTTTCAAGATGCGTGCAAAGGCTTCACTAACGATACTCGTGAAGTCTTAGGCACATCGAAGTACACAAATTAAATCCTTCAAGAATTCTCGAAAGAAATGTTGGCTTGCATTGCAGTTGGTAACCAATTCTTTATTGTAGAAGTACACCATCATTAGCATGCAGTAATAAACCCACACGGATTATCAGAAATTGGTTGAATTTCAAATAATTGATATAAATTAATTAGGTGCTCACGAATATTATTTTCAATTAATTGATTGAAAAGAGAAGCTAAACTGCAATCATATTTTGATAATCCCTGTCAATATCCAACCTCATTTTTCTTGGCCAAGTTCGAAACATATGATTTAACTTTCTTTTATATACAGAACTCCATTTCATAAATGGAAATGTCACAATACAGCATGCAATGTGAATCATATAGCATGTTACAACAATTTCCAAAAGTCAAAAAGAAAGAGAAAAGCGTTTTGCTAAACTGATTCTGAAAAGCATGATATTGGACTGTATTATGATCCCTTACCTAACTGTGGTCTCCGTGGCACTTCAGTGCTTGGCCTAGAAATCTTTCGGTCCAAAGGTCGAGCCCCGAAAGTGTCATTGGAAGTCGTCAGGAAGGGCATCCGGACTAAAAGATCACAACGCTCCCTCCAGATTAAAGTCTGACTATGTCGGCACCGTCCAAGCCCCCAGTATTGGGGGAGTAGTGACGTTAAACCATTCACCTAATTGCACAATCGGAAACGTAAGGGAAATTAGATCACACCCTACATTCTGTTCTAGTGGAACCGATGTGGAATTATAAACAAAGGCATACATAGATAAAAGTAAGTCAGTGAAACAAAGTGATGTAAAGGAGTACTGTGGTGAGTCAAAGCATTGCGGAACATATTCAGAGACTTCTCAATACGTCGCAGAGAGCAAGCTTCTGAGAAAGGCAGTTCAAAGTGCGGTGAGCAGTGCAGATAACAGGATGGCATCGTCTTTGTAGCTTATCGAGTAACAGGGTTCGTACAGAACTGAGGATGAATTTTCGAGGGCATCACTGATACTCAATAATAGCTGTTTGACATCAATAAGGCATTTAACATGTCATCTTAAGATAATTAGCATATCCTAAATTAATACCTATATTATCCTAAAGTAATTAGTATGAGTAAAGGATAACCTTTGCATATCCTAAATTAATTAAAAAAATTATAATGCTGAATTTTATGCACTGACAAGAATTCTCTACACGAGAAAAAAAAATTTAGCTCCATGATTGAAAAGGAAAAATACTTTATCATGAAGTTCGTTGTATGCCTATATTGTCATAAAATAATCAAACGGAAATCTTACAAAAACTTAGACACTTTTAAATCTTACACACAGTGATATGAATATAAGTATTCAAGAAAGACATTTCATAACGAGGAGCTTTGGTCTTGCTCAAAAGACAGATACTGTATATACGCAGATATCATGGTGAAGTACATGTCCTTTAGGTCTTTCATCTTTGCATCCAAAGGAGATGTCAATACAACGAGTTGTTGCTTTTTGTCGGAAGAAATATTCCTGAACGCGTCAAGAAAGATAATATATAATATAATCACTGAAATGTCTTCATTATATACTCGTATATCATTCATAATCCGAGTGGGGTGACATCGCTTAAATCAAATTTTTTGAGTCTCAATCGATTGGTTGAAAATCATCAATAATTCTGTCTACGGCTGAATAGACAGTTGTTTAAAATCAGCTGAAATAGCCACAAGTTCAATGGGTAATGCCAATGCTTACCTGAAAGAAAAACAAAAATATTATGCATGGCTAACTATAAAAATTAATTTACTCCATTAAATATCCAAAATTGCTACCGCATATAATTGCTACATTCATACATTTTATATATTGCATTTTATAAGATGTAATTTCGTAAATTTTGATAAAAGCCTTTCCAAAAAAACAAAAGCCTCACAGATATATATTTCGTGCATTGAAATTTCGAGGGCTTTCGATACCATCGAAAAAATCGTAATTTTCGAGGGTCTGTACGAACAATGGAGTAAGCTCGAGACTGCTGTTTAAATCAATGCATAGACGACAATTACATTTAATGACGTTCAGAATTAGCTGCTAATAAATGAGAACGAGATCAGCCTTTACGATTATGGGACTACGTTGAGCATGTTTGCTTGGTCCATCTCATCGATTCAGGAAAAACGACGCCCAACATTGTAATTGAGTCTGGAAAAAAGGGCTTAATAGCGACATAGGTCTACGTCTAATGGCTCTGATTACAATTCTTATTCCTTGCAGACAACGGTGATAATAAAAAAATGAACTATTTGCTATTACATGAATATTTCAATCAAAGCATTATTAATTCTTTCTTTCTTTTCGAATCCTTTCGTGGAAGGAATATAAGAAAATTATCCCATATTCTTTAGAGAAATTTATTTTCTGATTGTCGTTGCAATGAGTCGCGAGTTTTAAGGTTAAAGCACTGAGTAGGTTCAGAATGTCACCAGCCATTGTCTCATGGGGACTCGAATAATTCAAGCTTTTAATATGCCTTTGATCTTGTCTCCCAGGATAACACAATCTCGTCTCACAGGTGATACAGGGTTGCCGGCATTGTTTTACAGCTGAGCATAATCTGCCCAACTAGATCATTTGCAGAAAATCTTAATTATCTTTTTGTGCTTTCACATCAATTTTTATTCTGTTATTCTACGAGATGCGCCTGCCTCGCCAGCGAGATGATCGAACAATCGTATACATGTCAGCTTGTTCATTATAGCGTGCATAATTAAAAAGGAAATCGTGAAATTTGTGTATTAATAAATAATAACATTGATTCATCATCAGAGTTAGGAGAAATTAACAATGTCATGTGATCTATCTTAAGTAGAAAAGATAATTATTTCAAAATCATGTAAATAGATACGAATGAGTCGAGATTTAAAAACTTCTCGACAGCAGGAAGAAAGTTCTGCACTGATGAATCAAATGAACTCAAATGTAATATTGCTGAATAGTATACTGTAGAATCTTGATTAGTGTTTTCATGCAATAAAATACCATCAGAATGGTTTAATTGTGAAATTCAATGCTTTAATTGTGTATTCAAGGAGATCTGATTTCTCGCAATAAACTCTTTCGTTCCAATGCAGATTGAAAACAAATAAGAGATATTACATCGAATATGGAGACTGAAGTAGCAGCTATTTTATCAAGGAAATGAATGCCTATATGAAAGTTCTTTGAGGTATGTGTCAGGACTAGGGCAATCGAAGAATAATTTGTAATATGTAATGAAAATTTATGACAATTATCTATGTGACACATTTTACTTATTAGATCATAGTCTCCGTGGCACAGTGGTTAAGTGTTCGGCCTAGCGATCTTTCGGTGCAGTGATCGAGCCCCGAGAGTGTCATTGGAAGTCGGCAGAAATATTACCTGGGCTAGAAGATTACAACGCTCCAGATAAAAAGTCTGATTATGTCAGCACACAGTACAAGCCCCCAGTATGAGTGAGGAGTGACGCTAAACCATAAAAAATTACTATAGTGCCTTAAAGATGGACATTATAGTGCACCAGCAGTACCAGAGGCATAGAATGACATGCTTATAATATGCATAGAAACACTTGACATTATTATACGTCCAAGTCTCGCAAATGAGCTACAGTGGAAACTCCGGGCGATTTCTCAATAATATTTCTGCAGATTGAGGCAATTTCTGCGATGATGAGTGATCTTGAGCTTCAGTAAAGTCCTTCCAACAATTTCTGAGTCTGAGTAATTCATAATAACCACTGAATATATCACATCGATGGAGCCGAATCCGAAAATGAACCGAAATCCTAATTTTTCTTTATTCGAGTTATCAATTAATTAATTGATCTAACTAATTAACTAATCAATTAATCTAATTAACAATCACTTAGCAATACGAAGAGAAATTGCTATTGTATAGTTTTTTTTTGTAATATTTTTAGTAATATTTTTGCACAAGAATTTTTCACACTGACGTAATACAGAGCACAACTTTACATCACAAAAATTTTGTCAACACCTGGAGAGCCCTGACGAGAAAGACAGAAAGATACTGGATCGAGCAGCTCTCAATTCTGCTCTTCGGGTTGCGCTAACAAATAATCCTTGAGTCCCTACGTTGAGGAATGGACTCCTCTCTCGATAAGAGAAGAACTTTCAAACTTCCTGTAAGACGTTGACTTTTTTGCTCCTCTTTTTATCCAATACTGGTCTTATGATTATTAGTAAGTTCATTTAAAGTTACATAAAAAGAAATAAACTGTCGAAGATTATGTTAATAAAACACAAATTCTTTGGAATTCATAGATCAAGAAATGTAGGATCACAGAGTTGACGTTATCTCGCAATATAGATGCAATCATGTTTTAAGAAGAGTTCAAATCAGGCGTTAATTGTAAACATTTATCTCGCCACTGTCTGTGATAGATAAAACACATATTCTGAAAGCATGTAAATCCATCGCTTTGATAAGAAGCTGGCGTCGTGTCAATTAGATAAACGATAGATGAATAATAAATTATCAAATTTACAACTTACTGACTGCAACTTGGAGATGAATAATATGAACGTTTGTGAACAAATATTTTTATGGATAAATCAAAATTTCCATTCCATAGTCAAACTAGAAAGCTATCAAAGGAACAGAATGTTCATATAAATGATAATAATAATAATAAAGAGCTTTATTCGTCAATACAAAAGCGGTATGTGACATGGGTGGGGAAGTTACATCAGACATCGAGATTAAGAAAAAGAGAATTTTACAAATGAGTTCCTGTACAGCGCACGGCTTCTTCTTTCAGGTAGAAGAGCTCGTTGGTGCCGAAAACTGGACACATTGTCACTCACAATAAAAAACTGGGAGAGGGAATGAGTGCATGTATATTGGGCGATTTTCAAAATCAAACGTTTACATATGTTTTCTAGCATAGAAGGGAGAGAAAATTTGTTTTAAGCACGTGCCCAACGTCCTAACTTGTGAAAATCGGAAGCTCTCATATCACATAATATAGGCCAACAGTAAGCAACATGAGAATAAACAAAGGTACTTATGGGTAATCTCCCCCCCCCACGTTTTCAAATTTGTCTAAAATCCGTAGAAATGAGCCAATCGTCACAAAACTTCAAGCACACGTTATTCTCTACCCACGTGCAAAAATTTGGGTAAATCGGACAAGTACTTTTTGAATTCGGAGTGATAACTTGAAGTGCAGCGATGACGGCAGCTTGATCTGACTTCTTATCACCTCACCATCGGAGCAGAAAGCACTTGAGGTCAACAAAGTCATTTCCCGACAACTCGTGAAGCGATGATGACCAGGCCACACATCCCTTATATTAATATGCTTGGTTTGATGAAGGTGTGTGGCAAGGTAGTGGTCGTGGGAAGATTTCAAATAACAGGGGATGAGACGAAGAGGGGAGAAAACAATGCACACCCGAGTTACAATAATGCGTCGAACAGACGAAGTCAGATCAAACTGCAGACTTCGCTACACTTCACGTGATCGTCTTTCATGCAAAAAGTACTTGTCTAATCTGCATAAAATTTCGCATGTGGGTAGAAAATACACTTAAGTACGTTTACCTGAAGTTTGGTGACGAATGATTCATTTGGGCAGATTTTAGACAAATTTGAAAACCTGGGGGGAGATAGCCCATAAGTACCTAAACAAATGCCATGTAGGCCTGCCAAAAATTTGAGAAGTCATTACAATTGTTTTTCAGTGTTTGTGTTTTTAGAATTATAGTGGAACTTATTTTCCTGCTGACAATTTTTCATTGTATATTTTTAGTTTAAGACAATTTGGTAGCTTAACCTGCTCTAAAAAAGAGAAGCTGTCTCAAATCCATCTTATTCCACGACGCAACGATGAAGGCTAAATATACAGCACTTTTTTGTTGCACACAATACAGTTGACCAAAGATGGGGTCTCGAGCATAAACCTCCTGCTGTGGGGACCACAGAATTAGATAGGTCGTCTCTTCTTCTGTTTGACTAGAAAGGGAGCATTGAAACATGTAACGCTAATGAAATGGCAAAATCTGCTGGCATAGTGCCATAGAAATCGAACAATAAGCAACCAGGTTCAACATTAAGCACGTCAAATTGTGCGAAGCTACAGTAGCTGCTATTAACCGGATCACACAGCAAAGAGACACAGACGATATCAAACTCTACAGAGAAGTTTGTGAACGTCTAGTCATGAGCCTGCTATCTTTTTAATGATGATCGGAAGGACCAACATTATCGAGAAAACTTTTGCGCAATGACCTGAATTCCTCGAATGTGAACCGATCGTAGCGATCGGAGCACTTTGAAGGAATTCACAGCAATCCGCAAGCGACGCACAACTATTTTTCTTATCTCTGCAAGGCATTGAAACTGCCTTTTTGCCCACTGAGCAGGTTCCTACATGTGCCATCGTTTTGAATCAGTTTGCATTTCTAGTTAAGTGACACGCTTAAACAATCTAATTCTGTTTTCTATTCTGACACTGTTCTGCTATCACTTGAGATATCTAAACTGCTTATAAGCATCATAGCTGTCACCATAAATCAACCATTGATTTCATACGTCCATTAGTTATTTTGCTTCTGAAGTGAAAATCGGATTTCTATGGATGAAAGGATGAACCACTTGAGTCGAATTCACTAAGTTTTTCTCTCACTAAGCTGCAGTGTCTAAAGTCTGGTTTTTAACCCATCTAAAGAGTCCACGTTAGTTGGCGATGTAAGGAAGATTCATCAACAAACATACACAACCACTTGATGACTTACAAAAGTGGCCACACGCATGCCACTGTAATTGCTTTTGATGTTTATACATTTCTTACTTCGATTGCTGGACAGAAGCAATTGCTCCTGGTAAAGTTGAGCAGAAAAATCATAGAAATCATAACAAACCGTCACAGTTCTCATGTATCGTTTGACCTCAACCTACAACAACAGTTCGGATATCGATTTGCTGTATTGTGTACACAATATCAGATAAACAATACTCTTGTCAACGGTTACAGAAATCTAGCGAGAAGGCTTTGTTTTCTTTACAACTAAACCTTTAAATACACTTTCAATTATCATGATATCAAACTTGACTAATGTAGCATAGATTGGTGATCTATGAAATCGATGCTATTACATAACCAGAATCAAGTTTGATTTTTAAAAATGCAAATGGCTGCTCTCAACCTATTTCCTTTATACGCGAATTTTCTTTTTGAAAATTTTACATGTACAGGGTGAGTAATGTGAACAAAGCTTCAAAGACTTGACCAAATAACGTTTGGCAGAATTTCCTCATACTGCAACATCCACTTATCGCTTGAGGTAGCTTGAACTGGTCGGTTTTTTAATTCCAATTTCATTAAAAGCTTGAACTTATCTTGGTCACTTGTCGCCTGTGTTTGAGATTTATCATTGTCTTTGCATGCTTTGACATCTATCCCATGGATCGTGCGAAAAGCCCACTTTATAGGCTAGCACTCATGCATTTTGAGTCAAGAATAATGCTTGGGCAAATAAATGCAGGAGAGGTTAGTTCAAAATAGATTGAATTACGGATCTATAAGCAAGAATACGTTTATCATGAGGCAAAGTAGGTTTCAGAATGCGCATTATATGCAATCTTTGTGTCACCTGTTTAATGATGAAATCAAAATGATCAGACAATATCAGCTTTTTATTAATTTCCAACCTAGGCACATAAGCCCTTGCCTTAGGTAAAGGTATAACTTTTTTTAATAATTCCATTATTCAGGTGCTGTGTGTCATGGCAAGGCGTATTCACGTACCAAATTTTTCAATGTGCATTTCCACATGGCTAGTATCCTAATAGTATGGGTGTTGTGTTTCTAAGCAGCACACCCTAGGGTCTGACCTCACTGGCAGAACTCATTTTCTCACGCCTGCCAGTTTCTAAACAAAGAAGCTCCAATCAAAGAAGATTCCAGTAGGACATTAAAAAATTTCTTTTTGCCTAGTCAACTGTCTAAGTTCATTCGCATGCCATCGTTATGAATAAGTCGGTGCTTTTGGTAAACTGACGCGCGTAGACAATCAAGTTCTGAGACTGCAACAATTCAGAGATAGCTTGGAATAAAATACTGATGCCTCCGAAATGCATGTTGCCTTGGTTAATCATGCCGGAAAACCACACTAGCTACTTTCGATTAATCATTTTTGTGAGCTATGGTCTGAAGGGGCATTTGCACGTGCAACGTTATTACTAGTCACGCAGCCAGAACGAGTTTCTGCAGGGAGCGAGGCCGAAAATAAGACATTCACAGAATGATGTACACCCTATGCCTACTACGAATCTGCGCGTCTACCGAGTTCTAGTTAGTTTCTCTTCTTGTCAGACAGAATTAATGAAAAGCACACGTTGATACAATGGCACGCAGATTGCAGTTTTTCGCAAAAATGAAATTTTGAAAATAAGTGTTTTCTTTTATCAGCTGATAAGTACTAAATCTAGAGCCATAACTTTTGATATGGAATGTCTTCAGGTCATTTCTTATCATGTCCATGAACATCTATCTATCTATGAAGCTACACACATTCAGACTTGGCAAGCGCCAGCATGTTGGCCCACCCCACCCACATTGAACCCGTACACTCTCGCATACAACTCCGATCAGAGCATGATAATATCACATGCATATAATAGAAAATGTCCTAAAGACATTTCTTGCAGAAAAAATCCCCGGATAAGGTAAAAGATTTCGGTATCCCAAAATCACGGGATTGCAAACCCTAGTCACTATTAATTCCTTTACTACGTCATTTAATGAAGAAGGTGTCAAGTCAAGACTCAGGACCCATTTCCATTTGCAATATTTTCACTGACACTCGGTTGCAGCGACATATAAAAAATTGTCAGCAATTTAGTGTCAGAGGAGAATGTCAATACCATTTGACATTTGACTATTTGACATACTCGTACATTAATGTCATTATAACTAAGTTGCTTGTGGACGGGTGCATTTAGATCTTTTGTACTACATGAAAGTCATGAGAAATTATTTATCACCACTATTCAAATGACTATGCTTTGTTAACTTATTCCCACATAGCCTTAGCCTTTTGAATTCCGAGTTCATTTAGTGCAAATTTATTTTCAAAATATAGACATTAATTTATGACTAAATAACCTCAACAAACCAAGAAACTTCCAATGCGAGTGTGATTTTCCAATTTTTTGATCCTGACGCAATGCAAATGAAGTAGTTTTCTTAATTGGTCAATTTGTGGACAAAAGTCAAAAGAAAATATGATGTCCATTAGAGTCTCAATAAATTGTTTATGAAAACCAATCATTCCTGTGATATGGATAAGGTTAAAGAATATTCGATTTTAAAGTATATATCAAACCATAGCGGTTGATGCACAGAATTAGATTGTTCAAGCGTGTTACTTTGCTAGAAGTGCAAACTAATTTAAACTGATGGTACATTCAGGAACTTGCTAAATGGGCAAAAAGACCTTTTCAATGCCTTGTAGAGATGGGAAAAATAGTTGTGCGTCGCTTGCGGATTGCTGTGAATTCCTTCGCCACATTTGAAGAATTCAGATCATTGCGCAAGAGTTTTCTCGATAATGTTGGGCCCTCCAATCATTATTAAAAAAGTTGCCAGGCGCACGAAAAAGCATTCACAAACTTCTCTGTAGAGCTTGACATCGACTGTGTCTCTTTGCTGTGTGATCCGGCTGATAACAGTCACTGAATCTTCGCACAATTTGGCGTGTTTAATGATGAACTGGCTTTTTTCACATCATTGGCTGCTTATTGTTCGATTGCTGCGGTATTATGTTAGCAGATTGTGCCATTTCATTAGCGCTACATGTTTCAATGCTTCCTTTCGAGTCAAACTGAAGAAGAGATGACTTATCTAGTTTTGTAGTTTGATGAGTCAAGAGTAGGGATTCCGACCCCGGGATTGAAATAATAAGCAAAATAGCAGTTTCCGTCTAAAGTAAGACAAATTCACGAATATGCACTACTACAAATCCCCACGTAGCATTGTTGTTGGAACCTCTACTGATAGACCGATAATACCCGGCACCGGTATACTGGTTTTTTCAGACCTCAAAGATAAACAACACATTTAAATACGCAACACATTATTCTATTATAACGCTAAAATTACCCAACGTTGAAATTATGCACTTTTTTATCATTTTGAATAATTAGTAATCAATGAATTTTTATGGCCTGCGTCAATACAATTAAAAAGTATTTCAATTATGTAGAAACATAAACGACGAAAAGTTTTGGATTTATCACAAATTCCCCAGCAGCTTGCCAAGCCACTTTTGTAATACGAACTAAATTTAATAATGGGTAGACTTTATTAGATCAATCTTATTTTGATAGAATCTTGCTCATTCGATGCAGATCAACTCTACAAATCGCAAATAACTTGCGACGCTTTTTTAAAGCACACTGTCACTCCCTATTGATTCTTTGTTCTCTATGAATTGTTCGTCGTGGATCGGCTATCATCCGCAAACGGTCGAATAAGGTTGGGTTTTCAATATCTAACGTTTTACTGCGCTCCCAACATGAAACGAAACATCAACGATAGAGTGATCTCTTGAAACAATGATTCTTTTCAGCTGCACCTCCCTCTATCTCTCTCCAAGTCAATTAATTTATTATGTATAGGCTAGGTATCTCAGTTGCATCTTGTAATCGCATTCGCATGCATGCATATTCACATTATATAAAGTGCGTATGTAGTCTACATACCCATGGACATGCTGTACGTATGCACGTCTAGTGTTCATTTATGAGTTGCGCACATTCGGCGTTCTTCACAGAAAGTGCTTTTTGTGTTGAAAGTAAACATAAAGCATATAAACAAAACCAGTCTACCGGTATCGTTGCTGGTACCGGTTTACCGCTAGACAGTCGGGGCGGAGTCGCAGTCCCAGAGTCTTATCACTTTTACTGGAGTCGGAGTCGGAATCGGAGTCCCATCAAATGATAGGACTCCGTACTCCGACCTAGAACTAGATCCGAAATATAATGCAAACAGATTATTTATCCTCGTGCATAGCTGTCACTGTATTGATGTCAACTTTCTCCGTCAAACAAAAGTCCAGAGACAGCAGTGCATGCAAAGCTGTAATAGGTGAGGAAAAGAACCGTGATCGTGAAAAAAGGATTGTCTTTTCACTCGGTGGTTTAGTAGAGAAGACAAGCCTTCCTAGTCTCGATCACACCTACGCACCAAAGGTCACATCAGAGACAAAAATGAAATACTAGTTTGTTTGAGAACATTACCTCCTACCCTCACGTTAATCGTGTGTGATGGCTCCTCTAAAGCGCATATTAAAATCGAAAGTGTAGGATGGAGGATTTTTGGAGAATGATGTGGGATTTTCCTGCCTGTCAGAGACTGGAGAAAAACCGTGTGAAGCACACATCAACAAGATAGGAGGAGGCGGGTCGTATGCATCCAACTTAAAGCGACATCTGATGAACTTTCATCGAAAATGATTGATAATTGATACAGCGATAATCACCAAAAATAGGTTCAGGTAACCCTATAATGATCCATAATGTAGGTTGCCAGTTTTTTAAAAAAACTAGTCTTTATATACTTGCCACCTGGAGCCATAGTCCTATCAACCCCGGAGTCGGAGTTGGAGTCCTATCGAAATGATAGGACTACGCATCCCTGCCGCTAACAGCTACCGGTATACGTAGTTCCAGCTCACACGTCAACATGATCGTTACCGCTACTTTTTCAACATCTCGAGAATTTAATTTGAGCTCATTATTTGCTAAAGCGTGAAAATATTTGAAAATAGACAAAAATAATTTTAAAAAACAATTTAAGGATGAGCATTGGCGAAATGCTCAATACTGGGATTAATAATTGAGCTAACCCCTGGTTTGAGATCTGTGGGAGGCAAAATGCTCGCTACCACTGATTTTGATTACATTACTAGCCTCTGGTTAAAACTCAGTCCAGGAGTTAATTTGTTCAAGAAGAATTGTGTTCATTTGACCGCAGTCGTTTTCGCTTAACTAAACGGTAAAAGCTGTTTATACATACATAAAGTTATTCTAACCAGCAATCCCGTGATTGAAGTTCTTCGGGATTTTGGAATTCCAATCCTGTGATTCAGCAAATAATTGTAATTTTGATAACTTGCCATTTTACATGTAGCAAGCTGCATACTTACATTTTGTCAATCTCGATCACGAGGAAGAGCTTGTAATCCTAAATCTAGGGATCAGGGGAAGTCGGGATTTCCCAGACAGGCTCTCATACGGGGCTCTCACTCCACCAACCTCGAATCTCAGAAAAGTGCAGATTTAGAGTGTGAAAGTCAGAAATTTGCATCTATCTATAATTTGAATCTCCAAATTATCATTATCCATTTGGGCCTAAAGCGAATGTACTTTGAGTCTTGTCCATCCCGAAGCAATATTAAAGAAAACCTACTTTCAGCAACACCGAGTATCAGCTAATCCCGCATTCCGGTACCCCAAATTATTAACATAAAAATTTGCATACGTATCTGTAATTGCATATTCACAATTCTACTCAATCCCTGGACTGAGATTTTTCGGATTTTGGAATCCCTAGTTACGAGCATAATTGTGATACAAATTTGCCGGTATTTATTGTTTTGTGTGATCATTACCGGCAATAATCACCGTGATATTGTTATGAGTAATTGTCATTTGTAGCGCTATTTGTTGTCAGCCGAAATCAGTCTAGTATAGAGGAAACACGGGTCACAGGACCCCACTTCCTAAAAATTCCCTTCAGCTCTCACTTGTCTAAAATATCTCATGCACATTATTATTATTGCAATGTCAACTCCCAATGCATACAGTAGCAACATTTAATTGGATGAAATAAAGTCCGTGTTGCATATCATGACCATGCGACAAGGAGTCATTGACCCATACATACTTGGGTCCCATGACCCCACCGTACGGGTCCCATGACTCCAGATTGGTCATCAAAAAAATTAAATCTGGTTGTTGTGACAACTACTCGTATACTTAAAATTGAATTGATGGGGAACTATCCATAGAACTGACCAAGTAGAAAATCATACATTTCTAACAATCATATACAACACATTGTAAGCTATAAATATACATGTAGAAAGGCATTGTAAAACTTATAAATCACATCGCGTTGGCCATTTAGGCTCTTTGCCTTACTTCTGAACAACGGCGATTTCCCTCTGTGTGGAAGATAGCAGTTTTTATTGGTTTTGATTTTGCTAAGGCTGTTGATCGTATATCACATGCCATTCTGTTGACTAAACTTCGACAGTTCCGTTTCCCAGATGGGTTTCTTGCATTAATGACTGATCATATGTACAATCGACATCAGAGAATCCGATTGAATAATATAAAAAGTGACTTGAGGCTAATTACAAGTGGCGTTCCACATGGTTCTCTGATCGGACCTTTCCTTTTTGGAATCTATATGTCCTCTTTGAAGCCGCTATGTCAATCTTCTTGCTCTATAAAATATGCTAATGATTTCTATATTGCACCTGTCATTAGAAAATCTTTTGCCCATTATAACATTTCAAGTGTGATACCTGAGTCAGAAGCATCACTGAGTGCTCTGAACTTTCCGAGCTGACTGTGAATTAATCAAAATCAACGGGATTTATTCATTATCGTGGGAATTATAGAGACACTTTTAATACTGACTTTTATTTGACAGCAATTATATATTTTGCGTCGAATCAGAGCTTTCGCCACTCCTGACCAACTTATTCTTATTTACAATGCTTTAATTCGTTCGCTAATAGAATATGCGTGCCTTGCCTTTGTATGCTCATCAAAAAGTGATTCAAATAGACTTCGAGGAATTCAGAACCGTTGTTTAAAAATCAAAGATTGTGGTGTCGCGATTGATCTTGATACAGGAAGGAAAGCGGCAGCACTGAGGCTTTCTGACCGCATCCGGAATGCCGAAACGACAATAAGACTCTTAATCCCGCATAAACTGCCAAGAGGTTGGTTTTCGGACCCGTCCTGTCGCACTTCAATCAGGCAGTGAGCATCCTTCAGTCATCAACTTTTGGTGATTAACATTTTTGCAGACTACATAATTTGTGAAATACCGAAATGTTGCAATGACTTGTGTTATCTGATTTTCGCTTTACTTATTAATAAACATATCTCTCTCTTTATTTGAATAATACCAGTTGTAGACGTATCTTTTGCCAGTTGCATCTTTTATTTTCGCATTACGTGAAAAATGAGGAGACTACAGAATAAAGCTGTAGCTCTACTTTTGTCCTTTTGTGTGTTCCACTAACTGCTACTCTTTCGTCACACGCATTCATCTTCAGTAATTCAATTGTCTCAAGGCAATCAGATTATAGCGATTTCTCCGACAGATGATATTCCAAACTATTTGCAGTCATTGGCGACTGACGCGAAAATGAATCCATTCAGCTTTGAGAAAGCTGTAAAGTACAACAAATGACATATTTGTACGCCAAAAAGTGCATCTGATAGATTTTCAATGAACTCTTGGAATGATAGATAGTTCATCCATTCACCTAGCTTTCGGTTATCAAATCGCATTAGGCCTATCAGAATTATTTGCATAGGGACATTCACAATGCGAATCTTAGATCCCTTGTTCATTTTCTTGAAACTCAGCAGCTTTCAGCACTCTAATGTCAGTAAGAAGAAAATTGGAAAATTGTTAAAAACTCAGCCGTATAGAGTGTTTGAATGTCAGGTTTTCACCTTAGAACAATTACTTCAAATTTTGTTGTGCTTTCATTTTCGTTATGCAGTTATGCAGTAGTTGGAACATGATTTATTATCACAATATCACAAGTCATAGGCCATACAATTGACTGGTTGAATAAAACGAGTTTCAGTTATTGCTGAAGAAACGGCACCAGGGTTGTCCGTGAATCAATATAAGATTATCGATTAATCAATAAAGCGGTCAAAATTTTATTGCCAAATGAAACGTTAGTTTTGCTATGCACTGGCTACGTATAGTGTGTAGATCTATTATAAGGACTAAAAATGATTACTTGCTATACATATATACACTGTGGATTGTAGGCCGATGCAACTTGCTGCAGTCGATGTTTTTGCCTGTTCGCACATGCACATGAATATGTAATTGGAGAAGAAAATGCATGCATGTGTCAAGAAAATGAAAATTCATTTGACTGAGGCATATACTATTTTGCATGGTTTTTTCACCAGTTGTTTAAAAGGATGATCTTTGACGCATTGTCGGGAATAGTGACATTTGTTAACGACAAAGTTGCGTATTGCGAAAACACTGAGCATACCCATCGCACCATTCGATCGGATCAACCTCTGGAGGCGGATTTCTCATGTCTAGAAATTTATATAGTTGTTTTGGCTGACGTACAATGCATCCATCTTGTTGGTTGAACAGCTAGCTGTGTCAAAAGTTGCTCTGATTGATATAAATTCTTCGCCACGGACATGCAGCAGAGATAGGGAGTCGAGACGACCATCCAGTGAATATGCTGAAAAGCAATCAAGAATGTCCATAAAAGGCTCTTTATTCTTTATATTCTTCGGAGATCTGGTGCACACTCCCAATATACATATCTGCGTTTCCATATGGTTCTCCTGCTTTTTTAAATGTTTATGTGATGTCAAACTTTTAGCAGCACGAAAAGCAATCGGTAGGCCTATCTTCATATAAATTTGCACAATCGGTCTTAACATGTCTCCGTCAGAACGAAGTTGAGATGGCACGTACCAAGCAAACTGCACAAAAATCCGCTGGCGGCAAAGCCCCACGCAGGCAGTTCCACGGTTCCGCGGAGAACTTGCCTACGTATACTTGCCCGCCGTATCCGCGGAGAACGAGCTTAAATGAAAACATCTGATGTGAACGCCGCAAAGGACCTTTGGGGGCCATATGAACAGGGCCTTTGGACATGAATTCGGTGATGAGGACCATGCGATCACTTTCGTGTACAAGTCCAATGAAAGCGACAAGATTCTTGTGAGATAATGACGTCATCACTGCATCCGCGTAGGTGAAGACTTGATCATCTCCTCCAGATGCGCCTTATGAATCTCGAATGAGGCATTTGAGAGCAACATCTATGTGTACCACGGAATTTGCCCTGATACACCTCTCCAAATTCTCCTTTGCCTGTGATAGGTCCGAAGGAGAGCTGCATGACCGTCGGATCAGTTTACCCTGTTGTTGGAGAGCGGAGAGAGTGGCATTTTGTTGAGCAGTTATCGGCTCGGCTAGCCTGCATACCAGACCACCTTCACATCGAGTGTAGTTATCAATCAAATTGTGAAGGGAAAGGAAATAATATTTATCATCAACAGTGAACTTCAACAGATGATACTTCATTCGGTAGTGACTAACTTCTTCCTCAAAAACCACGGACAAAGTGAAGTCTCCGACGTATGAACCGCTCTCCCGAACAAGATACGCACCGTCAGGAGATCCTAGCAGCAACCGCTCGGTGTCCAGTCGTGTGATCTTCCCGTGAAACCATGATGCAACAGGATGAAGTACGTCTTCACGTTTGCGGACGTAGTTGAGGGGGATAAGTCCACTTTCTCCACGCGGATGCTCGGCACTATACCATTTGGTGTCCTTTGTCGGGCCCCTAATGGTGAGAACTTCGCGAGCTTTGAAAGACAGATCTTCTGGATTCACACCATTGAAGGTGAATTCGCAGACCACTTCATCTCCCTGCTTCAAGGCCGAAGGATCCTCGTCGTTAGAAATATGATCGAGGCCTTGATATGACATTGTAATTAATCTTTCATTTGTCGATCCCTTGCCACAAAAGGGGATTAAAACATCTTGTCGCACAGTAATTCACACAAGCCTGCAACCAATTTTTTGACACAAATTTATGACACTGAAAACTGCAGTTCTGAAGTAAATCATATACAGGTGAATTGATAACATAATCAAGATAGTGTGCAACATACAAGATACAAGAATCAAGCTAACCCAAGCAGATGCAACATTGATATGATAAACTGAACAATCTGATTATTACCGATAGATTGCTGATGTTGTGAAATTTTTTGTCTCTGGAAGTTCGACGCACCTCACTAAGCTTGATATGGAATGATTCATTGAAGTGATATTTGTTTATTCACTCATGAGGGAATTTCATAATTTGGGCTGAATTTCATTCACACTATTCCAACAAAATTCACATAAGCCAGAATATGGGATTCTGGAAACCTTATTTGAGATAAAGCAGGGTTTAAAATTACGTGCATCAGTTAATATCATTTTCTAGCTCAGCTGCTTAAGAAACAGTTCGCACCATTTATGTCACATAATGAGTGACATAAATAATGCGATAATATTGCCATAAATAGGTAACCTGCTCTGACATTGTGTTTAATTTACATGCTCTTGCAATGTTGTAATTCATTTAATTGACTTATCAGTTTATTCTTGAATGAATGTCATAGCCTAATAAAGTTTTGTCGACATAGCTTTAGTTATGGCAAGTCACATCGATTAATTAAGTTGACCAGCCAACAGATAGGCCGGTCTTCAAAATTTATGGCCGACGGCCAGCGTTGCTGAATCTTCTTCATTGGTTTCATGTTTTGTATTTTGTGAGTTCTCTTGTGATTGAAAATGAAAATAGTTTTGGAGGAGAGTCAAGTTATTTATTGTAAATTTATCAAAGTCGTACAAAAAGTTGGTCGACTACTTACACCATAGCCATTATCAAGAAATGAATGAGATAAGCAAAATTCATGGTATATACAAAAGATTTAAAATTTGATGTAGAGAATCATAGAATTAGCACCGTATTGACTTAGAAACATGGATTATTATTTCTAAATCAATACGGTGCTAATTCTATGATTCTCTACATCAAATTTTAAATCTTTTGTATATACCATGAATTTTGCTTATTTCATTCTTTTCTTGATAATGGCAGTAAGTAGTCGAAATATATTGACCAACTTTTTGTACGACTTTGATAAATTTACAATAAATAACTTGACTCTCTCATCCAAACCTATTTTCAATCATCATAAACAGTCAAGGCATGTTTCCTCAAATTTTCTTTTGTACTGTGCTTATGTGCTCACCGAACAACCTCATACATTGTGAAACTAAATAAAAACATTGCAATTAAAAATGAATTTACAGAAAACTTTAAATACACTAGGTGACATTGCCACCCGTAATTCACGCGTAATTACGGAGCACCCCAAACATCCGTGGTTAAGGACATTCTATTCTTCTACCCGCGTACATACGCGCTGCACTAAGAGTCAGCAATCACGTGATCTGATGCTGTCAAAACATGGGGCATGTTTATGAATACGCGCAGGCGAGCGTTTATAGCTATCGCGTCGTCTACGGTTGTCTGCGTTGCCGCTCGAACCACGGATGAACCGCTTACGCGTGTTCTGTCTGTCCTGAGGATGAAATTTAGGTCCTATCACATGGTTTAGCCTCTGATACAAATATGAAACGCAAAGTCTATATAACAGGACTGCTGACATATGTTGCAGTGATGTAGCGCGCAACCAGCACGGATGTTTAAGGTAATGTGTAATTGCGGTTAGTTTACGCGTGAATTACATGTAATTGAGCATGGCATGTCACCTAGTGTACAAATGCAAAATATGTTACAAATTCCTAAAATTCCTAAAATACAAATTCCTAATTTTGACAACCAGCACAATCATGTTGCTTGTCAATGAAAACATACTTTAAATTGGCATTGGAAGTGTCCCAATCATCACGTGATGTGGCAGTCCATAAACTATTTTCATTTTCATTGCTATCTTATCTGCACAACAGCTCTAGACTTCCAATGCTTTCATAATGACAGATAAATGTAAATGAAATTTTATCAGATACATTTGTGTGCATCGGAAGAAAAAGTTCAGTGACTACCACAATCTATTTTGAGTCATAATTCATGCATCTGTCTGACCTGAACACTATCCCATGTTAAAATTGCACCAGAAGCGACAAGTTGGACGCTGATAACTGTTGTATGCTGCGAGACTCCTAGAATCTAGACATGAGATTGGAACACGCTGGGCTACAGGTTTTACATGTAAATTCTGAAGGTATGATTAAAGTCAAGACTTTCATTCAGATACGGTACAGGATTCAATATCGGACACAGAGTATGCATGGAGCACGTTGACTGTTCAGAATGACAGTCATTCCTCCATAGGCATGTAAAGGAAATTTACGAGCTTAAACTATACAGTGAAGAGAAATTGAATTAATTAGAAAAAGTGAATGAAACAATATAACTTTTGATAGATTTCATGCTTCAAAAAAGAAAATGGCTTGTGGTTAAATAATTGCTATCTGTTAATGAATTGATGAGACTTATAACTCGCATGAAATGGATGTACAAACCGATTATCTGTAGGCCAATATCTGCCATCACTACACGAGGCCAACGGACGAAGTAAGGTGCTGTGCAGTGTCTCGTAAAGGTCACATGCGCGTATAAATTCTCTTTCACAAAATCTCTTTCTCGTTCTCTTTCTGCTTTGATTATGAACGAAAGAGTGGGGAATCGTCTTTTTTATATTCTTGGAAATATACAATTGCCATATCACAAACTATTAATGCACAAAGAAAAATGTATGCGCAAGTAAAAATGCATTAACAAACAGATAATGTTTCTTATTAAAAATATGAGCATATTAAGACTCTGATAAAATGAGAAGCAAACAAAGAAAAACATTGCAAAGACTTTAATTCCATCTATATGAAGTTTAAGATTTCATAATTGTATTGCACGATGCTTGTTCTACACTTTGTGAAATGTCTGATAGAGGCAGCATAAATGGAGCCTTTATGCAGGAAATGCTCTTCATTACCATATAGACCTGAATGGAGGAACGTTGTGGTACTGTCAGTCTGGATATCCTTCCTGTCGACTTCCATTGATTCTTGACCAGATTCAACGACGCGACCAAATCCCAAAGTAATCCGACATTGGAGCGGACATGCACATTGAAACCAAGGTTGGGTCTTGGGTTCACTCTTGAGTTTTGGGTAGTCTTGGGGGTACCCAAGAATCTTGGGGTGCGGACCCAAGAGCTTGGGTGCGCCCAAGAGTGAGAACCCAAGAGTAAAGAAATTGACCATGAATGATCATTTGCGGTTTTCTTGGAAAAATTCTGCCTAAATATATGACCACATCATGTCATATCAAGTCATCTACATGTAAGCTCACATGTATGTACATGTAAATATGTAACCAACTTCAACCACAGAATTGGTCTTTCTGTGATAAAACTGTGCCATCATCAACTTTGATATAGACCTACCGTAAATGTCTATCTGATAGTTTGTTTAATTTTTTAAACTTTTTAAACTAGGCCTGCTTTGATTACCTATGGCTTCCTTGTGAATTTAATCCATTAAACTAGATGTAATGGATATTGTGTTAGACAGAATTTTGTATATATCATTTTGCGTGAAATAAAACAAATCATTAAAGAATGTCACTGCATTAGATGATGCCGATATCTTTCTACTTCTAATACATTTAGCCTAATAGTAGAATAAACAATAGGTATAGGCCGAAGTTTTTAACTTTCAAGGCAAGAGGCTATATGATAGGTTGCCAATTGCTTCTTACGGTTAGGAAAAATATCGTTATATCTACATTTGTGCTATTTTCATCTTATACGAGGCCTATGTTATATGTGTTTCGTTTCTCGATCAGACATGTTGTAAGGAATGTAGCTTAGTCATGCATGTTGTTCTAACTAGGAAATTATTGGACTGTAGACGTAAACAGGGTTGATGATATTGAGCCCAGAGATAACCTATGCCGACAATTAAAACTTTTAGCTGAATATTAATGTGGCCTCAATTCCGCAATAACAAATTCATGTAACAAATAGTAATTAATATGAACATTAGATACATATTAATTGGATAGCAATATGTACAATATGGTATGATTCAAAATATCTTCATGCAATTTTAAATCTCAATCAAAATTCCAAGCATGTTCTGGAAATTGTTGTTCTACTTCTTTAGAGAAATAGCCACTCTTGGGTCCAATCTTGGGTCTTGGGGGGGCACCCAACATTGGACCCAACCTTGTTGAACCAACATTACTCCGTGGACAAGTGTCATGACGTTAAAAATGGTGATTTTCAGTTGATAATACTTTAGTGAAATTTTCAGAGCTGAAACTGGTGCTTTGTCAAAGTACTTTCTGAAGACTCGTAATTTTTCTAATTCAGCTATAAAGCCATTGTGATCAAGTTATTTACAAAATCGTCTCAAGACAAGAATTACAGCAGCCAGTATATTGCATATTTCGTTAATTTGAGAATTGTTTTGATCTAGCAACCTAGATCGGTGACTTAATGGACCACAACACAGTCCAACTAATTTATACAAAAGCGAAATGTTGGACTCATGTAGTCAAGCCTCAGCAACTGTGCCATTTAATAAGAGTGTACAATGTACTCGTACATAGTAGACATAATAATCAAAGGTGGACAATCTGCATCCACATCCGTGCAAATGCGAAAGCAGATGCGGAAACTTGGTATCTTGCGGTTGCGGATCTAAAATTTTGGATGTCGTGGATAGAAGACTTAATCAATAAATTGAACGATCCAAATTTTGCTTTCTGAGCATAATAAGATAGTAGGTATACAAGCTTAAACAAGTCCTACAAATTTATTTACCCTGCAGCAGTCGGCTGCTTCAGCTTCAGCTGAGTTACAGCACTTTCCGTGTCAGCACAGCACCTGTAGTGCATATGACCTATATACATTGTATGAAGTTTTAGAAAGACTTTGAAGTTTTAGTCATTCAATAGGCACTGAGATCGATACAGATATCACTACACTTCTGTCATTTCGGCGCAAAGATGGGTCTAAAACTAAGCTCAGTCAAGGTTGCGATATGCAGGAGGTTTCAGGTGTACTTAAAATGTCTGCATGTATGACATACTTGGTTTGTAGGATTTCTAATCCATACATACTTTTGAAAATTCCCACTAAAAATAATATACATGCTGAATTGATAGCAGCAGATGGGAGGAAATTTGATATAGCCATTTTTCAAAATAATTCAGCACTCCCTCTTTTCTCTAAAGCCGAAATGTAACTATGTTCACGTAAAACAACAGGTACCCAATGTTTCGGTCGTCATTAAACCTGTTACTCGAATTTCAGAATATTCATAAGTTTATCTATTAATCTAACTGTCTAACAGTATTCAGCTGATCCAACTTTCTAAGTTAAATTGATTTCGCCTACACATTCGAAGGACATTTGTTTATGACGTCATACAGTCTTTATCTGTCACGTGATTAAGCGATGACTGATGTCATGTGATTCACATTCAGTGACATGTGAATCGGTCACACATAGAAAAATGAAAATAGATTGAATTTTTTGGAATAAAAGCTCTTCTCCTCTGATACTTTCTCCTGAAGAATATGGCAAAATTTTCACTAGTAATATGTTCATGATTTTCAAGTGATAAACTTATAAAAATACTGAAATTCGAGTAATAAGTTTAATAAATCAAAAATATAAAATGAACTAGACATTTTTCTACAACCATATTCCTTGTCCCTTAGAGACCGAAATAAACAGCTGGAACAGCATTCGTTATCAGGGAATAGCTGCAGCTAGGCTAGTCCGGGACATTTTGGATCACACCACGTATATGTTTGACAAATCAAAAGCTCTGTTTATAAGTCATAGATGTTTATTCTGAAGTAAATGACTACAGAAAGCGTAAGGCAGTGGTCACAAAAGGGCACCTACAGGCAAGATACAGAAAAAAATCTGGCAAATGTCAAGATGTCGTTGCTTTGAAAAAGTGGTAATGGTAGGAGCTTTCACTATAAAATCGATCAAGGAATTCCAAATTTTGAAAACACGGAAGAAAACAATAAATAATTCGAGTGGGCACTTTTGACTGGTGCAATCTGACAGCTGTTCCGAGATTGTATGCGGGGATGTGAGATGAAGGGCACTTAGAAAAGTAAGAGTTAAGTGAAAGATCAAAATGATTAGTGCCATTTATTCAGGAAATATTGGTCTAACACAATGCTTCTATGTTCTAACGATTTCAAATTTATCAACTGTAATCTATGAGAGTAGTTGCTATACATGTACTTGATACCTGGACGCTTGCAATTATCTCGCATTCATGAAAACATTGATCAAAGAAAATATTCTTTTTATAGTAGGCCTACGAGCTCGTAAAATAGTCACATAATTATCTTTAGTGATGCTTTCACGACATCGAATAATGATTTGACGGGATCATATTTCGGATATCCCCTTAGTACAGCTTTGAATCACATGAAATTCACGGTACAGCATATTTAGAGTGAGCATTTTCTATTGGGTACATTTGCTCATATGTATTAAAGAGCCCAAAATCATGTTCATACATTCTTCTCCTTATAAAGAAGATACTGTTTTCTCATATTCACTACAACAGCTGTATGCATGCTTCATTTTGCCTCTGGAGAATTATTGTGGTTGCTACAATAATCATAATTAATGGCTTGGGCCATTCCCAGCCGCAGTGACGAGTCTTTGCAAGGCGAAGCGCAGTGTCTACGAGAATTTTTGTGCTTAACTTGTCTGAGGACAATTATCTCCAGCTGCACTGTATCTGAGCCATTTTATCAAATTGGACAAAACAAAAGTGCATCCGCAAAAATTCAAAATCAGTCATCTGCATCCTCAATCCCGAATTTTCGATCCGCATCTGCATTGCATCCGCACCAAATCCACAATAGTGAAAATCTTCGAACTATTCTGCGACTCTTTCAGCTTCAGATGAACTGAATAGGATCATTTGTGATTTTGTGGATTTTACAATTACATGCTTCAAGTCCAACAAACAAACAAATTGGCCCATGCAAAACTACGAATAGGAAGCTTACACTAGGCTACATGTATATTAGCAATGTAACTCACTATCTTTTGAAACCGATTTTCTGCACACGAATTGTTTTCATTATTGGAAGTGTTATGAACAAGCCTCTTTAGGCATTTTGAATCATCAAAGCATAAAGATCGCGGCAATCGAACTTAGAAATCTCACTTCTAAATGTTGATAGGCTTGTTCACGTGGACGTAGCCTGGTATATATATATATATATATATATATATATATATATATATATATATATATCTGCCCAACTGTGCTGAGCTGACTGAATTTATGCCTCACTACGCATCATGACGATTGCTCATAACAGACATGGCAGAGCAGTTTTTCTCACTTAGTTATTGCAACCTTATATTTGATTTATTGTGTTATTCAGCTTGTATAGTCATTTTTCAAAATAATTGAGCACTCCCTCTTTTCTTTAAAGCCGACATGTAAATATATTCAGGTAAAACAACAGGTACCAACGTTTCGGTCGTCTTGACCTCTATCAAGTTTCACACCAATGGGAAAAGACAAGTTGCTTGACAAGCTTTTAAATAGCAAAATAGAATACGGCATTAAATTGAA
The DNA here is from genome assembly GCA_907163375.1 of Prostheceraeus crozeri. Taxonomy (NCBI): domain Eukaryota; kingdom Metazoa; phylum Platyhelminthes; order Polycladida; family Euryleptidae; genus Prostheceraeus; species Prostheceraeus crozeri. The sequence continues at coordinate 133,645 of CAJQUW010004361.1, read as the reverse complement.
TGACCGCTCACTGCCTCAATGTATTTCGTGTTTACGGTTCAGAGTTAGTTTCAGTAAATCGATGAAATTAGCTTCAGAAATCCTAGTTCTGACAGGATTATTTTGATGGTCAATTATCTCCACATTGAATTGACCATCAAAATAATCCTGTCAGAATCCTGTTTAGTTCATTTTATATTTTTGATTTATTAAACTTATTACTCGAATTTCAGTATTTTTATAAGTTTATCACTTGAAAATCATGAACATATTACTAGTGAAAATTTTGCCATATTCTTCAGGAGAAAGTATCAGAGGAGAAGAGCTTTTATTCCAAAAAATTCAATCTATTTTCATTTTTCTATGTGTGACCGATTCACATGTCACTGAATGTGAATCACATGACATCAGTCATCGCTTAATCACGTGACAGATAAAGACTGCATGACGTCATAAACAAATGTCCTTCGAATGTGTAGGCGAAATCAATTTAACTTAGAAAGTTGGATCAGCTGAATACTGTTAGACAGTTAGATTAATAGATAAACTTATGAATATTCTGAAATTCGAGTAACAGGTTTAATAAATCAGTAGAAGATATAAAATGAACTAAGCATGTTTCTACAACCATATTTCTTGTCCCTTAGAGACCTAAATAAACAGTTGGAACAGTGTTCGCTATCAGGGAATAGCAGAAACTAGGCTAGTCCGGGACATTTTGGATCACACGACATACATGCATTCCAATATAATCATTCATTGCAGCAGTGTGCTTAGGCCTAGTGATTTTGACCATAAGGATGACAGCAGTTTGTGGTAATTGTAAAAATTTCTTAAAATCACTTTGATTTTTATTGGCATTTTGAACTGCAAATTAAGCAACATACATGCGTCAGACAAATATTATCCCTATTTGTAGAATGGCCATGCTTCTTCAACTCGCATGATGTCAAAGTCAGATAAAATCCGCAATCCTTCGAAACATCAACCAAACAGAAACAATGGAATTATCGTCAATTTCACCTCGATAATCGAAGATGAGAAAATTACCCTGCGCAGTGGAGTCAGTTTCCACTGTGAATATCTTGTCGACTTTTCGATCCCTCATTGCTCACGTGCCAAACACTATTTCCGTACAATCATGTTTAATTACAAACCATTTAGCATTTGAAATTGACACAATTTCCTCAATCGGTGGCAGTTATAAACTTGTTTTAGTTCACAGGATGACAGAAAAGATTGCAGAATTGGATAATTCCGACAATATGACCAGACCAGAGTTATCACCAACAAGTTATGAGAAGTTATTCATTCGATGAGAGAGAGAGGAAGAAATCCACTTCCTATTTTTGTGAAAGTTGTCTGACAGAATGTGGGTGATAGGTTTAATTTTCTACCACAATGAACATAGGTACTTGAGTAATGAGCGTGAAGTTTAATTATCCCATTAGATTTATCGAATTGGAATTCAATCTGTTTGAATTTTCTTATAAATAACATTGCAGCTAAATTGACGAGATTGATTGACAAGACAGTAGTGAATATGCAATATTAGTCCGGCAGACAGAACGAGTTTCTGCAGGGAACGAGACCGAAAGTGAAACTTTCACAGAATGACATGCACTCTGTGCCTACAACAAATGCCGTACAACACGTCTGCCGAGTTCTAGTGAGTGTTCCTCTCCTTGTCAGACAGCATCAAAGAAGAACACATGTAAATCCAATGGAACGCAGATTGCAGTTTTTGGCTAAAATGAATTTTTGTATGTTTTTTCTGATTAATCGAAAAGTAAGCTTACTAACCCTAGAGTCATAATTTTTGACATGGAATGTCTTCAGGTCATTCCCTATCATGTGCATGTGCTTTTATGCGTACGCGTAAGCGTTTTATTTCAAAGAATGAAAATCGTACATTGCTATGTCATTCAAATACAATCACTTAGTGAAGTATATAATACAAAAGATAAGATCACATCAAAAGAAAAAGTAAGTTCTAACAGTGCATACCATGAGTATGATCGGCACTACAATATTTGTAATAAAAAAGGGAAAAATGACCGGTTATATTTTTCGGTTCAAACACATGGGTAAATGTACCGGTTTGACCGTACAGATTTCTTTGGAAGAAGGTCTCGCAAAATGTGATTCGGATCACTTTCAATTTTCCTAAATAGTTTTAATGATATACACATCCGATGTTGTTCCACATTTCTAAAGCATATAGCACATTCAGAAAAAGCATCACAAGGCTGATACATATACGGTACATTATGCGGTGGGCTCTCTTGTCGATAGTAGCCAGAACTTTATTGTCCTTCTTTGAGAGACCAACAAAAACTGCAGACGCATAATTAAAAACAGATCGAATAATAGCAAAATAGATCTCGTGCAACTTATCAAAAGGTACAATTGTTTTCAAACGACGAATGACATGCAAACGTCTGCTACATTTTATGCGAAGATGATCAATGTGATCCTCCCAAGTCATCTTTTCATTGAGAAAGACACCAAGAACTTTTGTGGATGTAACACGGTTGACAGGAAGAGGATTGTCAAACACAATAGGATGACGAGCGACAATCAGTACATTCGATTTGCCTGCATTTAATTTCAAAAAGTTATTTGAACACCACTTCTCCATGTGAGTAACTTCACATTCAATAAGCGAACGAATAGCCACTGTATTGTCATTTGGCAACGGAATTATAATGCTCACATCATCTGCATATTTAATCATAGTGTTAGAACTATTGCATGCATGAAGATCATTTACAAATAGACAAAATAAGAAAGGGCCCAATACGGATCCCTGAGGGACCCCACATAAAATGTTCACAGTGCGAGAAAACACTCCATCCAACTTAACAATAGCATTCCTTCCTATAAAATAGGACTTCAGCCATGACACAAGCTCACTGGGAAAGTTCATTTGACTGATTTTCCGAAATAGCAAATCATAATTAACACAGTCAAATGCCCTTGACATATCGAAGTTTAATATCGCACAACCAAAGTATTGCTTATCATCAAGGATACGAAGACGTGTCAACCAATCGCACAAGAGCGGTAGTAGTTGATGCACCCCTCCTAAAACCATGCTGATCATTTCCATAATTACAAATAAATAGGTCAATATAACGCTTGAGGACGATACGCTCCAAGATTTTCGAAAGGACTGGAAAAATTGATATAAATCTGAGATTGTCGATTTGTGGAGGACTGCTCTTAGGTAGAGGTACAATGGTGCCAGTTTTCCAAATAGAGGGAAATGTCATTTCGGCTAGTGAGCAATTAAACACATGCGATATGGGTTCTGCAATTACATCAGCCAAATATTTGTATATTCGTATAGGAACGACATCTACACCGGATGACTTGCGAAGGGGCAGTTTATTCAGCAATTGTCTGACCTCCGAAGTGCTCACATTGCAACACCAACCATTTGAAGAAATATTGGAAGTTGTAGATATGTCACTTCCACCAGAGAACGTGCTGGATATTTTGTTGGCAATCGCCTCAAGAAGCTTCTCAATACCGCCATTTTCTTTACATAATGTAGACCAGTTATCCACCCTCCTGGTTTTATTGTGATGAGCCACGATTTTCCATAAGCCGTGTGGAGAACTCTCCTGAATTCTATTCGCCCATAGTTATTTCGCAGTTTGTATTTCTCGTTTGACCTTTATTTTCAGATCGTTGTATCTATTCCAATTTTTTGTGCGAAATGCAGCCCACTTCTCGTTAATTAGGTGTTTTGTCAATGGTGTTGTCCATTCCTTATCGTGTGGAGTAATAGTCACGAAAGTATGTGGAATATATGTTTCAATGAACAACGTCAAATATTCGAGGAATGCATGCACTTTCAAATCAACACCGTCCAGGTTCGTGATGAGTCCCATCCAATCAAAATGATAAGCGTGGTAAAACAAAGCGTCCATATTGGATTGCCTGAAGTCATAGAGTTTATGAAACTTGACAACATCATGTACCACCAGAGGCTGATTTGATGGATAACATGACAATATATGGTGATCAGAGTTACCCAGCGGCGCATCGTACTTAACTTTGGTACTATCATATACTGTACACAGATTCCTTGAGATGATTACATGGTCAAGTATAGTATTCTGCCTGGTTGGGTTGATGATGATGCATCTAATCGGCAATGTGTGTGACAATGTGGTTGAATGTGTATAAAGTTGCACAAAATGTTTGTGTTTGCCGACATTAAGAGGCTCGCCAAATCTAAATGCGTTCAGCTATATAGACAGGGGTGCATGAAAATGAAAGAAAATGACATGAAGACATTCCATGCCAAAATTATGACTCTGGGGTTAGTACCTTTCGTTTAATCAGAGAAAACATACAAAATTTCATTTTGGCCAAAAACTGCAATCTGCGTCCCATTGGATTTACATGTGTTTTTCTTTGATCCTGTCTGACAGGAAGAGGAACTCACTAGAACTCGGTACACGTGCCGATTCGAAGTATGCATAGGGTGTACATCATTCTGTGAAAGTCTCACTTTCGGCCTCGTTCCCTGCAGAAACTGGTTCTGGCTGCCGGACTATATGTAAAACATGAACGAGAGAACTTTTCTCTCGACGGTAGTCTATAGGCATGTATATTATGCAGCCATTTAGTGCAAAGTCCAAGGAGATCCGAATATTTGATGAATTTGTTCATTTTAGTGGACAAGCTTGAAGGCCCAATTCAGAAAAGAAGCTGTCAGACAATGAAGAATCACAGCAATAATATATCAAAAACATTATCTCATGAAATATGTCTTTGATAAGTATAGCAAACTAAGATGCTTTTGAGACACAAACTCTCAAAATATTTTCTAGAGCCTATGGAGGACTACATAGGTAGGCCATATGTTTGGCCGAACGCAATTGGCTTGCACCAGCAGGCTGGGCAAAAAAAGGAGAGAAAATTGTGAAATTAATGAAAGAGGTGAAATAGCGCACACGGGGTGGATATAGTTACCTATATGGCAAAGTAGGAGCATAGAATTATTTTCCATGAAATATTCTGTTTTCTTAGTTGGGTTAGGACCTATTTTTGAGAGATGGTGAACACACCAGACTGAGACGAATTGAAGAAATCGAGGTTGAACAGGTTGCTTAGTTAGTTGAAAAAATCGAGGTTATATCCTACCGTAATATGAATCTACGTCGATTATATTGAAAGCGATCTGTTGTACTGATGGTCTATTTTTTGAAGCTTTAGAATGGAAGTGCGCAAGTCTACAGGTCAATTTATCGAAACAGCCTTTGAGGTTTCACAGAAATCGCACTGCCATTGAGACAGACTACAACTTCCCTTTTACTTCCAAAAATATTTCAGCGCCCTATCCTTTCGGCCAACGCAGCAGCGTAACCAATTACCTTACGACCAACTGTTCGCGACTTAAGAATTTGTTTAATTTTTTGCTATTGTGCTCTTATTAAGAATTAAAAAAAGAATCATATATGCTTTTAATGCCCTTTCATGCACGAAATTTACCTGAGATGAGCGTCAATAAATTTCACATACTGTATTATTTATGCTTATCATTCAGCGTGTGACTTTTAGCTGCCTACATAAACTTTTGTACTACCTTCGAATTAAGCGTGTGTTAATTAGAAACTTGAAAATAAAAATCTGAGTTTCTCTTTATCTGCAAACTTTTATGAATGTGACATATTAACTAACAAGCCTGTAGACATTGACAGGAAACTTTCTTTGAAATGGGAATGAAAGCCAAAACATTATTGAATCCATTCATAACTTTTATTCAAGCATTGAATGAAAAAATGTAACTTTTGAAATTCTAGATCAGTGAAAGAAATTATCAATATTATTCACCTAGGACTAAATTACCATGCTGACGCGATTTAACACGCAATCTTACTAAATATGGTCGGTCAATTCATTCACAAGCAAATTTTTTTATTGCTTTGATTAGCTTGAATAAAAGAAAACCAAAATCTGTCATTTTTCATTTTATTCAAGAACACAATGCATACAATTTCCAAACGACACCCATTTTTGCACCAAGGCGTCGCTTATTGTATGAAAGGGCATTGAATGACATAGTGGCTCAAATCTTCACAACTTCACCAAGCCGAATATACAAAATCAATCAAAACTGACTCACGCTCACATCGATGTCTTACAAGAAATGGCAACTTTACAACTGTACACTAAATGCAGAAACAATATTTACACAAAGTCTGAAGGATTGGATCCTCAAAAATATCGCATTGGATTGGAATAGTCGAGTAGAGATCATTACGTTGAAGATGCAACTTCGGTGAGACATCGATTGCTCGACGATAACCGGGATTGCTAACTGCAAAGGCTTTCACGTCGAAGTTGTGGGAAAAATAGTTTCTGAAGAAGCAGTTTTCATCATAAGAGCACAAAGACTCAAAGATAATCTGCGTGTGTTCATACAAAACTGGTTTGGAAATATGCATTTTTCAAAGACCGTCGCGGGCTGTACATGGCTTCTGATTCGTTCACACAGTCATAATAATTATTGTTCTTTTTACCAGTGTTCATTGTGTGATCGTTGAGATCTTGATAACCATTGGAATTAGAATTATGCACTTTCCCAAGTGTTTGATCGCCAATTCCCAAGGCAGCGTGCTGATTACGTGCTTTTATGGTAAGAACAGGATCTAGCACCTGATATCCGTTCTGTGCGTCCTCTAGAGCGGAGGTGAAACGGCCCCCAGGCGCGTCCAAACTTTCACACGATTTTGACAGTTTCTTCTGGTTCGCATCATCGGCACTAATTCGTCGTACTGTTTTTGGAGTTTTCCACTGAGTTTCGTAGCGCAATGTAGATTGGTTGTTTGGGTGATTGTCATCACATGAGTCAAGTTCCATATCAGCCATGCGAGAACCAAGTAAGCCGCAAGCCTGCAAGAAAATATGGACGAGTTTAAAATACTACCACACAATATAGTTTCAGATGATAGGATAACATGGAGTAATAAAAAAGAAATTTTCCGCCTATAGCATGTGATCTCTATAACATTACGATACTACCCTCTTTCCTTGAGATCAGGAAACAGAAACATCACGAGATGGCAATCAATTTATCATATGAATAAGACTGAGATTTGCGATAAATGGTAATGCGCTCGCTTAGTAACACGTAGAGCAAGTTTGACCAAAGACTCTTGCAACACTTGTCTATATAACATAGTAAAGCGTTCGTATTAACGACGTCATACACAAAAAGTCCATATTTTGTGACTGGCTGACTGGAGGAACCATCGCAATACAACCACTAGCCGAAGAGTAGCCTGCGATGGTTTTCAAACAGATTATTTTGCGGCCTAGTAAGGAAAAGTGAATGGTCGCAAGAATTTGGAAACACTTAACTGATTGCCATTCATTAATTAGTTAATAATCCCCTACTTTTGATGTGGATAACCTATTGGTCCGAGTCCATTCGCAGCAAGATATACATTATTCACACACCCATTAACCAATTACTACTATCAATACAGCAATGACCACACCACACATCTGACGCAATGAGAATACAAGTGCCTTTGTTAAGTTTTGTCTATAGATAAATGTCATACACGGAAGAATGAGGATATTCCATTCTGAGTTCATTTTGACTTGCTTTGATAGATAGCAGCTCCAGGCATTCAAAGTCTTCTTTAACAAGGAATGAGAAGAAAATGCTTGACGACTAACATAATTTTTGCTAACTATCGGCATGTCGTGGTGGTACGTGCTAGCTGGACCGATATGAAAACAAATCGCTTAAAGGAAGAGAGCGCCACTATCGGTCTACGATTCGCAGACAAAAGAATTCGCTTGATTTTTTCTTTCTACGATGTTTGCAGCAATTTTGCCACTCCTGTTAACTCCTGCAAAAAATACGGTTTTATAGAGGTGGCTATACACGCATTTAAACTTGCTTCTTTTCACATTTTTCTGACCATTCTTACGAGACTAAGATGTCTAATAAATAGCAATTTGTATTAATAAGTTTCTAATGAAGATAATTGAACTTTTTTAAACAAGTTTGAAGGGTGGGCAATTTTGCTGCACAACACTGTATTTCAGTAGCGTTTCAAGAAGGATGTTTGACATAAAGACAGCGAAAAATATGAGCACTGAATGATTTAGTAGCATTTAATGAATTCAAACTGCAAGAACATTGTAGCTTGGCCTATTAGTATTCGATTAGCAATTCAAATAAGTTCTACATTGAACTTTAAGATAAGTTAGCTCTTTCGAGTTGCCATCACTTTACTAACCAAGTGTCGCATATTCTATCAGTTGACCTACGCATTTGAGATCATCTGCGTATCGCATTTCCATACAAATCTTAACAGAAATGTGATCACGAAGTTCTACAGGCGCCTCATGTCCCCTTCCGTGTTCTTTCCAACCCTGGATAACGAGGGCCCTTCAGTGCATCTCAGATCAGTACGTAAACTCACTCCAGTCACGTTGCTCTCTAGCCCTCTCCATGATACATCTCCCGGTTGTCTGATTCTCGATGCAATTCTTACGCCTGGCATGATGAAGCCCGTTCGTGTACTAGCGAGGATTCATCGTTTTGTCGTCCTTTTATTTCGTATCAGACGATGTTTTCAGGCATTCTGCTTGGGTTTCGACTCTATTGAACAGCGTTCATCATTTGAGTACAGTAATAGAGCGGAAGTTGCAGCACACTTTATTAAACCGCCTCTCAAGTTGTACTCGAAGAAAACATGAATCCCGGCCAGCTCTCCATAAAACAACCCAACGCACTTTTCACAATTTCTTTTCCGATTACAAGCCACTGAATGCGTCATTCAAGTAAGATTCCCGCGACTCACGTACAAGTCTTTGTATGTCGAGTTTAACTAGATCTCCACGCAGTGCAAATAAGAAAATTGGTTCTTAACAAGTTCTCTTGTGCCGATAGTTTACAATCGACAGTCGAGAAATCTCAATTCCTTGATGAGAACTCTTAAGCCGTAAGATTTGTTGTCTTAAAAATGATAATCCGAAGGTCTTGAGTTTTCGTTTGAAAATTAAATTCATTTCATCATTAATTAAAATCGTGTCAGTCTTTTCAGAGCATCTGTATTCGCATCGTCTAATATGCACTTCTATGGATGTTTGTTACTCACATGCCATGTCAACTTAAGTAATGACTGTATTCTGTCAATTAATGAATTAAGTCACTGTGATACGTCAAGACTTCAAGTAGGCAGAAGACAGGTAGATAAAGTGGAATGAAGAATATGAGAGTAATCACAGCCAGCCTGCTGACGAACATGCGGAGTCCTTTTAATAGGAATCCGACTCTGATTAGTAAGTACTAAGTTCACTAGAATTAGTACTACTAAATGCAAAGTAGCAATGTAAAATGATGGATCAATAATGAAGGTTATGATTTATGTTCTGTATGACTGCATCATTCGGGCAATCTTCGAGAAATTAGAATAATCTCACTACTCAGAATATGACTTAAAGTAGACAAGTGTAAGGCCTATTATCTCGTATTTCCACCTTGTTCAAAGGTTAACGCGATTTTTATCATGGTGCTATCGTCAAATCAATGAAAGTATAGTTTGCATTTATGTACATGCACATCGTTTTCTTTATGTTTTAACCAACCATAGGTAGGCTTGCCTGATCCTATGTCCGTGTGCAGTTATACATGTATATCATATTCTATGAAAGTTGATCAACTAAACATAATTTTATAGTTGACATTGCATAAGACTAAGATATTGTAGCATGATTAAAGACAGCGAAGAAAATTCTGAATTCGTAGCGGATTCACAACTGAAATACAAGTCACCACAGCCTTCTATTATTCGTTCTTAACACATGATGGAGTCGAGCATCAGCTATAGGTCGAGATCGGAAGTCATCGAATAAAGCTCTACGCAGAGAAAAGGCGTTCGTGTCTAGTTATAGTTCGGAGTCAAGAATCTTACAATTTGATAGGATTCCCAAATGCGGAGCCCAAAATCAAAAGACTCTGTGACTTTGACTCTGCATCCGTACCACAGACTGATTGTTACCACTCTCCCTGAGGTTGTGCTTCATGGCTTACAATGGAGCTATTGGTGGGTTGAACCTGTGGTGTCATCCTGTAACAAGCACGATAAAATAAATAACTGCGGGTGCTAAAGAAATAAATTAAAACAGCGAAAATAGCAATGCCGGCTCAACATATTTGAACACTGACCCGGCGCAAAATAATGACCCGATTGACCTAGTGATTCGGTTCCATCGCCGGAATGCACTATTAACCCTATGGGCGGATTTATACATCCATCAATCCTATCCGCCATAAAATTTGTAGAAGTCAACCGCTCAGTTCTATGGATGCGTAGCATTCTTGATGCCTTTGGCATTGATTTCAATGATCAGAGGACATAATCAGTGGAATCAAGCACCCGAAAATGACATTATTTTCCATTGCCACACATCACTGCACGCTAGACAAGCAGTCAAAACTTCATCAGATAAATAAAACGAATCTACTCTTGCCTGTCTCATACATTTTGTCGTTGTTCTAAAAGCAATGATCAGCAGTCCCCTAAAACACGAACATTAATGCAATAAAAATGATTTTGCTCACCAAAGTCAAAAATAATGTTTCACTTCATCTATCAATTACAATTGACGAACGAAAAATTTGCAGACATTACTTCTGCTTCAGATCACAAACTCGCAGTTCATGACTAAAGAAAGGTGTAATTTGTCTACTAACTTGCTTCTGAACATTATTGCCATATGAAATATAAATCAGCCACTCTGAATTGACATAAAATGTCAAGAGAGACTAAACTTGCGAACGTAATTACACACTAAAATGAATATGATATTAAAAAGGAGATTAATATGGACGCAATATGATACAAAACTAAAGCTTTCTTAATTCTAAAGCACCTGTGATAAATGCTGTAGAATACCTTTGAAGTTTGACTTTACTGCTATCAGCTCTTTCCAGTATGATTAATAGTCCAGGGCGTTGACAGCATCTATTCCTCAAAAGCGAATGCATTAAAGGGAACATAAGACTTAGGTAAATGATAGATTAAACGAGATGGCTTACGGTTATGATGCTTCGACTCATCACGATTTTGTTTCAGAGTCATGTTTGACTAAATGTTTCAAGTTAATAAAATTTCCGTGTCGTCAAAGGTTCCACCCATAGCTCAAGTTATCTAGATGCGACTGTATTATCTAGTTTTTCTGTACTACATTGTAAGATAATCTAAGCAACTCATTTGTTTATGTGAAATGTCTAATGATGATTTCTTTGCGAGCAATTGAGGACAAGTTGAGAGAATTCCTTTGAAATATTCAATTACAGATTGCAATTGCAGTATAAATTTCTTTGGGGCATTTCGTCTGAGAAATTGCGATGTGACAGACGATACATGCTTTAGGGTATTCCTATTTGTACAACAAGCGTCTACATTCTCCAGCTTGCTCTCATTTCAGCCACGGTGATTATATTCGCAGAAAGCGATTTAGCTTTTAGACTCTTGTGAGTCACCGGAGAAATAATTAAAAGATGATACAATTCGAGATTTTGTTATTTAGATGATCGTTCATAACACGAAATTTGATAAGAGGTTTCAGAACCACAAGAAAGTAATTTGTGGAAAAATCAAAAAACGGTATTAATGACAATTTTTCAAGATAACTTTCTAAAATATCACAGAAATATGTGAATGTGAATGTGAAAGTATAGAAATCATATATCATAGATGATATGAATTAAATAGAAGCATTGATAAGCCAGTTTAGCTTTACTCTACTTGTGACCATAGTGCGAGTGCGATAAAATTACGGGAGTTTTTTACCAAAAAATGTGTATGCAACAATACTCTCTGTATGCTTTCATGAAATGATTTCCTATGAACATAAATTGTTGTGTTTGACACATTCGTAGTGCGACAGTTTAAGGCAAAGTGTTGTTGCGTTGTGTCAAAACATATTCGTAAGATGCATGACTGCGTTGTGGTATTGTGCCTGCAAAAATAATACACTGGCATGTGTTACAATTCTCATTACTATAAATGTTTTTTATTTATGGGGTACCAAGAAATGCGCCTACAGGGTGCACTACAAGGTGTGAAGTCATATCATCGCTATGCTGACGACATTCATGTTGTCGTGAAGCACCGTAAAAAAGACAATTTATTACGAGAACTCCATGGTCTACATCCCAATTTGAAATTTCATGAGGACACCGGCAGCCATTTATTGGATGTGAAAGTTACTGTGGAGCATGGTTTAGTTTCTACCTCCGTTTACCGAAAGCCTACATTCACGGGATTATATATAAATTATTTGGCTCACTGTCCAAGACAACTTAAGATAAACTTGGTCCGTAATTTATTCAGCCGTTCTCGCAGAATTTGCTCAGCTCAATTTTTACCGTCTGAGCAGGCATATCTGACTAAGATACTCCTGAAGAATGGGTATCCGGAGTGGTTTATCCAGAAACATTCCCGTTTAACGAACAAGCAGCAGTCGATGGATGTGTCGAAGAAAACTATATACTTTTCATTACCGTATATGAATGAAAATGTTGTTCAAGAAGCGAAGCGGATCGTAAAAGCAGTTGAGAGAGCTTATTTTCACGTCAGAGCTGTGCCCTGGTTTCGTACAAACCGTCTCACCAGCAAAAGTGTGAAGGACAGAATCCCTGATTCCCACCGCTCCATGGTTATCTACACATACGATTGCACCTGCAGTGCAGGTTATGTGGGAAAAACGGAGCGTCCTCTGTCCACAAGGGTCAAAGAGCACATACCGAAGTGGCTCCAACACAGTAAAGCTCGTCCTCGATCCAAGCAACCTCCGAGCTCAGCTATCACGAGACACATCATGACATCCTCCTGCCCTCCAAGTACCTCTTCATTTTCTGTACTGAAGCAGTTTAACAGCACCCTCCAACTCAGCATTGGTGAAGCAGTAACTCAATCGTTGCTTCGTCCAGAACTGTGCCTCCAAAAGGACTTTATTTACAATTGCAAACTATTTGTTAAGAAGTAACTTTCCTTTTCTCATTTCGTTCCCTTAGCATTTTATTTTAAATTTATTCTCACTACTGACTTATATATTACTTTTATCTGTATTGATATCGCTTGTAGATCCAACGTATGGCGTGACATTGTGAGAGACATTCAATTCGTGATCTGTAAACTCTACCATTTCGTTGTTTCAGTTGTTCTGCCGTAGTCACTATAAATGTATTATTTGTGCAAACTTTCTTAGAATTTTTTATTATACTACAGTATGCATGAAAAAACAGTAATTTCGTACAATTTTTACAGAAATTCAGAGAAATTCTGTCAACATTTTAATGTGATATCTCGGATATCACGATGCATGGTCAGAATAAATTGGATCTAGCTCTCGAATTTTTTGTTTTGATTTGAACTTTCAATTGGCACTTATAGCGATTTTAAACGTGATTTCATGAAACCAACATGCCCTTTTTAGCCAACATGAAACCAACATTTTACTACCCTCTCATGCTATGTACTAAATGAGGTCAGAAAGTTAGGAATTGAGTGGAGGAACGTTATCGTCGTAAGATGTGTGAATTTTTGTGAATCCTTGATATCACGTTCATGAAATGCAACACATTCTTTACTAGTAGGCTAAAGGTAATTAGAATTTTACACTATATCAGACGCATATTGGAGAAAGCGTTTTATCTCGTTTATGGGTAAAACAAAAATTATAAAAATCAATCTCTTTGATTGTTATTTTCGGCTTTATGATAAGTAGGCTTATGTAATTTGCAATAGTATTGCTTAATAACTGTCATCAAGTTTTGAAGAATTGATCGATGATTATCGATCTTTGAGATAGTACCTTTTGACAAAATGACCGATACCCAGGACAATACAGGTCACAGATCAACTTAATAATACTTTAGAAAGTTGCAGGACATTTGCGGTTATGAGTGACGCGCTATCTCAAAGAGCTCGAGATAAATGTTCGCCAAAATTTCGTCGGTCAAATTCGCGACGACAAATATCGTGTAACACCGGATAAAATGATGTTCTCAACGATGCATCTCAAACATTACAAATCTCCCACGAAATCACAACCTCAAGTATTACAATTTATCATAAAAATCAATTTTAAGGCTAATAACAATTTCTCACCGTGAAATATATCTGAAACCGTGAAGCGATGACCGCTAAGGGAATCAGAAACAAAGAAAACGCTTTTGTATCTGCTGACTTGTGATATATGAGGCTGCGCTGATAAATTGTTCAGCCGTGAAGAGCGTGATTTACGCATACTCCTAAGCTTCATATTTTTCCTTTGGGAATGAATCGCCTTCGCAACAATATATCGTTCAACGCAATATAGCTGCACAATTCTATTTCAAAAACTCGCGATTCATCGCTCCAGAGATTGGGCCACTTTTCGTTATCATCCTTGAAATGAAACAAAGACTAAGTCACAAGTCAAAGGTCAGGATAATCTATCCGCACTCCACTGGATTGTGAAGAGCGTGATAGATAATTGAAAAACTTCCGCAAGGACGCGAGAGATTTATTTTTCTACTGGAGAGTGAGCGAATTAATTCGATGGTCATGGATTATACCTATTTAAGCATAGAATTGCAATGATGAGATACTGATAGCTTTGGGCATATAGATTAAAATTCCCATTTGCTTCCTAGACTAGATATTATTCCGTGAGTCTTCTGAAGTGAGCAGTTTGGATCTCAAAATTAATTCTTATGTGAAGCTCTTGAATCTACTTGAATACATGAACAGTCACACAATCGTTGGGTAGAGAGTTGATGCTGATCCGATGTGAGCAAATTCTTTTATCCGTAATTGACCAACCTAGTTCATAGAACATTATTTGCAAGCTATCACTTATCGCACTGCAGACTGAACTCATACGTTTTTCAGTTGAGCTATCGAAGTAGGAAAGAAAATGACAGCAAGTATTCAGCAATCAAATATTAATTATAAAATTATAGTCGAAAATATTACTTTTCTGTGAAGAATGGATAGCAAGTCATTGCGCTAAGGTGATGACATTCTTTTGAAATATTTCGGAGTGCAATCAGATAATAAATCATTAATCACTATTAACAACAATGATGACTATGAACACGTATGGCGCGGAGACCTGGTCCTTCACGAAGAAATAGATTGATATCTTAGCTGTAGCTCAAAGAAATACTTGGTATCACGAGAAGAGACAGATGGAGAAACGAAAACATACGGGCAAAAACAGCAGTCTGTGACATCACAAGAAAGATACATTCCTTGAAGTGGTCGTGGGCTGGACACCTAGCCAGAATGTCGAACAACCATGGGCTAAGAAATGCATTGAATGGACCCCAAGACATGGCAAGAGAAAGCGTGGACATCAGAGGCGAAGATGGACGGATGATATCGAAGCAATTGTGACCGCCGACATTAAGGCAAGTGGCGGGATCGATTGTCCACCAAAGCATCTTAAACCATGTCGTGAATGCAATTAACAACAATGAAATTAAGTACACGATAGATCGAATTGCCATGCAAAAGATGTGCGGCTGGTAGGATTCGATGTTATCAGTCTGAGGGTCGGAATTACCCCGGTATTGATGGCAATAATCAGATTAATCCATGGCTTTGGCATAACATGATACCTTTTTAAGCATAGTAAGAAGCACTTACATGTGTAAGATCTAGGGAGAAGCGACGTTTTGCTCGACAATGCAAACTTCATTTTATTTGAGTTTACAACCCTGCTAAGACTGAAACTAAAGATACAATAATAAGATATCAAGATTTGTGGCTTCCATAAGATCTTATTAAGTTTGAGCTGGCACCTCTGCTAAGATTCAAATTGAATATTGAATCACAGTGCAAGATAATTAAGTCTGAAACATTAAAATGTCTTGTCGAGCAAACCGAATATATCTATATGGAAACATAACAGGACATATTTTTTGTAGGCCTTGTAGTGGACACAAACCCAAAATTATGTGATCCTCCTTCCAATAGACATAAAACGAAAATATGTGGAGACCAAAATTACTGGTGTTTTTATGTGACAATTTTTGAGTGCTTGTGCAACTTCTTAGGAACTTGATTATTTATTCAAACTCGATTTTTCAGATATCTAATTGTAATAAATTCTAAAAGTCAACTTTTTCAATGGACCGAGGGGTCTCATACATCTCAAAATTGCAAGCCTAGATGATTCTTAGTGGATTACCGCAATCCAACATGAAATCGCATCAGAGGTCTGTAATGACAACTTAGTGATTCTTAAATTACAAAATTGGTATAAATAAATGAAAACAATATGTATGTAGGTATTTAGTCATAAATAAGCGGCATACATAGAGCACGTGGATTGCTATAAGCAAGAGGCAATAATATTCTGCGTGATTTAACAGTTATTAATAATCACTATTTTATGTAGTCAACTGATAGCTGGAATGTTAGACTATTACAACTATCAACAGTAATGCAAGGTTCCACATTACTTCTTCGTGAAGGGATCTTCTAAGATTTTTTCAGTTTTTAATTCAGTAAAAGTACATGTAACTTTACAAGTTGCAGTCATGCTAGTTGTTAAGTTGTAGGAAAACATCATACAAATAACCATTGTATCTTGAAAGAAACTTCAGTAGCAGAGCACATGAAGATACACGCACGTATTGCATCAATATGAGTAACATCGTTCTAAACCTAAAACTTTTCGAAATATTTCTCTAACACTCACACCTGACTGCATTTAAAATGAAAATTTGCGACACTGAACAGTGATATTTCAAACTTGATATTGAAACCCAAGCTTATTCAATAACGTCTTTGCTTTTGTGAGAAAAAGAACGCAATTTAGTGCACGCCCAAATTTTTGATCTTCATTTCATCTGAAATGATTAGAATCTTTTAACAAACTCAAAGTTTATTTAGATAATGCATCAGCCATAACAAATACACGAGATAAGCTTCGTTCAGTGCATCAAGGAATCTACAGAAAGAAAATCATGAAGCGAACACATATGCACCTTTTTCTATCAAGAAAAATGAAATTTGATATTCGTGCTTGAATGTGAAACTGCCCCTCGTAAACCAAACACCGAGACAGCATAATAAAAGAAACATAAGATGTTTGAATTGAAGAGATCTACATTTGAAATTGACGTGACGAGTTTGAAACCAAAGAATTATCAGTTACTGTTTCTAGACTTCATTTCGAGCTGTGCACGCACACTATTTCGTTATCAATTCAGTCTTTGCTGTTAATCCGAGCATAAAATTGATAGAATTAAGACCTGCAAGCCAATTTCAATTGCTCAAAAGTAAAATAACTGCCTGACTTAGCTTGTCCAACTTTCAATAATTGACAGAATCTGAATATTCTTCCTCGTTCGAAGTATATCATCGATATCGACAGAGAGGACATATTAGAATTTACTTAAACAATAACAAAGAAATTAGAATTATGGACTTCATTTCATTTTCAGTTTATACACAAAATCAATGGTATCATTACGAGCAGCACTCCCTGAAAAAATGAGAGAGGATGAATGCTACTGATCGATATAAATTAAGACATCTTTGTTTCACTCGAATCAATAAAAATTACAAAGGGGCGCCAGGTTCACCACAGTGAAGAGACAACGAATAGACTTCATTTTTAAGTTTCAAGTGGTCATATTTCTGCATCGCTTCAATCAAGAGCAAGTAAAGCATTTGAGTGTCATGAAGGCGCTTGACAGATTCTGAGGGCACCTTACAGCTTCATGAAGACACTCTTGAGCTTCACGAGGGCACCTTAGAGCTTCATGACATCGCCTTGGAGTTTTATGAGGGCGCCATTGAGAATCAGGAACGGACATCACCATCAGCACAATTTCATCACCATTCAAAAATGCATTTGAGAGAAAATGAGAAAATTGAAACAAAATGAGGAATGCAGAGGGAATTCCTTCAAAGGAAAAAATGACATCCCTGACTCCATTTGTGAGCGGATGGGGAGCATGGATTGAATCTAATAGAAAAAACAACGCAAGATGATGAACCCGGGGCCTTTCGTCCATTCTAATCATGAACATTACAAGGACTGGATCTTAGTGTGTAGAGACATGAGATGGTTAGCTGCACAGAACAGTCTTTACTTAGTTGACATTCAACATAATATATTTGACATAAGTGGCTGGCCTTTCTCCAAGATATGGCACTGTTACGAAGACTGACTTTTTCTCTGGACCAAAAACCGGATCCGTTTTGGCCCAATTCCTCTTGACGAAACGGATCCGGTTTTTGGTCCAGAGAAAAATCCAGTCTTCGTAACAATGCCAAAGTTTTTATTGTGTCAAGCCAGTGGTGCTATCCAAGACATGTCGAGTTCCAAGCGCCTCTACGAAAGATCGCCTGCCATCTCCTTCACATCTGATCTACAAATTCAAGTGTTCATGCGATTACATGTACATTGGAAGGATATGCAGACCAATCTCAAGAAGGACAAAGGAACATACCCCAAAATGGCTGGAAAAGTCTACAAAATGTCCTCCTGGTTCTACAAGATTCCCATCTAGTCTAGTACAATCGCAAGACATTTACAAGTCCGATACTTGCCCTTTCTTCATCCAGTATTTTGTACAGAACGAAGAATGCATCATTCCTGCGTATTTTAGAAGTTATTTGTGTATATTATTCTAAGCTTGATTTGTGTAGCGGTTTTGAAGATTGATATGAGGTCACACTTTGAAATACAGACATACGTCCGCTTTAAGCAAAATCATTATTACTCTAACAAAAGAAACTAAATACAATTCGGCGCGCGATCCCGACCGGACTTGACGCTTTTAAATCAATTTACAAAGCCGTGAGCCCGTTTCGTGTCCACTTGTGGTAGCATCACCTAAGGCTACATTTTCACTCATCGTCTTAAATTTTGTCGCCTACATCACTTGTCATACATCTCTTAACTGTCAGTTCATGTTTCTGGTGACACTGTGAGAAAGAAAAAAGTGATATCCTGGCTGTGCACCGTTTCGTGTCGTTCTCTTGATAGTACAGGATAATACATATACATGTGAGGTCAGTCGCGTAGTGAAGACTATAAAGGATATGACAAGTGCATCAAACACTTTGAAAAGTCGCCATCAGCGATGGAGTGCTATAATTCCTCAACACTGCTTTCTCTTTCTTTCTGGCGTCTTCTGGCTTCAGAACAGGAAGGATTTGGGTTGACGGGAATCACAAACACGCAAGATCGGGTGACTGTCAGGATATTCCAGAAACAACTTTATGGAGTGCCGCTAAAGACAGTCGAGTATGTCCGGTCGCCGAAGAGCGGTAATCAAGGAGCAAAGCGTGGGAACAGCATAAGAAGAGCAAGTTGTTGATGTGCATTCTGGGAACTCGACTTTCACTGGAACGATTACCTATTTGGCCAGCGGAAAATGAATATCAATGGTAGATGTATGGGAAGAAAAATGCAACATGAAAAATTATCCTCATCATAATTGGCCTCACTTTCCGGATGTATGCAAAAATAGCAAGAATTCGGTGGAATCAAATGATGATTCCTGGCATGTCTAGTGATTAAGTTGCATTACCGATGATTAAAGCGAAACGCAATTTTCAAATACTTAACTTAACTGTGTGCGACAAGAATACAATGAGAATGAACACTCATTCTTGCAGAAAAAGTGGTCGACATGCTGGACCAGATTTGTCATTGCCAATCGCAGATCAATGAACACTATGTAACTGGCAACTTCACACCTTATGTTGCGCTTTTTTTAATGAGAATTGTATTGGAAGAAGTGAAAATAAGGCTGAAATGAAACATTAGTAAATACATGAAATAGCTTAAGCAACTCTTCGGTGTTCGCCATTGTTGTAGTATACATAATAAGAGAGCACATTTTGAGACAAGAAATCTTTATGGATGATGACTGAATAAAATTACAAATAAATCGCTCTGCACATGAATGTCACAGAGAAAATGCAAATTGGCCACTACAGTCGAAATAAAAACACTGCGAAATGTAGATGTTGGATTATTCTGACAGAATTTAGAATGATAGAGCACATAGTGAGCCAAAGACATCACGAAAGAAAAAAGACGGAGGGACTGAAATTAAGTCGAAAGCAACGGATAGAGAGAGGACGAAGAATGAAATACAGAAGAGGGAAAGAGAGAGACACACGCACACAATGAGATGTCAACGTCAGAATTTTCAAAATCATGTATATGAGAAAATGATCATAATTCCATGTAATAATGTCGGACGCTGAAAAGACAAGCGAGCAACGAAAGCGCAGGTGGGCTTTAGACAAATTATAAAAGACGACTCTTAACAGCAGGTAGTTATCCCCAGTGGCATCGCGAACGGCTCACGGCCCAGCGATAACCATCAAGAGATGTGAATTCTATCAACACGGTTTCTGTTTATTTTGTTCCGTCAAAGCTCTAAAAAAACAGTCAAAATTATCTTACTCAGCTTCTGAGGCTTTAATCTCTTTAATACACGTTGTATGTTGCCAAGCAATTTTCAAGAAATTGTTTATCACTTCTGAAGAAAGATGTAATTCCATATATTATGAAAAATATAGTTTACAGTTATGTCCAATGCAAGCTCTCGCTATTTGCTATTAACAGGAATGTCAAAATAGATAATTTTCCTTTATCATATACTTCCATCACAGGAAACGAAGTATTAGAAAAATATTAAATTCTACATCAATCGCTTGAGACAAAAACGCTGATAGCAATTAAGAGAGGAGTCAAAGAAGCAACATATGACCTCTTGCATTAAAAAGTAGAGTGTCGGCGAATCGCAGATAAAAGGGATCAGGCGAGGGGTGGGCGACTCTCGTGAGAATTGTATTTGCGTCGATTTGAATCCTCATCCACCAAGCGGATTTTCGTCTTGGCATCTCATCACGGAGACCGATTTGATAATGTCTAAGCTACTCATCTTTCAAACGAATCAACAAGACGGATCGCTTACATCTTGCCTTAATTTCTGCTCTGTTCAGTGACGTAATCAATTGCAGATGCAAATCTATCAATATTTGTTTGCTATACTTTATCATAAGATTTTTAAGGACAATAAATGCTGAATATCAAGCATTAAAACAAAAGGCATGTAGTTATAGTTCAGCGAATCTGTGACAGCCAATCAGGATAGATCAAACCGAAGATGAACGAGTGGCAGCAGGCTGTGCCGTTAACTAAACTGTAGAAATGCTTAGATGTTCAATTGGCGGGGAGAAGACGCTCTTCCGATGACCTGAGATCCCGATAAATGACATGATTGACAAGATTATAAAATTGAAGAGTTTCCTGTAAAAACAGCGTACAGATAGAAAATTGTATTTGACTGACAGACAGACAAGATATATTAACTGGACATTTACTCCTCCGAGGACTTCCGATAGTTTAGATACAAAATGACAGCCGTCGTTCGTCTTTACCTTGCCATTGATGCAATCAGACAGCACACGCATCAAATTCATGGCACCGAAAAAGCTTAAAAATTCTGCCTGCGTGTACTGCACGAGATGTGCATTCTAACAATGATTAATCTAATCGTTCCTGCATCCATTTTTCAAACTTAAATAGAAATGAATTTCATTTGTTCGTAGTCAAATTCCATTTCAAGACTCTTACTGCCCACAAGTCGCAGTTATGACCTCTCCATTGTTGTTCCAACTGTGCCTGATGTTCGTCATTAGAAAGACCGAAGAGAACCAATTTAACTTCATCAAAAGTTGAATACCGAAACGCACCGACAGACATTGAATGACCTCGTGGGTCATGACACCATTCGTCTTGTTTAAGGAATTTTTCAAAACTCATCCCCTGCATTGTATGAAAACAATGCACAGATGGAGGCCAGTGTCGGCTACTTCTGACACCTAGAGCGGCTCGCTTGTTAGCATTCATCTCTAAACTCGTCAGCCAACTTCCCGTAACGGAGACTGCTCTTCACTCAAACTCTTCATTTAACGGTTCCCCTGTCGCCACAATTCCGCGAGAATGAACGCAATTGCCTGCGACTCAAGTTTCACAGAGCTACGTGTGAAAGGCACCTTTTCGATCAAGAAATTTCTGGAATATTTCTTCAAATTTCTTTAAAAGAATACTCAAATGCATTGGCTGTCATTATTGATACTTCTGTTGCCCACTGTTCCTCTAAGGTTTTCAAATCACTGAACAATAACATCTTCCCAAACGGCACAAAAGAGACGCTATTCAAATGAGCGAAAGTGTTTTAAATGAACCTTATTTTCATTTTGTTTGATCATTTCTCCAAAGAATAAACTTTCTCGCCCGAATGTTCAAACATTCCACCCTTGACATGCTTCACGCGGTCTTTTGACAAATTGTACCAAAGGAACTCTCGATGTATCCATTAGCTACAAAATTCAACTTTGCTTCCGATGACTTGGCTTTCATTCTTTCTTTTCAAATAATCCTCCTTGACAATGTCATCCTTTTCGAGACCACAGATGAGTTAAAACTAAACTACTGCGATGCACAGATGATAATAATATAGAATGGACGAAAGACACTTTTTTCAATTTAGCGTGTATCAGTCTGCTCACTAAGTTGTAGAAGTCACTGGAACAGTCAGTGGAGCAGTTTCAGCACATTGGTGAGAAAATTAATTCAACATGAATTTGATGAACGTGATTTCAGAGGACTGCTCTACTTTCACTACTGGCATCCTTTCAGTAGATAAATGAAGTGTATTTCTGTAATTGACTAGAATGAAAATTGACTCAAGGTCACGGCACGGCAGAGGGAATAAAGTTGGGACATGAAACGCCAATGAAAGGCTTAGAATAATACCTGTGACTGATTCTAACACGATGATGAAGAGTTTATCGAAGTGAAAATGCGTACGATTCTTGTGCCACAATTGTGTAGGATAAAACTTACGTTCTATTTTAGAGGTCGTTGTTATCAAATTCTATGCCTGCATATGTCCACAAATTTCATTGAAGACTGTTATCTTTAGATGTTCAGTGTTTACACGTAGCTATAATATAGTGCAATACCACAGGAATTGCTGATGATTAAATTGAATTTCAATTAATGTTTGTCATTTTATTGATTGCTTATTTATTTCAATCACAATTAGGTGATTGCATCAATTTCCTATGTGAATTAAACAATTGACCCAAATTCAAATGTCGACAATTTCCTTGCTCTAAAAGAAATTTTTGCTCGACTTGATTGTCAGGAATTATGCTTGAATTGGATCTGTAAGATTCAGATACTAGAGCATGATTTTTACGCCTCTCTAATATCGACTGAATTATACGAACTCTTGAATAGTATTATGAATTATTGAGGTGTCTAGAGAATTTTATTTGCCTTCTTATTCGTCCACTGCTCTCATAGACGCCTTTTTGTATGCCTTCGGCAAAAAAGATGCGTGACGCGTGCATAGATATCAAGATTGCAAAATTGCAGCATAAATGAAGGTCATCAGCTGTAAGGCGTTTGATGTCTGCTCAGCTGCTGTCAAGCATTCTTCAATCAATTATTCATCGCAGATGTACCCTCAACTTACATCAGGAAATCAGCAGGGATTATGCAAATATAATGATGTCAATTTACTGATCGCTCAGAGATTCAAGTTTCAATTAATTGAATGCTTATGGTTATCAATTGATTAATTAATTATTAATTATAATTAATCAATCAATCGATTACAATTAAATTGTGATCAACCTTTGAAAATCCCCGTCTCTAAGGCTAAAAGCAATCACTCTACCAGGCGGTCACTGAGCTGACACACATAGCAAAAGTGCCCAACGACATTCTTTATGGAAACCTTCAACATTATGAAGTTAAAACAAACTCTTTACCATAGTTCCACAGGCATCATAACTGTTCCCAACCGATGTAAAATATCCATTTCAGTAACCATGTCACGTGTGAGATAATTGATATTTCTTTAAGCTTCTTAGTTTTTATCTACCATTGAGTTATTTTCAGTTTCTTCCTATATGAATTTTCCAACTGGTTTCTTTGTGAAGTCCTCTCAGAGAATAATATGAAACTATTTGTTAAAGACATCGAGAAAAGATCAGTTCACAGGCAAATACCCACCATAATGAGTTTTTGGCCCTCGCAGAGGCAATTGTGTGTAATCAAGCAGAAAATAGCCGATTTTCTTCTAGTGAGGAGTGCCAGCAAAAAGCAGTTTATCTCTTTTGTCCGGATTGATGAAGGCTAAACATTAACACATGAACCCTCCAAAAACTGATTCGAAGGGATGGCGAGAGCGATATGAGTCTCCAATAACCACTTAAAGAAGCACGAGGCAAAATCATTTCTCAGGAGGTCATATTCCTTCACTTATTCTTTGCCAGACTAAGACAGGTAGGTAGCAATTTTCTAAAAACACAATCATTCATTTTGCCTTCAATTCTAAGCGGAGCAGTTGTTCCCAGAAAAAAAGAAGTCGATCTGTCAGACTTCCAACTCGGGTATGGCGACATTGCTTGCGTTCTCAAATTATTAAAGCCTATGAAATCGGCGGCAGTAAACATCATCCATCTTTCGGTTACGTTTCCAGTAACAGGCCTGATTTGAATTCTCTTTCACAATGGAGAAAAGTACCGCTCTATTGCCGATTAATTGCTAGTTACATTTTGTGCACAGTTATGAAGTTGAGATAAAGTTGTTTAATCACAAAACAATTCATGTATCTGATGTGATAGGAAGAAAATATCAAAGATTCGGACGAAGTCAAGATCAGGAAGTATATTTGATTAAATTCACTGATAGAACAAAATGTGAACGTTACTCCAAATATCTGTAACAGATCTGCGCGTAGTGCACAGTTGTTGGAAAATGCTCAAATAGATCAGTATTGCAGTTTATCGCCCTCTTGGGTAATCTTCAAATCGAATTGAAATACAAAGGTTCCCGTACACATTGAAACTATTGACAGTTGAAACACAAGCGCAGTTAAGAAATCATCGATATTGATTTATAGAAAATTAACTCCGCAGGATAACAATATTTACGAGTATGTCGCAGTTCACAACATGGAATACACATCACTTGTCGTATTATTCGAATGAAATCAGCTTAGTATTGTTTACTGTGGCGCTAGCGAATTTCTGAATACAAGAACATGCAGAATGCGAAGTCAATTTGATCAGCTAGCCTTACAGCCTTACTACCATTCCTGATTTCCATCTAGGCACGGCTTCGACACCTAGAGTTAGATCGGGTAGCGATTCTTGCACAGTAGTGCTCATCAACCTTCCTTGTACAAAATGACCCATTGCTGCTCTAACTAGCGGCTAAAGGACGGAAGGGAACAAAGACCATAGCAATCTGTGGTCATGAGCTTCCACAACAACTTGAGATAAATTTTGGGATATAGCCGCGAAGTATATGGCCGAAAATGTCGCATACCCCATGTGCGGTCTTTTCCCATATTCCTGCTTTGCCAGTCATAAGAGGAAAGTCTGAGTCTCGGACAAGCCTGACAGCAGAACAAAAAGGAATATGAATGAAGTGGGAAAAAGTTCTGAGAGCTGAGTGTCCCGTGTATTATCAGGCTCCGTCGACAATGACACTCCATCAATGATGAAGGTGTAGAAAGTTGTGAAGCTTAATCCGTGCTTAGCGTGTGCTTTGCATGCAATTATTATCAAAGTTTTTATGTACTTAAGCTCCCAGCTACAAATTATTCTCTGAATCCTGCCGGTGCCAATTGATATATTCCCATAAGAGCTCATATTCATCATAGAGAAAATGTCTTTTAAAACTAAGTCTTCAACTAACATGGATACGTCAAAAATTTACTTCAAATATACGCGTATACCTTATCTTCTATAAATTCAAGCTACCTGGAAAGCTAAACAAGTTGTCTATCCACACGGCCAGACAGGCGGTATAAATAAGTAAAAAAGTTTAGAAATAAGATTTCTACATCTGCAATCAAGTAAAATATCTACATACTCTGACGCTACAAACGCTGAACTAAACTTGTTGCATTTATCTTTAATATGTGGTTGAAAAGACAACAAGCATTTTGAGAGCCTGAAAGGCAGTTGAGGTCTGACTTTATTTCTTCTAAATGTATTTACGAAACCATCAGCGTGTTGTATCGGTATTTGAGGCAATGCGGTCGCTATGGTCGTAATGTTTTTTTGCTTGAGATTACGTCAATTCAGTTTCGTTTTCATGGGAAAAATATTGGAGAAATTTTGCTATCCGCTAAAATGAACAAATGGGAGAATGATTAACTTGAATAATATGAAAGTACGCCTGGGAATTTTTTCCCATTTACATGTACGTTGTCTTCTTGCATAGATTATTTTAGCATTTTGCTAAACACCGGTGCAAATATACAGAATATTAGAACTGCAAGCTACGACAAACGAGTTGAAATATATAAAAACACACGTTTATCAATCATAGTGAATTGAGACTTCTTTCACGTACAGTCATTCGCGCACAATATACTTCTTTACCTTTTTACAAACAGTTTTGAGCTGCCACGAACCAATTTGATACCAGACAGTGAAATGCTTGGGCAATATTTGTAATAATCTAAAAGCACCAATCCTGTTGAAGTCTCCATTGGGCGAGAGTATTATGATTAATAATAATAAGTCGGTAAAAAAGCATTTGCTTTAACCACTATGTCTACCCTCGTCTATGAAGTTCTTCATAATAGGCGCACTAGAAAGCACTTTCAAGAGGTCTGATGACTTAATCACGCACAATTGTACCTATAAACGACGCAAATTGCAGTGCACCTTGAAATGGACATTCGGCCACTAATTATAAGAGTAGATTAAAAATAGGATATTTTGTAATATGTGCACGTGCTTCGCCCTTTGAAGTTATCCAGCATACTGTCGTTGAAGTGAGAGACAAGAATAACCCATTCGATGATGTCAGCGATCGAAAATGAGATAGTAAAGTCTCTCCAGAAGCTTACATACAAAATATTGATGTCAAGCGGTGAATATCAATGTTTGAATATTAAATTATAGAGGAAATGTCAACTTCTGACACGGACTTATTGCGTGACACCTAGTAAACTTGGGACTGTTTCATGCAGAGTACATCAGCCGACAGATAAACAGCGCGCAAAACAAATCTGCGTAAAAGAGGATAATAATTACGAGTTGATGACAAGCCCCTTTCTCTTTGACGCGTTACTTCATTGTGTTTCAGACATCGAAAAGGTAAAAAATATAATCCATGAGACAGAAAGGACTGATTCGAACATAGGAAATCAAGTGCAACCTCCATGTGATGTGTTTGCTCTGAATAGACTTTATAAAAACGACAAACCATTAGAGCAGCTACATCATATCAGGTAGATAAATGGCTGCTACAGTTGGTAGCGCACGTTATACACCATTAACAATGTCGTAGTTATTTGCCCATTTCGTTGGAGCAAGATAAAAAATGAACTTTAACGTCAACACTCTTACTGGGGGCTTGGACGTTGCCTACACTGTCACGATTCTGAAGCGTTGTGATAATTTTAGTACGGATGCCCTTTTGTGCTAACTTCAATTGAAACTTCGGAGTTCGATATCTACATCAGTAGATCGATAGTACACGCACTTAACCACTGTGCCAGGGACATCACAAGTCAGAGAAAGATTTCACCATAGATTTCCATTTTCTTGGGAAGCCTAACTTGCTAATCGTGTATTGGTGAAAAGTTCGCTATAATCTTAGAGAGTCCTTTCGTCTGCCGCTGGAAGTCTAAATGAAGTTTATAAAAGCCCACAGCTGTCGCTAACTCACAATTTGCACATAGCATTGTGAAATACATCCACTTCATCAGCTCCCAACTAATCGCTACAAACAATGACCACTGCATGAAAGTATGCAATAATAAAAAATACTAATGCAAAAATTCATGAACTTCCTTAACGTAGGTAGACACTTTCTTTAAGATTGATGTGACATGGCGTTCCCACAATCACACAGGGAATTGAAACTCCCTTAGCTAGATGTCCATGAATAACACGAGGCAAAGGTTGAGAAAAACATTTTATCAAAACGACATCCTGTGAAGTTGTAATTGAAAGAATTCATAAACAACCCTTGTTGGCGATGTCAGGTCTATTTTCATTCAGATACACTTGTTACAATCCATTCGAAACACAGAATCATTCAAGAATTATTTTCTTCCGTTCACTTTAAATGAGAACTCAATGGATGAATGGACTAATCATACATTGAGGAATGAAGACAGTGCGTGATTTGCGACACAGAATACGCAGCAATAAAGTATGCGATCAGCCCGAGCCCACATTGACTCCAAAATATTAGGCCCTAGACCCGGCCCGGGTGAGTGCCGATAGCTGCGATGGTTCTAAGTTATATATAGGTTTATTAAAACGAAAGCACTTAAGACATATAGTCTATTTGAAAAAGTAAAGTCATTAAATCAAAAGTTGAACTAAATATTCAATCGACTCTTTTGACCAAAAATCCAGAGACTTGGTATTCGTCTATTGATTGTTGAATCTGGTCGAGAAAGACTACTCCGTCGTATGCCAGCATCTATTTCATCTTATTGCTCAAGAACCAACTTAAGAATGATCGAAGATGTTTCTAATTTCAGACATGATAAACATCGGGCCGGGTACTATATATTACCGGCCCGGATGCTTCCTATGAATGAGGCATCGCCCTCCACGTGCCTCTGTAAAGCAGCACCTTGTGGCTAGGATATGCTTTCTGGTCCGTCAGAGATCAAACGTAAACACGACAAATGAAGTTCAATAAGCTGAAACGTTGCATAAGAGAGATTACAAATGACTACAATTTCAAGCATGCGGCGAGTGATAGAGTCTAGTGTATATCAATTTACGAATTGTAAGTAGGAATCATCTCCTGATGAAACATCACAAATTAAAAGGTGACACTGAATTGCACTTGCCCCACTGAATGCGTACATCTTGAGATTTTCCTCACTTATCACTATTATAGCATTTTATTGGACTTAGTTGTAACTTCCTCAGCAAGTCTTGGTGATGAACGAGCTCCGCTAGTTTCATACTCAGCGAATTCCCAAACTGCAGGTTTGAACCAGCAACGTTGATGATACAGGCCTTGCAAGCTCGCCCTTTAACTCAATGAGAAAACAGGCATTAAGATATCTCTCTATGGAAGTCACCAATATTCAATTCCAGTTGTTCAACTCATAGAGTAAGTATATTAGGTAAAATGGTAACTCCGCATTTATTGAATCCCCAATGTGTATACACTTTCGAATTTATTTTAAATGAACTCGAGGTGAATACAATTGGGCATTGTTGTCAAATGTGAGATATGCAAATTTTTGCAGTCTTGAAGAAATTACCACGGAAATGAATGATCATGATAGTAATGCAGAAGGAAATATGGTATTTCACAGATTCTCAATGTCATGACAGCCTTGGAGAGTTAATGCTTGCTAAATTAGCAATTCGAATGATTTGCTATTACTTTCATACGCAACCTCAAGAGCATTTTTCTTAAGCGTGATCATATCACATGCAACAGCTGCCACTGGCAGAGTAAAATCACTTAATCAAAGACAATGATTTCAATTAACTTTGAAAGATGTAAATGGGTCAACATCACTATTCGGATTCAAGAAATGAAACCTGAATTTAGTGGATCATGAAATCATGCCGGTGAAATTGAATGAAAGATATGACATTTCAGCCAAGAAAGCACGAATAATATCGTGACTTTTTCATGAAGACTTTCATTATAATACAATTCATGAAATTCCCTAGATAATCAGCTTAATTTCCGCTTAGTTAGGATGCTTACTACTAAATATTCATTCCTTTTAACATCCAACTTGTTTCACACCACTTATATAAGTGCTTCATATCGGTAGTATATAAATTTGCAAAATTTTGACTTTTTTAAAACTGTTCAAATAATTTTTTGGACCGCAGGAACGTTATCTCTGCAAAAAACTGATCTTTTCATGTAAAATTTTTCTCTGTATAGAGATATTTTTTTGAGTCGACACTCTACCTATATTTCCCTACTCTATGGTTCAACTTCTATCGACTAGAATTCCAGTTGTATAGAATATCGAATATTTACCTCAGTAGATAGAGAAATAATCTATGCAATTTACATGTACCTAACAGTTCATATCCCATATGACCGTTTCTGTGGTTGAGCTACTTGAATGAAGAGTAGAGGAAATATTTTATACCTTCCCTATATCCTTTTAATGAGGGTGTCCGTATAAGTTCAAAAAGAATATTTTGTAGGCATATGCTTTTATACTACACCGAATTCAGACGTGCGGTCACCATGCACAATCTACTATCGAAATAAATTGAGATGACATTCCATTTCGATAGTGCAATTACGTCCTGCTTCCACTAAACTATTTTCAAATGTTTCAATAATCATTGAATCTAATGATTAAAGAAATGCTGAAAATTTGCAAAATACGAAGTTCAAATAAAAACGTGCATCAAAAAATGGTTTCAGATGTCATTACGAAAACGAGAACTGTAATTATCTGCTGGAAAATGATTGAAAAACGAAGATTGCAATTTCAGTCTGCGTTGAGATTGCAAATTACATACTGAGTCGAGTACACGAGAAATGCCATCGAATAACTTGCAGTGAGACTTTTTCCGACACTCATTGGAAACACGCAAGGACACCTCTTGCCTGTCATTGCATGTCAGGAATTTAGAAACGGTTGAAAACACCGTGATTTGAAACTCGTGGAGCTTCTCTGCAGTCGTTGCTAGAAGGATAAATGTCCTAAGGGTGACAATGGAGGTCGCAGATTTCGTTCAACCGTTCCATTCATTAATTCTACGTAATCTGTTTGAAAATGACAAAGCAAAAGCTCTACATCTGAGAGAGGGGCGACAGTTTTGCTTTCGGGAATTTAGAGAAGACTTTGTGTTGAAATTTCAGGATCCCTGAGTAGTTAACAGGCTGGCAGTCTGTTGAGTTGTGTCAAGAGGTTGCTCATCGGATTTTGCGATAGTCTACCGGTAGAAAGTGTCGAGTGCATGAAAGAGGCCAGGCATGTTGTTCACGGATACTCTAAAACGTTCCGGGAAGTACAAAACAACTCGTTTCCCAGTGGAATCTCCGTCGCCACTTGAAAAGCGAAGGTTCGATGTTACCATAAACTCTGATTAGCGATACATCTGCTGCCCGAGATGGGATTGGAGAGTACGTGGGAATCTCACTTACCTCTGGACGTACGGTGACTCCGGTGCGGTAATCCAAAGTAGGATGGCCGCGGCCTAAAGTGTTCACATTTTCCGGAGGGCTGACGTCATATTTATCACTGCATTCATCTGCAAAGCAAGATAGAAAGGAATGCGATTATGGGAGTTTAATTAGGAGGGCGTGTCATAGAACCTGATGCATCTCTGGGAACAACCATAGACAAGAGAAAAAGTTCATTCATAATTTGTAATTTGCTAATTCGAACTTCAAGTGAAACACGTTTTGCCTGAAGTACTTTGAATAAATAGCATTTCAAATTCATCTGACGAATGAAAACTATAGCTCTGACGAATTAAGTTATTTATGGTTCCTATAACATCCACAGGCAGCACAAAGAGGTTGATACCGTGGCTGAGTGGTTAAGGACATGGATTAGTAATCCGAAGATCAATGGTTCAATTCTAACTACAACCTAAACATGGAGTGTCGATACTTGATTTTTAAATCAATTATTTGTGACCATCTCTTTTGGTCAATCAATTATTTCATTAATTGACTATTAATTGAAAATTGAAATAGGAAATGTGTCATAAATGAATACTTTTGAGTTAGGTAGGTTGCCGCTTTCAGCAATACTTGTTAAATTAGAACTATCAGGAATCTATTGTTCTATCCTGTAATATAAAATGATGAGTATTTTCATTGATTTATTAATGCAATTCGAACGTACAAATCAATTTCAATTAATGTAAAAATTTTCTAGCATTTTTCACAGCTTCGTAGGCAAGAGATGTTTGCTAGCCAACGACAGTGCTTGGAAGCTTTATCTAAAAGTAAAGAAATCGCATACATCTCATGATGAGAATACACCAAGACGAAGAATTAGGAATCCGGTCATTCCTCACAACAGAAGAATGTTGACCTGCAGAATTTAGAATACTACTTATCATTATAATTTCCTAGACAGCAAATTTTTACCTTGACGATTTTCAAGAGCTCAAAATTGATAAATCTCACCATCATTTTACGATGTAAATAGATTGCAAAAGTTGGCGATAAATCAATTAATCAATTAATTTTCCACCATTGGATTAATCATATTTTCCAATCCGTGATTGGAAATGCAGGAATAGCTTAAAGAAACAGATAACTTCCTGTCTACCCATCCTTAAACTCGACTGGTGGAACCAAGAAAATATTCACAAGAAGTTGTATCATTCATCAGATAATCGATGTTATTACGAAAAAATGGCAGATTAGTCTAAATTCATCAAACTTACATATCTAAGCTTACTGTTTCTGTGATTTTTGGTCGACAGATGCCTAGTTGTGACTTCGACAAGCGCAGCTTCAGAAAACAAGGTTTCCACTGACACGATGTCAATTAACAACAATGAAATCAAATCAACGATAGATGAAATTGCCATGCAAAAGCTGTGCGGCTGGTAGGATTCGAACCTACGACCAAGGTTAACTAGACTTGTGCTCTAACCAACTGAGCTACGAGCCACTTATGCGACTGTGTCAATTGGTAGGATTCAGGCCTTAATACAAGCCTTAATTCAGGCGAACTACTCGTAGAATATAATAATTATAATAAGCGCATATTTTTCAAAAATGGTGATCAAAGAAATACAAAGTCATCTTTACATAAATTGATAAGATATTGGTCTAAGCAGATCGGTGTTAAGGAGAGATGCAGTGAAAGGAAAGAAAGTATTCTTTCTCTTTAGAGTACGACACAGGCTGACCGTATATTGGCTTCGTAGCGTCAGTAGTGAAGCAATCACTAACTAAACAAGCACAAATCTAAATTTTCGCGCTCGATCGGCGCGAAACGGTTGGAAGCAGTCACATGAACTGTCATCTGCTTCATCTGCTTATTTTCCTCAAGTTACTTTGCAATGTGGCATTGAGACCAGTCCTCTACGTATCCGAAGACGCTTTTTCTCATTCGTTGCATGTCTTCAAGTTACTTTATATGACTAACAATCTTCTGTGACATCGTGGAAGTCATCTTCGACGTCTGCAATGAGCTGTCATCAAATACAAGTAGATATGGACAAACACGAGCTACAGACACGCACGCAAGCATTGGAAACAAGAGAAACCCATTTCTATGACGTAATGCTATGATTTCTTCGGAATCTCGATTATCTATCAACTGTTTTACTGCTTTATACAGTGGTATTTAACAAAAATCAGAAAGATATAATTATCGGTTTATTAATAGCTCACTGAAATGATAGGAGAATTTCAGCTATTACATAACGCACAGATTCAATTCTAGGATAATCAGAAATGTACGCGAATGCTTTTGCAACTGGCAAGAGCAATTCAGACGATTGCTCATTTCATGTTTAAATCGAGGATGAGCATGCGTTTATTTAGTTTTTAGAATTATTCTCAAACAAAATCATAACCTGAATATGGTGTTTAATAATATTTTGCGCCGACTTTGGTAAGGTGACATTTATAAAATTTCATTCAAATGAAACTGTTTAGGTATTGCTAGAAAGTATTTGCTTGTTTTTTTTTTGAGAACTCGTCTGAGAATATGGTTGGTGTTAATCATTCATTACAAAAGTTGCTGCATTCCCATTACCATCACCCTTGGAATTCTTATAAAAATCTCAAACCACTTTCAGTTTATCACCTGAGTCATGAATTTAAAATTATTTTAAGTCTGAATTATACATTACTATTTAAGAGCGCTTCAGGCATCTCCTGTCTCCCTCACTTGGTGTGACGAGCTTACTTACATGAGAATCTCGCATCAGTGAAAGTTTTTTTTGTGGCGACGAGAATAAGAATTATTTCCAAAAACATAAAAAGACAAATGAATTGAGTTCCCGTCTAGAGAAGTCTTCATCGGTTGACCTTTTCCAGTTTTTCTTGTTTTCTTATCATCGGCATCAAAAGCTTGCGTTTGCATTTCGGCATCCATGAAACTATTGCCAGAGAAGTTCCCCTCAACAATGAAATATAGACAAGGAGTCTTGAGTCGGTTTCTTGTTTGGCTTTTTTGCCATCTCGGATGAAAACATAAAACCACTTTTCTTAGAGATGCAAGAATGTGCATCAGTAAATTCGAATACATCGCCCCTCTAAACCTGATATCAGACTCCAGAATACCGAGTTTCATTTAAATGTCTGAGTTTATTTATACCAGACTCTCTTTTCCTTTCCGAACATGCTCTCTAACAGCCCGTGGGAACGATTTCTTGCAGTGGAAGGATCAATGAGATACTTCAAATTCTAATGGACGCGTCTTGTTTTGGAGACGATCCGAGCAAGTTTGATATCTAGTTTCAGCGACCGAGTGACCCCAAAAGCATGTTGAAGTCTAAAATGTAACTTGAAATTAATGCTGCGATCCCTGCAAGCATGCAGTTCCATCACAAGGATTTATGGTGAACAAGATAATTAGCTGGAATGCTTATAATGAAAGTTCCTGAGCTAATATCTTTTAGTAAAATGAAGAACAAATTAATGATGCACATTAATTAAAATATGAGATAGGAAACTGTTTTTCTCTCAAGATTTCATATCACGCTTTTGCAACATAAAATCAAATTCGCATCGCAACTTGGTTTGGTTTTGTTTTTTGAAATTTCCTGATAACATACAGGATAAGTCTTGAGCAATATCTGTGACTCAATAAATTGAATGAACCAAGTAAAAATATGCTTTAAAAAGTTCAACTCGCTTAAACTCATCAACAGGCTGAGAATTTTCTGTTTAACGACTTTCACACACACTAAGTATGATGGCTCTTTTAATTATATTTCTGATGTGACACTGAACCTAAACAAATTGAGTGATCCCAAAATCTAAGTCTGTGGTCTTGAGTTCGATTTATTCAAAACGATTATTTCAAAATCGACATTACAGACAATCGACCATGAAATGTGTGGATTCAGCGGGCTACTTGAACGAGATGAAAGTAACACGACAGAAAAACTAAAAATTAACTTTTTCAGTCCATATATAGTCTACAGCAATGCGACATTGTATGATCATTTAAAGTTCATTATGCAGAGTGCTCATTGATGCACAACGTTTTTCTCACGATGAAAAGAATTAGTGTCCGTACATATAATTCTAACGAGATGCAGGCGATAAATACTGTTATGTCAGCATTAAATAAAATGATGATATATAAGGTTGCAGTAACCTTCATGGATTTTGGGATTGGGACTATCATCTCAGTGTCATCAACATGAAAGTGAGAAAATATTTTTCCTCCGTTGTTGTAAAGCTATGAATCGATCTCTTTGTTGATAATCTAACTATCATGCGTCTGTGAAAGAGAGCAGGCTTGAACCAGTGACTTTGGAGACAACCGACATGTGATTTGAAGCATACCCACAAACTGCAAGTCCAGCGATGATAACGTCGCCAAGGCATGGTGCCTCTGTGCAAAACGAGGGTGGGGTAGAAAAGAGCCCCTAAGCCTCTTAAATCAAGGGCTGACAAAAATGTCCCTTGTAGAACTCCTCTGAGAGGAGTGCTGATTCTGCATATCCTTCATATCATAGATGAAAGGGGA
This sequence comes from Prostheceraeus crozeri, assembly GCA_907163375.1. NCBI lineage: Eukaryota > Metazoa > Platyhelminthes > Polycladida > Euryleptidae > Prostheceraeus > Prostheceraeus crozeri. The sequence goes on along the minus strand of CAJQUW010004361.1, from coordinate 97,914 downwards.
ATTAAATGAAGCTAAGAAATTGCTTTTCCTTCCATGTAATTAGCATCTGTAAATACTCGTCAGTAAAACCTAAGTTCGCATAAAAATCTTCACCAGTCTCCAGCTACAAATAATACACAAACCTTGATTCAGACTTTTCCGACGTTTTTTGTTTATAAAAAGGAAGAAATTGAATGCAAAGAATGGGACTCCATCTCATTCAGTCAGTTAATTATCTCATGTCCCATTAACAAGAGATGCCGACGTCCAAGTGTGCACGCGAACGTCAACCGCTACTCGACAACTATCGACACTTGAAGTCGTCACGAACTCTGATTTCCTGTTCTTTCTATCCACAACATTTCCGCCCATCAACAGCGTGGAGCGCTTGAATTGGGAGACATTCCTCGACTAATTCCAACCCTCAGCCATGTAAGCTTGCCTCGTACGGCAACAGCGCCTCCTTTTTCAAATTTCGCATCTCACAACAAAGTACAAGACGAAATTACTTCCAACATCTGCTGCTTTTCCTGTTGAAACTCCGTATAACTTTCAACCGAATTTTAAGACCAGAGAAGAAATAAATTATTGATGCAGACGGTATAAAATAGGAGTAAAAATATATTTACAAGGGAATTCCTCACAATATACGGTATGACACAAGTGAAGAGATCTATTTTCTTAAAGACTTACAGGTTCATAGGAACTTTCAAACGTTTCATGATAATAACAGATTGCGTCATATGTCAACCCTACACTTCCAGTGTACAGACAATTGAAAGTACCGTCATACGCATCATTAAGTGCTATTCATTTTATTGATGTACTGCCACCTGCACTCTACCACCGCAGTGGCCATCTGGTAGTGTTCGCTCTGCGCTCAAGAGACCAGGGTTCAATCCTCGATCGTATCGAACAGAAGACTTGCGTTGATCGACGTTTTTACTAAACATTCAGTACCTAAGAATTAAAGTGGGAAAATAAACTGTTGCAGGAAGTTGTCAGGAGGGAGGCCAAATTCTATCATTACTAAGCACAAAAACTACTCTGCACAAAAATACATGCATCACATGCGTGAACGAATGAAGCGATATGTAGTTGTTTATCATTGACAAAAAGTTTAATCAAGATTATTCATTATTCAAGACTATTTCATCAATACTATTTAGAGCAGGGTCGTCGGCCTTTAGTGCTTCAAGCCCAAATCTCGATCTCCGCGCAAACAGCTGGCACATCAGCCAAAGCCTGATCAACAGTTTTCTTTTAGTTTCCTGTTCAAACCTGATAAAATGAACAGAATATACATTAATAGAGCCATCGAGATTCACAAGAGAAGATCTTTTATTAACTTAAAATCTATCTGATTCATCATGTACAGATAATTATTTAGACTTTCATTTGAACCACTTAGGATCGGAATTCTCAAAGATACTTAAACCCATTTCAGGAAAAGTAAATTGCTAACATTACATCAAAGTGTAATAAACTCCGCACAGAACGAAGAGTACTCCTCAACCTCGTACAGCAACTGGGTCTCAATTTACGAAATCTGACGACAGATTTTCTCATTTTTAGGACTTGCAGAATGATAAATCTGCAATTTTCAATAGCTATGTCACGCAAGTTCTACTTAAAGATGCGACATTGCATTTCATTGTCGTAAACGTTATTTCGGCGTACATCTCTTCGCCTAGAAAATTGATGACTCGGAAGAGTACACCTGTAATTAGTTTGTCTCGTCAAAATGGCTCAAACAAAGAATTAGCTTATAATCCGAAACATCGCTCGCAATGGTGACCTACAAGTCGAGCAGAGTGGAGAAATGCAGTGCATTTGAGAAGCCATTCAGGACGTCATACAAAATTAGTGGGTTTAATCTCGACTACAAATCAACAGTCAAGAGATAGCAGGTGTCCCAGAAAAACATCAACTACATCGTTGCTTTCATGAAATAACGCATTACTATGAAATCACGAACCAAGTTGGATAAACAAAAAATCGAACAGAATAAATGTCGCAAATTGATAGCAGACTTGGTGAAACACGTTTGCATTTGCATCAGGGCTGAGATCGGTTAACCGGCTACACCTTCTCTTAACCGGTTAAAATCTGCTACGACGTCAAAGACCTTTGAATAGTCGTAGGCAGCAACCACAACAGTATCAATTGAAATATTATCTAAGCGTGAAATAATGCAGTCATGCAATGAAATCAAAACATTGCAAGTGGAGGAATTCGGTCGAAATTCAAATTGACAAGGTTCGTAGTTGTCGATAAACCTTGACAACTAAATAAATACCGGGAACCCTCATTCAACCGATTAAAAATTTAGTCGGTTAACCGGTTACAAAAATTTAAACCGGTCCAAGCGCTGATCTGTATTGATTTTTCCATCAAGCACATATTTGCTTTTGAAAAACATGTACACATGTGTCATGATTAATTTGAAGTAAATGCCCTATCTGCTTTTAGAGTGTACGGGATATTTCCGACATTTCTGAGACTGACTTCCTGCGGAAATGTCGGCGAATGTGCGCAGCAAAGGATAGAGTACTCTGCCGATGTATGCTATGGATAAGTGGTTAAGATTGCATGATTCAGAAATACTGAAATGAGCATCAGAATCTTCGACGACCTTCATGAAAAAATAATCTTTTTACACTTTGTCTTATGAGAGCATGCTTTGGACTTGAAATGGGCAAGCAAGATGACATTATTTGACCAGCTAATCAGAGATATGTAAAATAAAGGTGGCCTAGCCCATGGCCAGTCGGCCATGATGATTTACCAGTTTTTTAAATTCAACTTTAACGTCACTATTTCCCCTCCTGGGATTTGTAAAGTACTGGTATCGTCGAACTTCCGCTCAAACGACATAGTACGAATGCTCTTCCTTCCGACTTTCAATTGCGCTCGAGGCTGGTTCATACGACCACAAGACCAAGTGCTTCGCAGCTGTGCTCGGAGACCACAAGAAAAAATGTGAGGATTTGCTTAGATTGTAAAGGGTATCAGCACACTTCCTCATTGGTTAATGGCATGCAAACAAGAGAAATGGTGCTAAAATCTGACTAGAAACGCAAGAATCACCGATCTAGGCCCACCCCCGTCACACCTGAAAAACATCCTACTGTCCTATCTGCTATCGACGCTCTAAATCATGCAAAAATGACGAAAACGTCATCCACCACTGTTCACTAGTAACGTCTATTCTACGGCATGCTTAAGTTGGGAAAAAATGACGAAATTTTCACACATTTTCCGAGGATCGATGTTCATATATTGCATCTCTCTCTTCATTCGAGAGAGAGCGTGTTCAGTGTCAAATTTTTCCATGAGAATTATGTTCTAAGATGATGTATGATGAATTAATGATACTATATCAGCCGTTTAAGCAATTAACTATGATTGAGTGGTTTAGTAACGAATACGAGTTCGATAGAAGTAAACAAGCAGTTATTTTGAATGATTACAATTCCTTATAGAGACAATTTTCGTCTCATCGCTGGGGTAGACAAGCACCCATGTCATTTCGCTATGACATCCATCTGAAAACTAGTCATGCAGATCCAACAGGACCAATGCGAACAAACGGTCTCCGTCCTGTAGCGGAGACACGGAAGTGAGCTGAGTTTTGGAATATTCTTTTGAATGGCTAATAAGTATCAATCATTATTAAGACTGACTCACATTGTGTCTATATTTGCTATATTGAACTAAGTGTGTGTGGATGCATGCGAGAGAATGACATAACGTACTGAAAGCGCCTCAACATCAGAAATACATTTCAACGTCCATCAAAGCAAGAGATTTTCTGCAATCCTTTTAAACAGGTTTTATTAATCCACATGATTTTTTAAATGCTGAATTTTGTTATCTTTGACAAACTGCTATGTGTTTGAAACTTTAAGAATTATAATCATTTGGATATTTTGGTATTCCCACAACATTGCGATCAAAATCATTATGATTCCAGCATTACAGGATACATATAATTCCTTTCTCTATAGGCCTGAGGATAGGATTTCAATTCAATTTACGAGCTATTTTAGAGAGACTCCATCAAATTTCTAGGGTGTGTTTCATTTTAAGTAAAAAGATAATTTTCAGAATATATATGCACCATGAAATCAAAGAATGAGTTGTGCATTGGTACTTAGACAGGTAGCTTTTCTTGATAGATACTTTAAAAAGTATTTCAAAGTATCTCTGTTATAAAGAAATATTTAAGTCGCCTGTTAAATGTCTATATGAGGGCATACATGCCTGCGCATGGTTAGAGGCGCACATAGAACTTTCACTACAATATAATACTCATGGGATATTTTCTAATCTAACAGATTTCGAGAAAGACATTGTCGAATTGACTTACTTTAACACAGACTGTGCGCACACATTTTAGTCACTAGCATTTAAAAGACTGTTGATTCAACAATTCCCCCATTACTTTCAAGCAAAAAACTCAGAAGCGCGCAAGGCATGTTGCTGCCCTCTATTAATACTACAGTGTTTCAAATTAACAGCAAAAGTGGGAGTGATAGATGCTGATTATGTAAGCGGTGTAGTCAGCACTATTATGCACAAGATATCAGTCATTCAGATCGGCTAGTACTATAAGGTCTCGGAGAATTACTAAGCCTCAGGGAGATCAAGAGCTTTAAACAGAGCTTCATATATCATTATTAGATCTAATTAGGTTAAAAGGTGAATGTCTTACGTAATATACATGTAGATACAAATCAATAAAATTCAATGTACAATGGACTGAACAGGAATGGAACATATACTGCTAGTGAAACCACAAACTACTAGTAGCAGCCTAAAAGCGCAGAAGTAATAGCAGGAAGAGAGTTTAGACACAATAACTTGCTAATGGCCTAACGCAATCACATTCGCACCTATACCCAACTGAACTTCAATTTTTAAAAAAGACGACAATTATAGAACGACCCATCGAATTTCACTTGTTTGTTGAGTTTTGGACTCAATTTTCTAATGTAAAAAGCTTCTTTGATATTTAAGGCAAATCCATCACTATCTGATGCCAGGATTTTGAAATTTTCAGGGTTACATCTGCAACTACAATTCAGTCGGTGATCAAAGATCGCCAAGATTTCGGACTTATGCTCCTTAACTCTAATGTTTAGGTGTCTGAGAGTTTTACCAATGTAGGTAAAGCGAGGATCAACCTCACATGTGAAAAAATATACATCACCTGATTTCAACATTAAAGGAGTTCTGTCCTTGTTCGAAAAGTAGCTTTTCAACTTTGTGCAAGTGAACACCCACCTAACTTTGCTGTCAGGATCAATCCGATTAAAAATGCTCTGAAGTCTCTTCTTAAAGAACAGAGACTGCTGTCCAATAAAAGGAATTTTAACAACATGACTGTATGATTGATCAGACTTGACAGAAGGGTTAGAAAATGTTTCATCTAGGAATTTTTTGGTGGTATCCAAGATAAATGAGGACGGGTAGTCATTGGCTTTGAAAATGTGACTCAGTTTATCAATTTCATTGTGGAAATTAAGCCAGGAATTACAAACTACATAAGCTCGGTTGATCAAGGTTAGTAACAGGCCTCGTTTCCATTCTAAGGGGCAACAGGCAGCGTAATTCAACACCAGATTCGTGTACGTGGGTTTACGGTAGACAGTGGTGTTCACAACATTGCTTTCGATGTCTAAGTTTATATCCAAAAATGGAATGGACTTCATACCTATTTCTACAGTGAATTTGAGATTATCATGCCACGAGTTGATGTAATCCAAGAAAGTCGAATGATCATCATCCTCAAACATCACAAGAATGTCGTCCACGTACCTAGCATAAAACTTTACGTTCCGACAACTCTGCTTCAAGTATTTTCTCTCAAGTGAACCCACGAAGAGGTTACTTAAGGTTGGGGCTAACGGACTGCCCATCGCCAGACCATCACGCTGAACATACAAAGTATCATTGAAGCTGAAAATGCCACCAGTAGCAAATTTGAGAAGATTCCTAAACACATCTTGACTAAACGGCGGTTTAAGACCATCACCATTGTAGACCTTCTCACAAGCGATGTTGATCGTTTCATCCAGAGGGACATTCGTGAACAAGCTCTTAATATCAAAGCTAACTAACTTGGAGTCAGGCGAGAATTGATATTTCGAGATAGCATCAATCAACTGACTATTACTTTGGACTGAAAACTCAGTATCAGTAATAGGTGTGATGAACTGATTACGATATTTCGCTAAGTTATACTCAGAGAAGTACCGTGACTGGCGACAATAGGTCGCAGAGGAGTACCCAGTTTATGCAAGTGAAATTCGATGGGTCGTTCTATAATTGTCGTCTTTTTTAAAAATTGAAGTTCAGTTGGGTATGGGTGCGAATGTGATTGCGTTAGGCCATTAGCAAGTTATTGTGTCTAAACTCTCTTCCTGCTATTATTTCTGCGCTTTTAGGCTGCTACTAGTAGTTTGTGGTTTCACTAGCAGTATATGTTCCATTCCTGTTCAGTCCATTGTACATTGAATTTTATTGATTTGTATCTACATGATTATTAGATCTGTTCATTATTATGATTTATGACATTTTTCAAATCGGGCTGTTCAGTGTGTGAAGCTTTTATGTTACTGCTCCCCCTTCTGGTGGCTTGGACGGTGCTGACACACATTTTTCTGGAGCGCTGTTGTACTTTTAGTCCGGATGCCCTTCCTACCGACTTCCAATGACACTTTCGGGGCTCGACCTCTGCACCGAAAGATCGTTATGCCAGGCACTTAACTACTGTGCCACAGGGACCACAGCAGAAAATTATCAACATGATGTAATTTAATGAGTTCATTTTGTAAAGTTGTTCTGTGTTAGTATTGCTTTTCAAGTATTTATTTAAAGTGAGGCTCGCCTTGGGTGTGGGTCCGCCAGGTGCAGATTGCACAAGATGGAAAATGACAGGAAAGCAGACGCAGGCAGTCGGTCATCTTTTGATGAGTGCGTGTCTCTTTGTATACATTTATTTTATGAAGTACAAGTGTAATTATTTTCGTTGTTTGTTGTCAAGTGAACTTTTGAATCAACCTGTCGTTTTTGCCCGAGTGAACGCAACAATGAGTCCTCAACAGCACTACTGAAAGCTATTTTAGATTTGCAATAATTGTTAAATCTTTCTTAATATATTGTTTCTTCGCACGCAATTGGACGCAAGTTATATTATGCTTAAATTCACTTCTATCTACTCCATTGTTTTTGACTTCACTATAAGCGGTACGTTGACGAAGTTTCCGTACGTCAGATCTTTGATCTATCTATGGAGTAAGTCCCCAATTTGTAAAATTTTTTGAATTTACAGGGCTGAAAACCTCGGTTCTGGAGTACTCGATCTCGCAAACTCGTTAATCACATTGTTTTTCATTTCAGGAATCATCCTCTGTTAGACGACGAAGAGTATCAACTATCAAAAATTGTCCCTCCCAAACAACAGTATTGTAAGTCAATCTTTGTATATTTGATCTCTAAGCTCATTACGCATAATCCCCAAATGGTTACGCAGCTCGCATATTTATCAGCCAATGCTACATGCTTTGGTGGCGACAGTACACACGCACTATTGTGTAAGGTGTTTTACAGAACAATTATCTTCCGACTAGAGTTCATGAACTAAGTGGGCGACAAGCTATAATTGTGAGGATATTTAAAAGCTGTCATTATTCCGTTGGATAATCTCCAATTTACTCTTTGTAGACGCCGTAATGACGAGGAATTACAGTAGTAAAAGATAAGAATGATCAATTCATTTCGTCTAACAGATCGAAATCCTTTCTGAGTCACATTTCTGAGTAAACCATTAATTCTAGACGTGGTCGACCAGACGACAGGAGATCATGGTCAAATTTAAAACAAAAAAAAACTTTTCTTTTTTTCCAGCCGATTTCTACATTCATAGTTCCAAATTGCACAAAATGGAAGGTGCTTCGGCGGGATCCAACAGCGAGGTGCTATAGTGAGATGGCACTTAGTGAAGTTTTGTATAAAAGTAACAGTGGCGTTCTATACCAACTTATCAAAGATAAGCACGAAGGCATAGGAGGCATCGTGACCTTTCAGGTCGGTTTCATCAACAAACTGTTCAGTAGAGACAGCTATGGCAGAAGCAAAAGCAATCATAGCACACATCTAAACCGACAAGCCCACAATCAACAGAAAGTTCGAACTTCCATTATACAACCTGTCGTCACAATTTGATAACAATTCATAATATGAGAACATTTCTTAATATAACCCATTCTTTTTTGTAAAGCTTCCCCAAGCTTCCATCGACCGTTCAACAAAGGAGAGGGGTTGCTTTTTGCTTTAAATTTGATTATTTCTAGGGCATTTCACACTTAAATAATGAGATTGTCATACAATGGCTTTTCTTGGCATCTAAGATGTCTTCGACTAGTTTTTGTTGGCGGAAGAAATCTATTTTTTTCATTGGTGATTTTCAGCATCATTTGAAACCTTAAACGGACCACGAATGAATGGAAAGGAACATATCGTTCTAAGAGTATTTCATCTATATTGATGAGGGAATCATTAAGATCAAATGTTTAGAGGACATGTGACAACTATGATAACCTTATTGAACTAATGCATTAGGTATCATTTCTCAGCTACTGATGTAAATGATGCGCAATCACAATTTTTTATTCAGAAAAAATCCACAAAACATACAATGAGTTTCGGTATAATGGCGCTTCATATGTCTATGGTTCGTATGCTATTTCAAAGAAAATTGAAAAATTCTGGTGATGACAGATCCATTTTCGGATTAGTTTTTAATGCGTTCCCTGACAAAAGAGCGAATCAATTGCTATGACAAAGCGCAGTAGCCTTCATGCGCATTGCCCTTCCTTATCGGCGCAGAGGCCTTGCGGCAGAGAGCTCCCTCTGCGTCCAGGAGACCTGGGTTCAAATCCAGGACGGGTCAAACTTTAGATTTTTAAAATAGGTACACTCTTCATTCTTGCTTAACACTCAGCACAAAATAATATGAGTGTATTAAATGGCCACACGGAGGAGCGGCGTATCGTCGAATGTGCTTCCGAGTATAAACGAGGAACATTTATTTTTTCATCAATACAATGACAAGACCACTAAATTGGTAATGGGACACCAATAGATTATACAACTTTGGAAGAACAACTAAACGCCCTGATGAAAAGATAAGTCAGAATGATTCACTTCAAGACAAAAGTAAGTCTGGATTTAATTTCTATGTTATCATGAATGGATTGATGCCTAAGCAATTGAAAGAATTGAATTAGTTAAGCAATAAATCAAGGGAAATCAGATCTATTTCTATGCAAACGAATAAAGTCTGTCTATTTTCTGTATTGTTGAAGCAACAAGTTGCATCATGACAAATATTCTGTTCTATTTATAATGAATTCCATCAACCTATAAATCCACTTGCAACTTTATCTAGCGACATCAATGACATCGAGGTGAACCGACCAACAATTTACCAGACATTTTCAGGATTTATAATTCTATCATTACAGGTGAGACGTTTTTTCTACTCTAAAAGTTTACACTTTGTATTCTTGCAAATAATTTTGATATGTATTGATGCACCCTGGTCGGTTCACCTCATCTTAATAATACTTAATAATTGGGAAGACTTTTAGTACATGGGACAGTTAAGTTAGATTGTACATACTCATATAATGGTCAAAATTGTACCTCCGATGATGAATGTACAGGGTGAGCGGAAAGTCTCTCCCTGATTTCGAAAGCCTGTAGTTTCAAAGCAAACATATTTTTAAGTCTAATTCTTCGTCTCATAATTAAGAATGTACCAAAGTTTTATATCAAAACAAGCATTTTGATCTACTACAATCTATTCAATCGCTCAAGGGTTAGAGATGCTTTCGTACAAAATTGAGCAAATGAAATACGAAAATATAAATGAATGAGCTAAAAACTTGCAAACACTGTCTAAGTTTATGCTGAAGCATAGAAATTGACAACAATAAAACCTCTAGAATGGAAATTAAGCTTCATGCAATGCACAATAACGGCACATAAATCGCACGCATTTTCACTTAGATGCACCTGCCAACTGCTGTATCATTGGGTTAGAATCAGTCACATGAGTAAATCGAAGCTTTTAATTGGTTCTTCATGCCCCAACTTAGTTCCCCCGGATGTGCCGCGACCTTGAGTCAATTTCCATTCTAGCGAACTTCAGATAAACAGTTTATTTCTATGTGCTGAAGTGAATGTCCTTGTGGATTCTATTTCTTGGAAGCAACCAGCTTTTGATGATTCTAATTTGTCAATGCGATGGAGAACATAGCTGACCGGCTTCAAAGCGACCAGATTGAAATGCATGTGCCTAGACTAACGACACCAATGTCGTCCAGATATCTATGCTTTTAAATGCTTCTGTGCTATGTGCAAAACCATTGTGATTAAATATCTATTGTCAAAATAAATCGAATAGTTGGATTCATATTGTCTGCTTTTGATCAATACGATTCACTCAGATGTGTGTTAGTGCTGAAAAATATGATATGAAATCAAGAGAACAGAAGTTTATTTTCATTTTTTCACTTCGCGATGCTATCAACCGAATAACGCATCTCCATTGTCCTGCTAATGGCAGAATTGAAATCTGTGACATCTGTCCAGAGGAAGTGGCATTCTCTGCATGATAACAAACCACCAGCAGAAAAGACCATTCGATAGTGCTTCAAAAAATTCAAAGAGACTGGATCTGTTCACGACCGTGACAGAAGCGGTCGACCATCTCTAAATGATAGTGATGATATGATCGAGCAGCTGTTCAGTGATTATCCATCAACGTCACTTCGTTCAGCATCTAAATCAATTGAGCATGCCTTATTCAACTATCCGAGATCACTTGAAGAGGGATATAGGAATGAAGCCCTTTCACAGTACAACGGTTCAAACCCTGTACCCATCTGACAAAGCTGCCAGACTTGAAATGTGCACCGAGTTTCTTACCAGAATAGCGGAGGATGACGCCTATCTTAACGTATTTTTTCCGACGAGGCGACATTTCATCTGAATGGCCGCATCAATCGCCATAACTGCGTTATCTGGGGAAAAACAATTCTCATGAAATTCACGAAGTTACAATAAAATCTCCATCAGTTTGTGTTTGGGCAGGGATGCATCGCGATCGAGTGATAGGACCATTCCTATTTGAATCGATGGCCAAGGCCAAGGACTACCTCGAAATGCTGCAAGAATTTGCCATTCCTGCGATGAAGAGGATGAAACGTTTTTCAAAGACCATCTTCATGCATGATGGTGCACCATGTCATTGGGCGAACACGACGAAGTCTTTCCTTTACTATAACTTCGGTAACCGCTGGATCGGTAACAATGGCCCATTCCATTGGGCTCCACGAAGTCCAGATTTGACCCCGATGGACTTTTATTTTTGGAGTCACGTTAAATCTTTGGTTCAAAAACAAGCGCCTACCAGCATCACGGGTCTCAAGTGTGCGATTCGAGAAGCGTTTAATCAACTTTTGTCATCGCATCTTGACTCTGCTTTTCAGTCGTTCGAGAAAAGACTTGATCTTTGTGTGTCAGTTGATGGATGTCATTTTGAGCAATTGCTGTGACTAAATAGATTGTAGTGGATCAAAATGCTTGTTTTGGCATAAAACTTTGGTGCATTCTTAATTATGAGACGAAAAATTAGACTTAAAAATATATTTGCCTTGAAACTACAGGCTTTTGAAATCAGGGAGAGACTTTCCGCTCACCCGGTATGTTAGCATTTGAACAATGATTCAAGAATAATTGTGCATCGTGCAAATGTACATCGTGCATCGATGTAAAATTATATGCTAACAAGTCTCTGAAAATTTTCAGATAGTGAAGTCTTCTATTCGCCACCTTGCCTTCCCATTGATGTGTGAATTTCGCTTTTTTCATATGTTACCATGTAGTATCGTCATCGTCATGTTTGCCCAAAACCTTTTTTGGCGGTGAACAACTTATGACAAAGTGAGGATGTCATTAGATAAGTCTGACGTCATTTCTGCGATGAATATCAAGATAGACATTTAATAAATTATCGGCTGCAACGCATCTGCCTGCGTGATGTATGTCTCCAAATGGAAGACAGATATGGTACTGCATGAATGCGACTTTGCAATGAGAAGTCTAGTTAAGTACTTAAAAGCGTTTGCTTTGAAATAGAAACGACTTCAAGTTCATTAACATCTTATGGTAGCAAAAATGAGTGACAGACTAACGTGCAGAGCAGGAAAACTTTCTACTTGGAAGCGACAACTTATTTTGCCTCATCTTTAGATTTCCATATCTGCTGCGAGTAAGCGGGTTCACAATCAAGAAGCTCGCTCTGCTTTCATTCAGCTTCATAATTTTTGAGAATGAACTGACATTCAAAGATGTGGGAAAAAGACGTATCGAATTGCATAATTATGTTGTGTATCAAATGCTATATACGATATTGTGTAATTCAACTGACGGTCGGGGCAGTGGTATTTGGATTTATCTTATCCTTTTCTAAGTGATTGATATAAAGTCGGACGCATAGTCTCCTTTCTTACAGTATGAATCACTCGCAAAAAGTTAGGAGAATTCACTACTTTATGCTTTCAAACTAGTCTCTAATTTTCAGAGAAGAGGTTTTATGTGATCATTATTAAATCAGATGGATTACACTCGACGAAATAGGAGCGCCCATCACTAAAAACTGCTCCTCTGACTAAATCTTCAACCCTATCCGGTACATTATACAGTAAATGCAACACAATCTTGCAACTTTTTGATGATTGAAGGAACTAATACGGAGATGTCTACCTTCAGCTCTCAGACTTAGTTAATGAAAATTCATTTGCTTGTCAACCTCTGAAAACCAGAAACCAGCAATTAGCGTAAAAGCAGTTGGCTATCTTTACAACGCTCACTTTTCTAAATGAGATACTTTGTTAAAAATCTTGTGATTTAGTCCAACCATAGTGGCAACGTAATGCATCCCTAAAATTGTACTAATCACTTCAATCATACTCTATCTCATGCTGCTCAACAACATGTCCAGCTTGATATTGAAACTTGGCTTAAAGCGATCGGACTCAGTGAATATTTCGCTTTTAAAGCAAGCAATCAAGATTTATGTTTTTTGTTTATAAGTTGAAATTATCGAAATAATATCATTTTTCAGTCTTTCTACACACAAAAGTTAATGTGATTTGTAAAATATATTTCGCCGATCTGACCTTTTCAATTACGATAGAAAGAAAATCAAAAAGTTTTGGAAATCAAATGCAACATCATTTGAAATCTTTACACTAAGTTACAAGTTATTACTGTCATTATCGATATCTAAATGTAATCAGTGTAGATATTACAATACAACAATTAGTGTATGTTATAATACTGTAATATTATAATGATATTTATCTAAATATCTGTTATTGTAATTCAGTGTAGAGATTTCAAATGATGTAGCATTTGATTTCCAAAACTTTTTGACTTAGAATTTCTTCCTATCGCAATTGACAAGGTCAGATCAGCAAATTATATTTTGACCAATTACATTAATTTTTGTGCGTGGAAAGACTGAAAAATAATATTATTTCAATAGTTTCAACTTATAAACAAAAGAATGACAAAGTTTTTCTTTGCCAAATCGATAGAAGTAACAAAGCATAATCAAGATTTGATTGTAATTGAACAAGGGAAAATGTACATATATTGCAGCAAAGTTAAATTAAAAGATTAATTCATAACAAAGATCCTGTCCCTTGTGGCGTTAAATCGAACATTTCTTTTCTATATAGTTGTGACCATAGGCGTCGATTCACTCTGAACCCAGGGGAGGGGCGAAATTTCTTGATTAAGTACGGCTTACTTTCTCATATGGGCGCATTACTCATGGTCGCACATTTGTAAAACCATGTCCGCCAGAATCATATCAACAATGCTTTACCAGATATTGCATATTGAAATATTATATATACCGGCATTATATGATTTACAGTTGTTGAACCAGGGAAAACCAGATGTTCGGTTGTGAAAAACGCAAGTTATGCCAAATTAGGATGCATTTCCCTTACCACCTGTTAGCATGGTCACAGGTCAAATCATATTCATGGCACAGGGTTTATTCAAACACCGGCATTATATTATATGCAGTGCATTCGAACTTTTGAATGAGTGAATGAGCGAACGCGGTTTTCAACCCTGAACTGACCGAACGGGATATTCCAGCTTCTATCACTAAAATGAGAACTAGAAATTTACTGTTCATGAATTGAAGAATGAAGTGAACTGATGCTTTCCCAATTCTCGATCCCAGTTCCTATCGATATATTGACATTAATTGTTTTTTCCTATGTCTACAATATGATGGATAAATTCGCCAAAATGCAAATGATCAATTAACGCAGACGGTATTTCATATGATAAATTGTTGATCTGCAAGTGGAGACTGCAAAACAAAAAATCCAGGGGGGGCGAAAACATAGTCTCTTCCCCCCCTGGGATCGACGCCTATGGTTGTGACCGCTGTTCTATGCGGTGCGTCGGTGCCACTAAGAGACACTTCAATACTCGTATCAGTGAGCATTTGCGTGGATATTCCTGTGCTACAGAGATATCTATGCACGAGCATAGCCCAAAGGCTGAAAACTTCACTATTATTGGTCGCTTCAGACAGGCATTAATTCTTGAATCCATCATGATAATGGAAAACAATAATCTATTATCGAATTAGCGGAATGGATCACATGTTCTTCTTCTGAACTTGTGACATCAATGACGTAAAGTGGAACCATGCAATGACCTTGACTCCTTTGTGAAAACATGTAAATTTGTATATAATGTGAATTTTATGCGATTTTGTAACTTGTACCGCTGAGGATGATTCAATACAGGTGAATCGAAACTAGTCCGGAACCAGTATTTTTTCTTTTCACATACATACATACATATATATATATATATTAATCTATACATGCCGAGACCCCGAAAGGAAAAAATTCAAGAGGTGAGAACAAAATCCGACTTAAATCATTACGGGAACTACAAACGTTTCTGGCTTATTTGCCGTCATCAGTGTAGCATACCCTATTGTAGAGAATCAGTAAATCAGACGCCGATAAATCGTCATCCGACCTCCAGACATCTACAATTAATGAAATAATTCAACTCTATTAGAAATAATTAGAATAAATAATTATTAATAATCAATAATATTCTAATATTAAAAAAAATTAGAACGCAACACGAACTAGCTATTTGCATTCGTGTTTGCAAGTTCAAATTTTTGAACCCGAGCTCTGAGAACAAGATGCGAATTATTTCATTAATTGTAGATGTCTGGAGGTCGGATGACGATTTATCGGCATCTGATTTACTGATTCTCTACAATAGGGTATGCTACACTGATGACGGCAAATAAACCAGAAACGTTTGTAGTTCCCGTAATGATTTAAGTCGGATTTTGTTCTTACGATTATTATTTTATTTTGTTTATACGATAAACATATAAATAAATAAAAATAAATGAACCTTGTTTATACTCGGAAGCACATTAGGCACGGAGCCTTTCTTCCATGTGGTCGAGTTGTCATTTATTATACTCTCATTCTTATTGTGCTGAGTGTTAAGCAAGAATGCGGAGTGTACCTATTTTAAAAGTCTTAGGCTTGACCCGACCAATATTTGAACCAAGGTCTCCCAGACGCTGATCGAAAACTCTCCCACAAGGCCAAAACGCCGCTGATAAGCATATAATTGATAAAATGAATTTGCTGAATGAGTCAAAATTTCCATTTGCGTTAATCGTTGAATTTCTTAGCATATTGTACTTATACTGTGACTCAAACTAAAACGTACCTTTTTCTGGCACTGGGCCGCATCTTTTGAAGATATAAATGATGACGAGTAGAATAAGACAGAAAAGACCAGCGATGGATGCCAAAACAGCAATAATCGTCACATTTCGAGTGTCATTATTTGCCCCAGTTTCACGATCGGGTCGTCTAGGAGGATCACGTCGTAGGTCACGAGGGCGCTTGGTAACGTGTACCATCACCTTAAACCAAAAAATGAAACTTACGGTGCATGAAATATTAAATTGAATAGAATTGATTATATGATAGTTACATGCTGCATCAATTAAGAATGTATCAAAATATAGTGAAAATTCTCACCTTTTCCTTCGTTATGTGGGAGGTTCCATTGGTAGGGTTATCTTTCGCAATGACTGTGATCAAATACGCGCCTGGTTCAATGGGAGGGTTGTTGCCGTATGCAATTGGTAAACCATCTTCTCCAATTTTGCGATTTAGGCATAGAAGGCGATCGTTTTCCCTCAAAACAAACAAGCGAGTATTTTTATCTTTTCCAAGGCTGATATCGACGCGTCCATTTCCATTTTCGATCATGTCTTTGTCCTCAAAGTCAAGGCTAAATGGCACGCAATTCTCCGCTTTCGGATTCGCCTCCAACATCATATCAATTCTCTGTAGGAAAAAACATCCAGAATCATTGAAATCAATTCAGGCTACGTAAAAAAGGTCATGATTGGAAAATTACTATTTCAAGCTGTTTTGTTTCAAGTTTCGACCTCATGTTTGCAGGAGTTACATAACTGAAAAATGTTGTTTCAAATTCTGCATGAACTTACTGAATTATTCATCCACTGTTTCCCACTGAAGATTATCAATACGAATTCTATTCTGCACTACCTGAGATATTTGCTGTTCATCAGCAAACACATAATAGCTGCTGTATATATATATACATAAAGTATAACATATACATAAAGAAATGTACGAGTGTGTATGTGTCTATATCAATTACTTGACATCAAAGGTCTGTCGCAGTATATTGAATATCTAAAGAGAACGGCAACTATATTAAATCAATAACAGGTACCAACACCCTTGATTCCCCGGCCACACTCGCCTGACTAAGGAATCGAACCGAAGTCCGCGATGGCGACGCCAAATTCTCAATTTCAGTTTATTACCGAGAGCTGCTTTCAGTTATTTGAAGAAGTGGTTGCCCTTTCTTTTTGAAATCCTGAGACTTCACCCGCACAAACTCAGTAAATGACATTTCCTAACAGTCACGGTAACATAGGAACCATTTTCATCATGTGAGAATTACTGATCACGCACTTAAATTTGAAAAAATGACTTTAGAGCAGGAATGCGGAGACCCATCACTTTGATAGGACTGGTAACCTACATCGTAGATCATTACAGGCTTACCTGAACCTATCTTTAGTGATCACTGCTATATCAATTATCAATCATTTTCGATGAAATTTGATCAAATGTCACTTTCAGTTGGATGCATGCGACTCGGCTCCTCCCATCTTGTTGATGTGTGCTTCACACGGTTTTTCTACAGTCCCTATCAGGCACGAAAATCCCCATCCTTCTTCAAAAAATATGAGTAAACTTTCGACTTTAATATGCACTTTGGGGGAGCCATCACACACCATTAACGTGAGGGTAAGAGGTAATGTTCTCAAACAAGCTAGTATTTCATTTTTGTCTCTGATGTGACCTTTGGTGCGTAAGTGTGATCGAGACTAAGAAGGCTTGTCTTCTCTACCAAATCACCGAGTGAAAAGACAATCCTTTTTTCACTATCACGGATTCACGGTTCATTCCCTCAACTATTACAAGCTTTGCATGCAGCAGTGTCTCTGTACTTTTGTTTGATGGAGAAAGCTGGCATCAAGACAATGACAGCTAAGCACGAGGATAAATAATTTGTTTGTATTATCTTTCGGATTTAGTTATAGGCCGGAGTCCTATCATTTGATAGAACTCTGACTCCGCACCCCTGCTTTAGAGTTCAGTGTTATTTTATTGAAGGAATAGAATAAAATAGCAATTTCCTCTCTTTGGTTTTCAATTGAATTTCTTAATTGTCATGCCACAGGGCAGCAGAAAAAACATGCTCAGGCCGCATCTACACGAGCAGTAATTTTCGTGATTTCTCCCTTCTTCACAATTAAATCGTCACTATGAACACTTTTGATAGGAAAAAGAGAATCAAACCGACAGAAAAATGATTGCAAACACCTTCAATCATTACACTTTAAACCATGTTGTCCGATTACAAAGACTGACTATAAATGCGAGGAAAAGTCTGTGTGGGTCTTAATCCGGACAGTAGAGGAAATAACCTTCAAGTTTATTGCAGCAGCGCTAAAGAGAATATCGGCGATGTTGATTTCATGTGAGATATTCAAATGGCAATTCTGCACAGCTGGATATCAGCGTCAGTTGCATTTTGAAAGAAAAATGATGACCACGAGGGAAAAATGTTACCAATTTTCCCGTTGTTGTAAAAAGTGCGGCTAGACGTTTTAAGGACAGACGTGCTTTTTATTGCAGTCAAGGGAATTCCGACTTTTTTTACTATATCGTGCGTCCATGACTCATAGAATGAATTTACCTTATTTGCATATCAGTCTTTAAAAGGACGAGTCATTCAAATCAAAACGTTTCTGATTAAAGATAAGACTTAATCGCACTTGTCCACTACCCATCAAAATAAAGTTGACTAACGGAACGAAGTTTGATTAATAGATTTATCAAATGAATGGCAAGGACAGCCACTAAGAATTGCAAACTGTCGAAGTACATCACTTCGCTTTAATGAAGTTCTGATTTTAGAAGTGCATTAAAGAAGTTCAAAAAGCTATTGAAATAAATTGCGCAGTTATGTGAAACTCTGCAATGTGCCAGCGATCAAACCGGTCAACCGGTTAATATTTTATTCAACCTCAACGGACTTTAAGTAGGCATGATTTATTCCAAACTATGTGCAGGATCTAAGGCAGATGAAATGTGTTTAGACACATTGGAATAAATCGATATCGAAATTGATCTCCATAGCAGAAATAGGTCGATTCGATTCACCTCTTTTGGTAATGATTTTGTCACAGTCGTTCAAAAATAGGAATTCTTAGAAATAGCCAAAAGTAAAGGCAAATCTAATTAGCGCATGTCAATTTTAATGTCAATCTAATTAGTGCATCTAATTTTGTTCTTTATGGCACACTGCAAGCACACGTTTGCATTTTTCTAGAAATAGCATTTCACTTTGTATAACGCGCATTATGTGGTGATAATGTTGACTGATAAATGACCACTGATAAATTCTGTCTACTAGGTGGCTTTATAAACGGGTTATAACAGCGGAGTTTAAAAACAATTTCGTCGTTTCCCTTGAAGTTCAGAAGTTGGTTCATTTTTATCCAACCATGCTTATCAGATGAAAAAAGTGATGAAAAATATTCTTTTCCATAGATCTATTCTCATAGATCACTTGAAATAGCTCTGGAGTATCAGTTTTACTAGGCAACTCCCTACCTCTCCACAATAGCCCGGGGAAAATAGGGATAATGCATAATCACAATGCAGACGGCGTAAACTACTTTCAGTATTAGATTTAACTTTGAATTGCAATGCGTGACTCAGCACATCAGCGGTCTTGGATACGTTTCTCTACAAGTGCTCTATTTGTTTGCCAATCGAATTAGTCTATGTAACAACGGACTTCTAAAGATTGCTACATTACCTGGTTATCATGATTATTGTAAGTAATACTATTTTTAGAAGTCCATAATCTAAGAGTACGTTTACACATGCATCTTTATTGTTGACACTACTCGATCCATGACGAGCCAGAAAAATGGCAAAACAGTGGAAACAAATGCATGACTTCAATAATCGTGTTTCGTCGTAATCAGACAGAGTCCGGACAATAGCAATCTGATAAATGGTGATAAAGAGAAATGCATTGATCTCATCAGCCTATAATCCTCTGAATGTCAATAGAAAGTTTCAGCTGAAGCTGCACCTGGTAACGCACTTTAACTCAGTTCGGTGATTCTCGCAACCGAGCTCATGCTAATTTAGTGTTACACAACTTGTAGACTTTCAGGCTCACCTTTTTTCTTGCATGACGCTGTTTCAGTTCTGGTTTATTGTCATTCTTATCCAAAATCGTGACATGTACAATAGATTCAGCGGGAATTCGATTGGGATTAGTTACAGGCACTTCATTCTTGGCTGAGACAGTAAATACAAGAGAATCAACTTCTTCTCTATCAATCTTCCTTTTCGTATAGATTTCTCCACTTTTGGGATCTATCGTGAGATAATCTGAAGCTCGAAAAGGTCGGTTGGTATTGTAATTCGTAAGTTTGTAAATAACTTGACGATTTTTGGGATCAGTGTCCAAATCCGTGGCTACGATTCGACCGACGAAGGTGCGCGGCTTACTCTCTTCCTCTACCTGAAATCAACAATGAATTCAATTAACATCCAATGTGCACGCGTTATAAGAGCTTTAACAATCCAAAATTCCATTTAATTATTATCCAACATTCGAAAGTGAATTCAGCTATAGTTCATAGATAAAATTTTTCCACAGATGTATTTCAAGCACATTTCTTCACATGTCATCTATGGTAGGAAATAACTTTTACCTTTAGTTAATGAGGCCTGGGTAATGTTCATTTTAGCTATAATGCTCGTATGACTCATCTGAACCCAGACATTCAAATTTGTCTAAAAAAGTCTATTGAAGTCAACCGAAAATACATAACTTCGGACTGTCGTAGATTATGGTACCTTCTTTCCACAAATACGATTTTATACAAACAAATGAGCAACGAATGAATAAGAGGTTATATATGAACGAATGAATAATAATATTAGTTATGTAAAACAAATTTAATTGAAATTGATGCATTGATTGTATTGTGATGATTACTAGACACGTAGATAATAAGCTTGTTTTTAAAATGCATGTTGCAAATGTTAAGTGTCATCATAGATTGAACATTTCAGGCCTATGTCAAATATTATTTTTGATAAGGTCTTCGCGAAATTCATATTATTAGCGACTTCTGAGTGTCTGAATTGATGAATCTTAGAATCCAGGGTGACAAGCAGCTATGTGTGACAGCGAGGGTGCCATGACTCCAATTGGGAGACTGTCTTATGAAGTCTTTATCAAGCAAGCAATTGTTGAGATTTTATTCGATCATATTATCAATGTAATCAATTTATAAGTGTAACCTGCGAACACGGTTGGCAGCATTCACGATGCTTCTGGTTTTTTATCTCAAGAGCTTCTATGTGAAAACTGATTTTTATGATTAGGCGGAAAATATCCAAATTCGTATAAACTTTTGCAGTCTTCAACATCTAAAGAGAATGACAGCTATTAAGTCAATACAAAGCACCAACACCCTTGATTCCCCGACCGCACTCACCCGACCTAGGAATCGAACCGAAGTCCGCGGTGGAGACGAGCTCGCACCATCTTCACTAGGCCACGCTGACGGCTCAAAAGAATGCGAGTGAAGGCAGAAGTCATCCTCAAGTGATATCGACATATTATTGTCCTATTATTATTGACAGAATGCTACTAGCATTCATGTTGTAGCGGCCTAGTGAAGAAGGTGCGAGCTCGTCTCCATCGCGGACTTCGGTTCGATTCCTAGGTCGGGCGAGTGCGGTTGGGGAATCAAGGGTGTTGGTGTCTTGTATTGACTTCATAGCTGTCATTCTCTTAAAATATTCAATGCACTGCGACAGATCTTTGTTGTCAATTTTGCAGTCTTATGCTGTCCATCTTGTTGAAAGCCGCATCTCATGAAGTTAAAACTGAACTTGGCAATTCTCGTGTACACAGATTGACTTAACCATTCATTATCCCTACTGTCCATATCCAAACTTATATAGCATTTCTTCCAAGCATAACCTTAAATTGATATTCTCATAAATAATTCAAGCAGAAATGTCGCTGCCGAGTCAATTAAACTTAAGTCTAAAAAGCAGGAAATGTATTTGAAGTCATGCTAATCCTGGAACACCATAAACCACTTAGATCTTTGTGGAGTTACATGAATTTCAAATAACAAATATACGAATGTATACAATTGACCCTTCGTAAAGCCCTTCAAAAACGATTCAATAATTTCATCCTCTCTTTCATCTTCATCGAGTGAATGAATTTTGAATAACCTGTCTGCTCCTTCCAACGTTGCCAATTCGCATGCAGTTATTCAGAGGCTGATAATGTGTCGATGGAAGCGACTCTGATGCCACCTTTTCATCGCTTCGACTACTTCAGGAAATGAAAAAGAAATTTCCTCAAGAGAGGCAGGCAAGCGTTCTCATTTCCGATCTACGGACAGACGTGCGATCCCAACCATCATCGCCTTTGGGATTTCCAAGCTTCGATTGCAAAGAAGAGATGAATGCGAGTGAAGGGGATCCCTTCTGCCTACAGCAACAATGTAGATATAAACGAGACTATGATGTTACCTTCTGGTATGTTAACTTGAGTCTGACACTCGCTAGGATGATAATCGCATGGACAGAGGTCTCAGTGGAGCCTCAAATATCAAATCACAGAAATGATAAAGAACTACTCAAGAAAATAATCCGGTGACCCGAGTCCAAAGAAATTGGAAACATAGCAATGGGTAAATAATGGCCTGAAGCGCAAGGCGGATGCATGAATTAGATTAAGTCGGATGACGATTTCGCGCGTACCAGTAGAATGAAATGCAAAATTAATGGAGGCCAAGATGTCAACCTCATTATCGTCGATTGATAGCAACGTGATTATAGGATTATGAGGAGTTAAGAAATATCAGGATTCTTAGATGTCATTGGAAAAGTTAACACATTGTAACAATGAGCAAGTAACCATGAAAATTGAGTCTTTATATGCAAGAGTGGAATGATTCACTATTGAGTGTTTGTTTGTTTGTTGCCTGTGCACCTTTGCCATTGGTCCAGGTTTCTATAAAGTTTTACTATTATTGCAGAGTAGCATACGTGGTCTCCATGGTACATTGGCTAGGGATTCTGCCTGAGAATCATTGGGCAATGTGGTCGAACCCCCAGAATGGCCTTGTAAGTCAGCAAGAAAGGCATCCTGACAGAAAATATCACGTCGTTCTAGCTTAGTCTAGCCGTGTCAGCTTCTTTCAAGGGCCAGTGGGGAGAAGTGATTCATTTCATTCACTCTCAAAAAGTAGACATGCGTCGAGTGTCACTTGACTGACATTTACACATGGTTAACATAAAGAATAAACAAAAACTTATCTATTGATCACATGGGATGAATGTTACGCATCATGTGTACAAAAATGATTAATCAGAGGATTCTCGTAGCCAAAATGAAGAAAAATAATGACATTGTTTACAGTACAAAGAACGCAAATAAAATTCAGATTGACAATTTCACTCAACATAAAGTTTAACATTGAATCACATTTCATATGAAATAGATTTTCTGTGTTCGATGAAGATTAAGTATACAAAGAGCTGTGAATACATTATATTTGCTTATGTACTCTGTCCGTGGTATTGGCTTCTCAATCTCTCACAATACGACAACTTCTCTATTACCATGCATTTTAAACGGATATTCTTCTGCTTTCACACACGCTACTAATCTAATACAGTCTTTGCAGCAGCTGGTACCTTTCTTTTGAGAGCCTCTGATTCATTTATCAAATCGTTTCAACTACTGACTGTCCAGGAGGAAAATGTGTCATAGACAATTACATTTTGAATAGGCTTAGCTCTTTACATTTCTTTGGATGCATTTGAAGTTCACGAGAAACTCACAAATCATTATTATGGCGGATGATAAATCAAAGCACAATGAACATATTGCATTTATTCATTTATTTATCACATGAATGTGATTACAGTGGTACTTTATCAAACGATTTCAAAATCACTACAATGGTATCTTAGATGTGAGATCGTTGATATGCGACACCAAGTAATCATTTTTTCAGAAATTCCACAATTACTGCATTGCATGATTTCTACCGCTGTAGCATGTACAAGTGTAACCCCGAACTCATTCAAGAGTAAATCACTTGGAAATGTGTACGGATCGAGGAAGATCAACTGAAAACAGCTGATTTTATTTCGTCGTAAGTCGAGTCATGCAGAAGCCGGTCTTAGCCGTCCGTCTCTTGGCATCATGTTATCTATTCACACGTTTGAAGAGAATCAATCGAAATCAGCTGCCATAAATCTCACATATGAAGCAACACCGTTGAGTGTCTAAATTGTAAGTACGGGTACAACGCCGTGATTGAGGGTCCCGACACGCTCTGTCGGGTCCTGTGCGTCGATGCTGAATACAACTAAGACAGTGCAACCTCAAAAATCAGTTTATAGGAAGAACCCATAGAATTTTCAAATACTGCTTTGTTAAATGTGCAAATGCTTGTCACACAGACCATATCGGCTGAAACGACAGAGATTTTTAACCGAAACAATATTCATCTATCTGCAGCCATACGGATCGGCTTAAGTCACGACTAGGCTTGACTTTGTACATCTCTAAAATCAATTGATATGCGCAATTTTATGGAGATTTTACTATCAGTCAAGATACTCTGTATATCCAACGACGTGAGGTGTTGCTTTGTCACCCGACGCAATGGACTTGTGGTAGAGCGCTTGCTCGCCCGGCTTCCAAGAGACGACGGTTCACGCAAAACTGGATCAAACCTAACTAGAAATTTTGTAACATGCAAACATTATTCTCATCATATTATATCTTATGTAACTGCCGATAATAGAATCCAAGAGTCGTGAGAAGAGACATACCGCGACATGTTGCGTAGACCTACTCCTCTACCTGCTTGTATTACCTGCCATGTGAAAAATATTGTCAAAATGACTTATAGCTTATGCAGAATCGTAACGCGACTTGCGAGCGATGGTTTTGGCTTATGGCTAATTCTGTGTGCCTCCGGCCTTACGATTCCTTAAAATGATAGTCTCCACTAGGGTTGGAGTCGACCGCAGCCAGCCTATTTTGATGACGTCGGCCTCCGGCCTGGCCCAGGCCACCAATAAACCGGCCGGTTCTCACCTTGGTCTCCATAAAAGAGCAACCATCATTAATCATTATCACTGAGAGGTCATTGGAACGGTTAGATTTAAAGTGACCGATGAATTGAAAAATTACTACGATTAACATTTTCAGCCGGAATCAGCAAGAAGTTAAAACATTTGACAAAAGTTTAGTTTTCACAGATTCCATTTAATCACATATTTTACCGCCATTAGCTATAGAATTCGATTCTATAGTCCGTTAATCACCGAACTCTCTTCAGAAGCATTCATTCAATAATTCCTCGCAATGAAAAACATGCGAGATTTGTAACTTTCTAGTGCAATATCAAAAAATGAATCCGAACCTTTTAATAACCAGGTTGAGCCTATGTTTTAATCATAAACTGATCACAGGATTGATAATTCTCGCAAACAGTTTCGCCTTTTGTTCAATAATTGACTTATACAAGGATACGAATATTAAGAGTGCATATATGAGTTCAGTTAACTTGGAAATCGAAAGTTCGAATCTCCCATGTGGAGCCAACATTTTGCAGCCGTCATGATTTGGTGTTTCGACATACTATTTTTTTCACTGCAGCGGTTTAAAGTTATAGACATTAAATCAATTTAGACTTCAATAATTTCGTTAATCAATAGTGAGATAGAGAAATAATTGCATCTACTCTTTTGAGAAGCAAAACGGATGGAGGAATACGAAACTTCATTAATTGTGCAATAATTATCCAAAAGTCGGGATTATTGCTTGACTCTGTCCAAATGCTGAATCAGTGTTTGATATACATCATTATTCCTTTGGGAACTGTCACTTTATTGAAACAGCAACTTTCTTATCATTAATTTTGCCACTTCCCGATCTACTATAAACCAACTTTCAGATAACCTTTTCGCATAACTTTGAAACTGATTAAAGTTCAAGTCAGAATCAGAATTGTAAAACCTTTAAAAAAGTCGTCATCGTCGTTTAAACTTTACATCTGTCGTCCAATTTTCATACACCGTGAAAAGCGTTTTCATTATCGTAACTCTGATAAGACAAACAATCACAAGAACAGTATGGATTTCTTACATGTCCCACGAAGGGTTTACCCTTTTCTCTTTACAAATGAGCAACCAATTTTTCTCTAGTGTTTACAATGAGAACTGCCTACTGCTTTTAGCTTTGAGTCCGAAGCGAAATATTCCATCGCGTCAAGCGCTGTAGTCGCTTGTACGGAAGAGTGCAAGCCATTAGTCCGTGATAATAAACTCCGCATCGTGCAGAGCAAAAACGGAAATTTTAGTATAACACATTCTTTGTATAATTGATCTGCTTCGTTGCAACACTGTATTATCTCACTTTGTTCTTTTAATTCTCTACTCTCCAATTCTGTTTGTTTTCCCGCTCTATGTCGTACAAACTAAAAATTACTGCACTTTCCAGGTAGGCGATTTTGAATGGATGCTTGAAATCACGATTAATGGGAAATTACTTAGAAAAGAAACGTAATCTCAAGAGATTGCAAAATAATTAGCTTTTGATTCAAACTACTCGATAAACAAGCAAACAAAAATAATAGCAGAAATAGTGTGTTATGAAATTGACTCACACTAGCTTCAGTAATGAATGACGAAGCCTGTTGTGATAATGCGAATGGATGAGTAAATCTTTCGAAACTGAATCGGTGACTTTGTGGAGAATTTTCTGATCAATTGTTTCAAATATTGATGCGACGAGGACCAGGTAACTCAAATACATGCGCAATTAAGTCATTTATGACATTGAAAGTTGGACCAGTGTTATGACTACAGATATCATAGAACAAATAAGCTAAGTAGATAATTTCGCGGAAATGTTAAATCTTCCGGTGATCTCGTGGCTCACTGGATTTTGGCCATCATGATAGGAACCATCAGACTTGAATTAAGGTTCTGAAATCCAACCACAATCATGAGGAGCCATTAAATATTGGGAAGGAAGATCTTAGAATATCCTTTTGCAAATATCACAGATTCACAAAAGCAGACATCCCCGTACTCAGGTATCAATGTTCGGAATCGAAAATTGTCTTAAAATACGGATCTAAGTCAGCGATCACTCATCCGGTGGCTATGCGTGGTGAATGTCATAGAAGCGTTTAACAGACAGGGATTTTAAATCCAACCACAGACAAAATGATGGAAATGACTTAAGTTCTAATACTTTAATACTGGTTTTGAATCACTGATATCTTGATATTAGTAGTTAGGCTTGGCGGTTAATGGAATGTTGTCTAGGGGGATGAAGCCATCTGATTGGTAGTGGTTGGTGATCCTACATCACACCGTAGACCGTAGATAGCTCAGTTGGTAGAGCGTTGGCCTAAAATACCAGAGGTCGGTGGTTCAAACCCACCAAGTCGCACAGTTATTTTCCGTCTGTTAAATTAAAGCATGTGACTTTTTTCTTTGTGATTTTTCAGAACAAGATAGTGTCTGACGATAGACCGGTGAGATTCTCTGTTAAATAAAGAAAAACATGAGAGATAATGGGCCAAAACCAATATGAAGAAAATATTTCCCGTTCATCTTTCCATTATTCCTCATTTGTCGTGTAACATTTAACTTATCTTCTTCATCTGTGTTCAAATTCTGTTACAGGAACTTTCATAAATTTAAAGATGTCAACTCATTTGAGAAAGTCTCCCTTTAATGGATGTTCCGATTCATGCACGTGGAAAGTAACAAAATAGTTCTTTTACCAATGAATGTCTTCATAAAGATGAAATCAGAAATAAAAAACAACCGCATGTGAATCTGCCATTACTTTACACCTTCCTTAAAAAAGGAACTATCTTCGATGAAAGCTTTCCTTGAACTTCTCTAGTAAGATTGCAACATTTCCTAAGTGACAGGAAAATACAAGTCAAATCATATGCCTCAAATCATCAATAGCCAATTTTGTATACAAGTGTGAATCGTGTTCTAAATTACAGTCTAGAGACAAGTTTCAATATTGTCGCGTCGGCTTGGCTTGAATTATACAGTCAATTAAATGAAATTTAAATTGTATATTCTATTGACTTTCTTCACTTCTCTCTATATATTTTAAATTGAGTACCTTGACCCTTTCTGCCTCAAGGAATTTCTTGGCCACAAAATAGTAGGTAAAATAGCGTTAAGAGCAAGCACAGGGACGCATTTATTTTGGCGAAATAGATAAGTCATTATCGTCCTATGGACGGGAAACTTGGACATGCACGAAACAAGCATGCTAAAAGATAAATGCCCTAGAAATGTAGTATTATAGAAGAATTTTGAAAATTAAATAAAGCATAATTAAGATGAAGAAACAGTAAATACAAATTTCTTTGAGCGCTTTTACGAATACTGCACATAACAAAGAAGAAATTATGCTAATTTGATGATTTTTTCACACTGGCGAGGATTCATCACAGTCAACGATAGGAACCTAAAATTGACGTAATTTTGAGGTAAGTATACAAAGCATCTAGGGTCATTTAAAAGGTAAATAGTTCCTTAACTCAATTTTTTGTTTGTAGATAAACAAGAAGTCACCAACTCCCGCATCAATTTTATAAAGCCTAGCTACTTTGACAGTTCAAAAAATGTCCAAATAGGCAATAAATATAGTTCAAAAAGTAACTAGAAATTGACTATCACATTACTTGATAGTTTCATTTATTACAATCCGCGGGAAGAACAGAGCTATTGATTTGACTGTCTGAGTAAGGAGCTGTTAAATATTCTTTTGTTATAGCTATTCGCACAGGTAGGAGACAAGGAACGTATAGCCTGAGGAAAGACACCGGTGTTCTCAACCTGATGAAAATAATTGTCTGTGTTTGCACAAAGAAAACGATGATAGCTAGCACAAGTTCATTCCAACAATATCCGGCCGTAAATTGCCAGTTCGTTCAAAGGAATCTGAGCAGTTAAATGTGAAGGAGAGAAATGTAAAGTTAACTTCTGTTGATGTCAAAATGTCACATTCTCAAGCGTCTGTTATGAATTCTTATACATAATGACCACTATGTCGAAAAAAGTCTGCTGGAGTCATGTACAGATGATTGTGGCTCACAACAAATTGGGATGTGGTAAATTTGTGTTATAACAAAACGCGATCAAAACTTGCCAACTTGGAGCCACCTTTTGCAGGCATAAAACAAAAATATACAGTTAAATTTTGTTGTTATCTCGCTAGATCCGTGACAGCATACTGTATGTCTTCCCTTGGTGTTACTACAGGCTCGACCACAAGATAGTGCCAAGGTCAACAGGGGCAACAGCACTCTACTACTTAGCAGGGATTGTCAAAAATTCGATGCAATTTTATTGATCTTTTCAATCCAATTAATTGAAATTAGAATTAGCAAGAAATCAATTAATTGATATCAATAAATCTATAAGCAGAGATTGGACATCTCGCAGATGATCTAGATATTGGAAGCGTGTGCGCTCGCCTAGCGTCCTGCTGTCAGAGACAGGCTTCCGTGCGAGACATGGACTATTGAAAAAGGTTGTCCAGCTGCAAGAATTCCCTGTGCGGGATTCTTCATGATCAAGTGCGGCACTTATGGGTCATCTCCCTCCCCCACCACGTTTTCAAATTTGTCTAAAATCCGTAGAAATGAATCAATTGTCACAAAAATTTAAGCAGAAGTAAGATTATTCTCTACCCACATGCAAAATTTAGGTAAATCGGATAAGTAAAGATAGTTTCTGACTCGGATCTAATTAATTTATTGGTCGAAAATAAAAGGATTTAAAGTTACAGCGTGACGGGCCTTCGGCGTCCAGCGCCTTCTTAACGGTCGATGGTCAAATGGCGCCCCCATCGACAACAATTTGGCCATTTGACCATCGACCGTTAAGAAGGCGCTGGACGCCGAAGACCCGTCACGCTGTAACTTTAAATCCTTTTATTTTCGACCAATAAATTAATTAGATCCGAGTCAGAAACCATCTTTACTTGCCTGTGAAATGCATCGCCTGACTCGCAAACTGGTCAACTATGTCAAATCGGATAAGTACTTTTTGAGTTAGGAGCGATAAATTGAAGTGCAACGATGCCGGCAGCTTGATCTGACTTCTTATCACCTCACCATCGGAGCAGAAAGCACTTGAGGTCAACAAAGTCATTTCCCGACAACTCGTGAAGCGATGATGACCAGGCCACACATCCCTTATATTAATATGCTTGGTTTGATGAAGGTGTGTGGCAAGGTAGTGGTCGTGGGAAGATTTCAAATAACAGGGGATGAGACGAAGAGGGGGGGAGAACAATGCACACCTGAGTTACAATAATGCGTCGAACAGACGAAGTCAGATCAAACTGCAGACTTCGCTACACTTCACGTGATCGTCTTTCATGCAAAAAGTACTTGTCTGATCTGCATAAAATTTCGCATGTGGGTAGAAAATACACTTAAGTACGTTTACCTGAAGTTTGGTGGCGGATGATTCATTTGGGCAGATTTTAGACAAATTTGAAAGCCTGAGGGGGGGAGATAACCCATAAGTACCTCAAGTGTTACGTGAGGCCTACGGATAAATCCTTCAGGCGATATTAAGGAGGCATAAAAATTTTCTACTGTGCATCTGAATGATGTAGACCTAATTTTAGCATAATTGTGGCCAAATAACATTAAACAGAAACCGAATGTCTTTATGTGCAAACAATGTATAGTAATAGGAACTTGAGTCAACCAGCTAATTAAGATACGAAATTTATGTAATCAATTGATTGAAATTGGACTTGTAAAGCGATCAATTACTTGACATTGGAAGTACTTAGTAACCAATTGCTTGACATCAATTAGTTTTTTTCTGTGCTTCAAATGAATTTCTATTTTGCAACATGTTGTATCATAAAAAGATATCAATTAATTGAAATTCATTAGACCACAAGATCAGCTTGTTAATTCAATCCCATTCAGACTTTCAGGATGTCGCTATCACACTGTGTAACAAAATAAGCCTAAATTCGTTTTTCTATTCATTTTTGTTAAAAAAATTCTAAGACTTCGATTCAGAATTCCATAAATATAACGCAACAAAACTCTTTCCTTCTTTGCATATTTTTGCCCAAATTTAGACACAAAAACATCTTTTAAGATTTTGTGAGTGAGAATTTTCTTCACTATGAATTCTTAGAGGACATTCATGCGTAATTAACAACGATTGCAAGAACTGAAAGAGTCTGAATAGAAACAACAGCTAAGTACTTGAATATTCCACCCGAAAACGGGCTTCGCAGTTGAATATTTGAATAGAAAAGTCACAAAACTCCGAAACTATTAGCAATAAAGTAAATGGCCGCTGATGGTGCTTTCCATTATTGGGCATCCCTCATCATTAACAATATTTCAATCTGCTCATCTCTTTCCCAACACCATCTGCGACGTTTCGTACAGTATAGACTAGCAATGGATTGAGGACTGTGCTTCTCTTCATAATCAAAACAAATCAGAAATTAAGACGCGGATCGAAGCTATAATAACAACGTTTCCAAAGTAAAATCTCTGAGAATCCGCGCAGGCCAAGTAAATCCGCGCAGATGGACCCTAATCCCCTTTACATTGCAGTTTTAAGACCATATTTGTGATTTTCTGGATTTCATTTTCTTGCATATTCAAAAATGAATCCTACATAGTGATGTGCAACTTTTACTTTCAATCTTAAGTAGACTTTCGATGGAACCTGATTGGGTCACTATAAATGTTTCTATCAATAGGGTCAACATATTGTAACTAGTAGTACTAGTAGGTAACTATAAACAAAGCGTAGTGTAGTAGGTACTGTATTTTCAGTAATAATCAAAGACTTCACAAAACAAAATGAGCAAGAAACTATTCCGGTACCAATATCTCTCGAGTCAAGTGGCATGTGAATGTGACTACAACAAAAGGTCTTCATGATAATTATTGCAAAAAAATTCAAAAGTGGCCTCATGGTCCACGTTTTACTACATTTCACGGTAACTGAGTGTGAAGGACATATAGCTTATCTGAATGTAGATGTACATATTGACAGAAAAATAAATCTTTTTTAAGAAAAATTGTATTCATCTATTGAATTTATAACAACTTGAATTGAGGATGACGAGAAAATAGTCAGCACCAAGTGTCTTATCATTGTCTATGACGCCTCGTATCCATCAGTGGTTCGGTCGAAGGCAAAGTTCTGTTCAACTTTCTTTTGGACTCATCTTTTTTCGATGACACGGGAGCTGCATCTGTTATCGACTGTGCTTCTAGCATAAGCCTCTTGTTTTCCGCTTACTCTCGGTGAGTTTCTCTGCGGATTCCTGTTCTTGCCTGACTCTTTCTCTTTCCATCTCTTTCTCCCTGGCCTTCAGATCTTCCTCTTTCTTTTTCTCTGCTTCAATGCGCTTCTTTTCCTTTTGCTTCAGATACTGCATGTAGGAATTCGATGCCTCATAGCAACGATCGAGCAACTTGCGTCCAATTGGGAACGTTGCACTCTTGTATCCGCGATTTCGCATAAATAATTTCACTGTCAGAATACCGTTAAAGTTGGGATCCTGCTATCTGTTGCGGTCTGTGGTCAAAATGC
Organism: Prostheceraeus crozeri; assembly: GCA_907163375.1. Classification (NCBI taxonomy): domain Eukaryota; kingdom Metazoa; phylum Platyhelminthes; order Polycladida; family Euryleptidae; genus Prostheceraeus; species Prostheceraeus crozeri. The sequence goes on along the minus strand of CAJQUW010004361.1, from coordinate 65,455 downwards.
GCTTCATCGAGCTAAACAATCTTTCAGTGTCAGCGTTGCCATGAGGTAGAATAATGCAACTTTTGGCCAGTGCGCTCAAACTATGGTAGGCATCCTTCGAGGCTATCTGTTTCCAAAATTTGGGCAGGTCGACTTCCTCTGTGTCAATTTCCGCATCGCTACGAAACTTGCGCCATTCAAGAAGAAGTGCGTCGGCGTCGCAATCGAAATTCAATTGGTATTTGACGTGAATGAGATCTTCTTCCGCAACATTTTCCCTCTGCTTCGGATCCAAGAATTTGCAAGCCCTCAGAAGACGTTTACCAATAGGCAAGTAATGGATCAAAGATCGAAGGAGCTGGCCATAGAACAGACGAACTCGTTGAAAAAATAATGCACGTTGTGCTGCCGTAAGATGGTCGTTACGAAGAGCTTCTCTAGCTTTCCCGCCAATCAGCACATTATCATCCGATAATTGTTCAACATTTGGAACGTTATAGAATTCATCTTCATTCATCACCTTGTCAACATATTCTTGTCGAATAAAGGAACAACAGACGTCCGAAATGATCGATATCATACGATCATAGATCAAATGTGTCACAGGAGCTGACGTTTGAAAGAAGATCTCGAAGTCTTTCAACGTTTTCAGGGCGAACAGAACAAAATTCATATAAAGGGGAGAAACGGCGGAATCTAGGAATTTCCGTACTCTCTTAACCTGTTCCTTTTTCTGCTCCGAAGCTGGCAACGATGAGAAGAATTCAGATAAAGCGGGAAGCAATTCCAGAAACCGCTGAACCACTTCATAAATTTGAAGCCATCTAGTCTCCACTCTACGCAGAAATTTCAAAGGTTCCAAGTCCATCATTTTCTGAATTTTTATGAAAGAATTGGCGGCTTTGGCATACCGTAGATAGAAAAATGCATCATCGATAGCTTCTTCAAGCTCCTCGCCCAGTGATGACATCGCTTTCTCGACCGAGTTGCGGACATGGTGCATTGAGCAACCCCAACGTCGAGCAAGTTAGGATTGTCAACTTCATCAGAGAAATAGAGTACAGCATTACACAACAGAACATCCTTTGCATAGAAGCTCCTGGGTGCTGAGTGTCCAAGTGCTACAGGAATTCCTGCCGCTGTCGATTGATCTGATATAGGGATATGATGAGTTAATGAGATGATTCCACTGTAAAGTTTCTCAAAAACCTGTAAAATAATTATTTTCACGCGACAGCTCACATTCAAAACGAAAAAACAATGGAATCCATTTAAAGTGCGGTGTAGAAAAAATGGACCATCTGAAGGGCCGAAAGTGATACTTATGGTACTTGAGTGGTTTACTTATTCTCCCCAGCACTAGGTGGGCCTAATATGATGCAGAGTCAAACAAAGCGTGATTTGAAGTAAGTTTTAAGCATACATGTAAGTAAGTTTTAAGCAGCAGGGCAAATGTATCTTGATTCGCAGTCATTTTACAATCTTATGAGTAGAAAAGCTAAATTACCCTAATTTGGTTCCCATCTATTATTGAAATAATGCTGCAGAAGCTTTTTTCAACTGCAGAAATTAGCCCTTGCAGAGCATTCGATCGAGAGGAATCACGCTATTGATTAGTCGAGGGCGCACGTCATCACAAGGCAGACGCAGTAGCACCCGCAATTATTCGCTGAGACCTTCCATACGCAGCAATCACAAAGTGCGATGAACCGATGGGAAATGTATTTACCTAATATACGCACGTATATCGTTCTCTCTTTTGGTTTGACTTCAGTTTTACCACTGCAACCTGATGAAGCGGACCTGATAAGTCCACGAAAATTTGTACATTTCTTTTATTTTATCTAACAAAAAATGTGCTCTATCAAATGTACTACAGAAGCTGTACATTAGGTGAACAATGTCTAATTTGAAATGATTTCTGTGAAAAACACCACACTAAGATTCAAAACATACTTAAAACTGAAAAAAGAATGTGACATCAATATTCCGCGCAGCTTCTCAATTTTCCGCGCTTCCGCGCAGAAATCGGCAAAACCGCGCAGCTGCGCGCTCACTTTTGGAAACGCTGTAATAAATGACAGAAGCGGCGAAATGACAGATTCCTGTATACAGCACATGTGCTCCTAAATTCATAGTGCGGGAGCTACTGACACTTTCTTCCTAAATTCGCGCACGAAGGGCTTAATAGCATGGATTTGTAGATCTTGAAACGCTGAATCCAAAAATCAAATTCTTGATTGTTATAGCCAGTCGCTTTCGCTTATAGGTAAGGTTAAAAGATTCCCATTGAAATCCAATGGTAAAATTCAAGAAATATCCATGGATTGTGAAAGTTGAAGTGAGTCACATGATTCCGTATTTGATGTCTGAGAGCCGCTACAAAATGAGTAAAATCGCCAAAATTAAGTCAAAACATGAAATTTATTACTGTCGCATCCGTGCCTAATGTGCTTCCGAGTATAAACGAAGTTTATTTTTATTTCTTTTCCGGAAATTGCCTATCGGTTGCTTTAATACCAAAAATGTGCCAACGCTTTCCACCAAAAGTCTATTCTAACAGTTCTATTCATTGTCTACCTGCATGTCCGGGCAAAATGCTAGCATGAAATTAAAGAATGATGAGCGGAAGCAAGAGCTTTCAACTCACATATATGACTGATAACTGACTGCGTTTGACTGTCGATATCAGAGAAGAAGTCCCTCAGCGACAGCAGGAAAGTCGCTCGAACATTAAAATAAATTTTGTAACACAAGCTTCTAATTGATGCAATGCGATGTTGATAATATAGCCTACAATAATTTGAAAAAAATAGTAATTAAATTAAACTATTTTTTAATGATTTACTGTGGACCAATTGAAAGATAGCACCTCGCAGTACACGGGTCCCTCGTCCAAGTCTGATGTAATCACACAGTATTTGTTATCATTATTTTACTGTACCTCACAAACTTTTGTTTAAATCATGAGAAGTGACCTATTACAAAATCGAAAAATCGATGTCTACCCTATGATGGGAGAAGCAATCTCATCCAAACTTAGAATTTCGATTATATGATCAGTATCACGTTTCCACGATTCTTCCGAACGACAGCTTCAGTGATAAAAATCTGCAAATCGCTACTCGTCAACGGTCCAATAATCGAAATTTGAAGACACGCGTTGAGAGTCTGACATGATGCTAAAAGCGTGGATTAGTAGAAAATTGAGTGGTTCCAGTATCTGGCCGAGAAATCAAATGAATTCAGGATTCTAATCAAACTTGACTTCATTACCGAAACTGCCAAGCAGGCATATTGAGAGAAGACTAATTAAAGAAACAGTCAGCAATTTCTTAACTCTTGATGTCATCCTCTGCTAATACATGCAAAATTAAATGCTAGCTTTGAATTTATGCGTGTAGACTGATCAGTCTTCGACGTGGAGTGCTTCAAGACAACTTTAAAAAACTCTAAATTTTCATAAACATTAATTAAATTATCATCACCCTGAAAGTAATTAAGCTCTCATTCTTTGGTATCAAATGTCTAAAAATAATAAGACTTTAAAAGCAGGTTTATGTATGTATTGCATTACGCTTGTCATACTTATACAGAGACGACCAAAACTCTGGATGCTACTGTTATGCAAAATAAATTTGGATGCTGCATTAAGAATATTCACAAGATAAATAAACTATTTAATACTAAAGGCACCTAAGCCTACTTTAAATTTGACCCTTGTTTGGATACCACAGGGTGAATGTCCTACCTTTGTCCATAACAACTAATAAATCTCATGTTCTGTATCCTGATCAACAAACATTGAGAGAATTACTAATCATCGTCTAATTCATTAGCTTCAGTCGAAAGTGATCTTTGCAACATAATGCTTATAGACTAGGGTTCGTTCATCTTTCAGTAGTCTTCTAAGGTTGCTAGATTGAACCTCCTAGCGGACTGGTGGACCTTGTCATTAACCGCTAAGCTACGGCACTTTTACCTTATTACATTGAACAATTTCAACTAAAGTTCTCGGCTCATCAAGAATTTTATAACAAAGTTCGAGTCTTGGTTACAAAGTGAATATGGTTTCATGTATGAAATCTACAAAAGTACATTTTTATCTATTTAGTGCTCAAAAATATTAGTCAATGCAATGGAACATAGCACACCTGTTTGTTTCTTTACATCCCATCTTCAAAACAGAAAGTGTCCGATCTATAGGAATAATTAACAAAACCACTTCAACCCTGTCTCTATCATCTTAATAACGGAAGTTGAAGGAGACACTGATCGGGGACAAATGCACGAGATTCCGCGATCACGTAGTAATAGATTCAAGTCATAAAGCATTGAAAATTCAATATTGCGGCATTGTGAGCCAGGAAGATAGCTTGGAGCGTGTGATTTAGAGCAGCTTGGCGGATAAAATTCGAAAACAATCATCTCTCAATAATAAAGGAAGTTAGATGCGTGCTAGTCTGACGGGATTTATTATCAGACTTCGAGAGAAGACGGAGAATATAAATGAATGCTTTTCAAAGTCTTTATATTCTTATCACATGAATTTATCAATGAAGTTAGACAACTAAACAGGCTACAAAAATGTTGCTAATGGCTTTCATAAGATTAAGAAATTAGTGAGTACAATCATACTTGCCGAATTCTGATGGATCTTGACAGCAAAAAACTATCTATGCAAATACAATGTTGCTCTTACAATTGACGCATGGGATTCATTTGTCTTTTTGACGCTCATTCGGATTGACATGTCGTTGATGTGTTCTATTGATTCGGATAGACGTATTGGATGGGGCTGACATAGTCAAAGTTTGCAGGAATATTATGATACTTCCGGATGCCCTTCCTGCCGACTTCCAATAACACTCTCAGGGTTCGACCATACGACCAAAAGACCATAAATCCCAAGCACTTGACCACTGTGCTATGGAGAATACATCACGAGGGAAGGGCTCTGAATAGTATAGCATTCGTTGAGGGAAAGAAAAGTGCCTCGAAGATGTGGGAGACAGCATAACTTCGAGCATAACTAGCCTAGATTTCATCTCTGCATGAGGCATTTCTTGATAATATTGTTGAAGCATTGCAAGAAAAGACGTTGCTCACAATGCTAACATAAATGGGCAAACAGACCGCTTCGGTGCACAAGCCTCTCTTATTGGCATGCTCAAAGTTGATAAATGTTTCATAGCCAAGAATATATATTATAGGCCTATATTTGACGAATATCGTGGGCCCGATAGTCTTACTGGCTAAACACTGCTCTAAACACATGGTTCATTGGCCTTCAGATTAGAGGATCTGCATACAAGTCCTTATGCACAAACATCATTACTTGGAACCTACCCATGACTAGCAGAGGCCAACAGACTAAAAGGTGGCACTTAACCTTGAGATTTTGTACATATATATATGGTATATTACAATTTGTTCAAATCTGAAATCCTATCATGGCATGAAAATGTCCATGTCATTATTAGTTAGAAAACCAAATCGTGTTGCGCTTCAAACTACTCAACTATGAAGGCATCTGTTGCTGTTCCACTAATCAATCTAGTGAACGAGCACGACTTTGTGGCCTGAATCCAGTACAGTACTGCTTCTGTTTTCACTATAAGAAATCGACTTACGTTTCAACATTACGCGCAGTAGCGTATTTTGGGGGAGGCCATCGGGCCATACCCCCTTCAGGAATCAGTCGTAGGTTTTCGCAACAGTCCCAGTTACGAACGCTGCAGGATAGCGATCTCTCACTGCTCCAAAACAAAAATTATTTGAGATCGAGCATAGGAGAAGATTGAATGGATTAACCCATCTTTATGCAAACACAGACATTCAGATCAATCGCAACTAATAGTTTGATAACTTTGCCATGCGGAGAAGACGACGATCTGATTTTTTGTAGGCACAGATTCTACGCAATAATACAGACCAAATACTCCTAAATACCAAGCCCATTTCTGTTTCATTTGTAACCTGCAGATTTGAGTTATAATTTGGACTTGTATTCGAACTCATAATTTTGAAAATTTTGGCATAGCTCTTTATTTTTTGCAGAACATTTGATTGTGGAGGATACTCAGTATAGTATAAATACATCATATATCAGTACAAGCCTAAGTCATTGCAGGATAAATCAAATTAATTCCATTTAATTCAGAAAAGAAAACTAGCAATGATTTACTATTGGATAACAGGTCATTTAAGAATATAATTTATGCCCTCCTGAAGGAATTTCTGGATACGCCACTGATTACACGCTAGCTTAAAATTCAAAATGATTTCTATCTGAAAATGTCATGAAGAGGGTTTTACAATCAAGATAAGAGCTTCACGCTATAGAAGTGCAATTGTGATGGTTTCAAATAAAAAGTCAAGGAACAGACAGACTGACAGCAAGAAATCCGCTTTTTGACTTGCTACACGTCTTATCCCGGTCCTCCATCTGTCCGATGTTGTCAAAATGATTTGAGAGTCTCGCATTCAAGATTTTCGTGTCAATTTTGACATGTGAAACGCGAGAACAGATATCACAACACGCGCAATGAACGCATCTCTGTCTTGATGAACTTTATCGGAATTCAAACATCACTGTCATTCCAGACACAGAGCAGACAGCATTTTCGTACTGAAATCACTTCCGGACTCTACAGCGTTAGCCACCTCTATTCAAACTCTAACTAACAAAGCCGAGCTATTGCCGGATGTCGACAATTGTGTTTGACCTGCGGTTCATCTGCTCATGGAATGTGGACATAAAATACTTGATAGAACAATGGTGCCAAATTGACATATTCGACACGAAAACTTGTAGGCTTCCAATCTTTATTCCTGTACTTCTGTTTGCATGTATATAGTAACCAAAATGAGGAGCTAAAACTGAATTGTAAACCACTGTGTTTCTTTTGAATAATAGCCGCGGCTATCATTCGAGGGGAAGTACTATAAAACAAGTCCCATTACCCTCCCATGACAATTTTTGCCATTGCTCATGTTTGTCCATACGGTATTTTCGATGGGATGATACAGACGATTCAAAGTTTGGTCTTTTGCAAACTCATCAACGTAACTTAGTAAAGTCGAACAGATCTACATAAAATCGTGGAGTCGAATAGTATTAGATGAAATCACTGCGTAAAATGGTCTCTTTTTTTCTAGTAGCCAAAATACACTATTTAACGTTTCTGACAAAAACGTAGGGATCTTTTTGGCTGCATTTCGAAAAGACGAGTTTCCTGTAGCAAATTTTTGTGCAACTCATGTTAATAATGAGACAGCATTCACTAACTGATATTTACGTGTAAATAAGAAATGTACAAACCTTGCTTATACTCGAAAGTACTTCAGGAGAGCGTCTCTCTTCCAGTTGACCGAGCTTTATTTAACCCACTCTCATTATTTTGTGCAGTGTACCTATTTCACAAGTCTTAGGTTGGACGCGACCAAGGCGAGAACCCAGGTCTCCCGAGTGCAATAAGAATACTTGCACAAGGTCACTCTGAAGGCACAACTAACACTCTACAGCGATCTTCAACAATCTAATGGCTCAACGAGTTTAGATAGAAAAACCAACTTACATCGATGTAGTCATCTCATCGGCCCCTGGCAGAATAGCTTTTCTTCCTTTCCGGAAAATATACGGATAACTGACCGCGAATAACTTACAACCACGTTCCATGGTTTAACCAATCCAAAAAACCAATACACTGATAAAATAGTGTATTGAGTGATAACATGTGCATAAATAATGCATCGTGCACTTGATGACTTACCTCGAAGTTATAAGTCGACTTTTTTAGTACTGGTGCGTTATCATTTGAGTCTTGAACATTGATAACAATTGTAGATGTGGCACTTCTGGGTGGTTTTCCTTGGTCTTTGGCTATCACCAAAAATTCGTACGTATGTTTACTTTCGTAATCCAACGCTTCTCGAACAACAAGCGTTGGAGTGTGGCTGCTCATGGAGAAGAAGCGACTGTCCACTTTTCCAGGAAGATCTTTGAGTTTGTAGGAAATGACAGCATTTTCTCCCTCATCTCTATCTATAGCTTCTATCCGTTCTTTCATTTCTACTAATGTTTCTTTTTCGTTCTCCTTTATTGATCCAAAATATTTTGTTCTGTAAGATAGAATGACACGTGAGGAATCCGATGTTTTCAATATACATGTAGCTTTTTGTCATGTGTTGCGAAATCGTCACATAATGCATGGAGTAATAAAGGCCAAAGTGAGAGTGTCCCAAGAACTGGTATTAAGCCATCATGTAAACGCTAATGTCATTTCGACAACTAAAAATCAATTTATGAAATTCACAATTCTGAGCATAGTTTAGAGTGGGCACATTTTGACACAATAACCGATCCTTGTTGATTTCAGTTAACATGACATTCAAAAATAGACAGAGGATTCATAAGTTAGAGCGTTGTAGCATACTTTCAGCAAATGTTGTTGCAGAAGACAATCAAATGAAACTGATAATTAGAATTGGTAAGACTTATTTCACGATCTGATAGCGACAAAATAACGATTCTTGCTGTAAAAGCAATTCATCTTATACAATACTGACCACCTGGATGTAGGTGGCTAAATAGTTTCTCATCTAGCTTTCTCATGAAGTAAACCCAAAAAATTAAAATTCTTAAAATCTTAGACATGAATGTGAATAAATAAGGTTTGAATACGCAATATGAATAAATAATTACAATCGAAATCAAATATAATTTGTCATCTCAACAGCAAATACAGTTAAACGATTATTACATGTAAAAGAAGAAAGCATTCGAAAATCAAGCACACCCGTTCATTCAAGTTTAGAGAGAAAAGTTTTATATTTGCCCGTGGTGAGATTTTTAAAGAACACGATCCATCTCATTCCAAAAATTATGGACAGACTAAATCCTCCGACGCATTACCGTGCAAAATGTTTCTCCTACATCAACCTAGCAAGTGCTACCTGTGGCTCGGCATACAACTTATCAATAGGTCTAACAACAATATCAGCGGTCATCAAAAATTATTCGTAATTAATTGATTGTCGCCATAAAACAGCTGCAATCAATTCATTGATGAGATAGAATAATTGTTATTAATTGATTGATATGATAGAATAATTGCAATTAATTGATTGATGTGATAGAATAATTGCAATTAATTGATTGATGTGATAGAATAATTGCAATTAATTGATGGAGAAGGCATTTATCTAATTGACTGATTTAGCTGCAATACCATCACCACTCACCATTGTGGAAAAAGCATCTCACCTTCAGTGATTTATTTTGATACTAATCTTGCTAGACATACGCACGTATCTTATTCACAAACATGATCGCCCTCAGGATTCTAATCAGGAGCTATTTGTTGCACAGGATATTTAGCATCTCTTTATTACAATATTCTTGTGAGTTTTACGTTTTGTTATAGGTACATGTGATTATTCATTCACTTGTTTCAGTAGATAATTGATTATCACTACAATGAGCGTAAGCTTGTAATGAAATTTTTGAATATTCACCAACAATTAAGAACATTAAGTTACCTAAAATTTTCAATTTAATATTAATAGTTATTTATGTATTAATAAACACAATATCAATGTCAAATATGTGAAATAAATACAATAATATAAATGTAATATGAATACAAAAAAATATTAATATTTATAAATATATTTAATTCAAGTTACTTTCATTCCATGCAATGAGTCTACTCAAGTCTATCCAAATTGATATTTAGCTATTATGCGATTTGTAAAGTACGGTATGCAGGCCCATGCAGCCTAATTCTTTAAAGTGAAATAATTGAAAATCATGGGTTTACTCGATTCAAATAGAGGTGATAAATGATTGCAATTAATTGATTGATGACACAAATTGACTGCTATCAATTAATTGCTTGTCCAAAATGCTTGCAATCAATCTTTCATCGCCCCTGGGTTACATGGAACTATTTAAGGCAATTCAAGTCTAAATTTCTCAGATCCCTCAATCCTCATTATCGAAGAGAAAGCAAGAAAACAATTCTCCGCTTGAATGAGGAAAATTTATCTTTAGGTATTAAAGGATAGCTGCAAGAGTCTAATAACGACCAAGCTAGTAAATATAACAAAATTTCCAATTCTGCGGAATCGAGCAACAGCGTATACCATGCCTTTCTGATTAAATCATGCCCTTTCATACTGCTAGAATTGGGATGATAATACCTGATTGTCTTTTCTGTTCTATCTTCGCTTTTATAGCATTCTATTTTTTTGATATTTTCTTGTAATTGAATTTTCATATTGTAACTAGTATATCAAGAAATATTTACTATTGCCAGAAATTTTTAAAAAATCTACGGAGTCGAGCTCTTCTGCGTAGCTTCCCAATAAGTTACGATACATTCACCATGAGTTACCGCTGATTTTAGCTCAATGTAATGATGCACTGACACCATGCTCGATTAATGTTTCCCATCGACTATTCCGCCAAGGGATTCGGACAGTTTTAGCTTAAGTACTTTAGGTCTGCATAGCCGTATTACCTTGTTTGCTGCATTATTCATTATCTACTAAGTACTTAATCAGTGACTTTTAAGGTATTCTCTCAACTAGAATATGTGACTGATTGAGTGGAGGAATAAGACAGTGAGTGAGCAAGTGAAAGAATGGCAGGTAGAATTTGAAAGCAAATACCAATGAAGATTTCAGAATTAGAAATTATCTTGTGGAAGGAATGGCTGCATATTGCTCGTCACTGATATTCGAATGAAGACTGCTTTGAAGTGTCATTCAAATTGTTGGTCGTTTCTTAATAATGTGTTTTACATCCACCTGATAGATAGAATCTTTCTTAAGATATGTTCTCTTTTTTCAGCACTTGTTCGAGTGTGTCTACTTGGATAGAAATAATTACAACGAGGGATGAACAACCGATGCTTTGACGTCCTTTAATACTTGAGCAAAAATGTTAGAAAAATTCTTCGTGGAATGAGGCTGAAATCGCATGGGAAGACAAACTCATCTTATTCTCAAAATCCAAAACCTTTGTCGGAGAGTAAGACAGTTGGAGAAACAAATGAGACCTTCAGCTACGACTTATATCCTCTGAAATGTATGCGGAGGTATTTACGGGACATTTCTTTCCTCTTTGGACTATTCCGTTTCCTGGTAGGATGAACTTTCCATCTTTCACATAAAATCAATTTAAGTATCAAAAACACAATTTGACGACATGTCAAATTCCAGTCTTAAGTTATTCGAAAATGACGTTTATCCATCAGTTTCTAGACGTAATTACAAGGAGGGATACTTCATACAATGCAGGTTTACCTCAGTTGAACATGGACCGCGCTCCATACTAGAGGAGTGCTTTGGAGCGAGGTTTTCATTGTTTTGTATATTCAGCAAAGTCGAACAGCATAATAAAGTGGGTCAAAGACGATGCAGCGAAAGACATCACATGTTATAACTTTGATCAAAATATTCCATTTGACAAAACTGATTATTTACTAAATCATTGTCATAATTGCGCCTAAAAGCAAAAATCTGTTTCAGGATGATTCCTGTGCTCAACACTTTTCCTTAGATGCATGTATATTCGTATCATAGTTTTAGATATCGTTATCACCATGGTTATTAGGCGCAGTAAACACAATGAACTTAATGTCAAATGATGATACCGCAAAACCTCTAATAATCCACACTGGCGCCTTATTTTTCAAACCCTCCATGTAGATAAGTTATATAAGAGGGTAGCGGTCAACTTTCTAATTACTGTTTTGTTAAAAAGTGAAAAAATATTGATGCATCACTTTTTTGACATTCGACTTTTAAGCTACTAATACGTAAAATGCCTTGCTTCATACCGGTAGGGCAGAACATTTTTAACGCTAAATCGTATGCTGCGGTATTGGGATTATACATGCTCATTTAAGATAATGCCATGTAAATATATTTTTTAATATCGGCATTTAATATCTGAGATAAACCCTTACCAACTAACTATAAGTAATGGCTCGATAATAACAATGAAGAAGGCTTACACAATGCAAAACAGAGTCCGCTACGTAGCTTGTCACTTATTCGTTATTCATGGCTCATGAAAGCATTCGTGTGAACAGAGAATAACCGAATGTAATCAGTAAATTACATGTCAGTACATAGGAACAAACATATTTCTTGATAGACTGTCTGCTATTTATAATGTCAAAATACTTGAACATAGTATTTTGACCAAAATACATTTTAAATGCCAAAATAATGCATAGTTTTAAAGGTGATGATTCATTTGAGTTTTTATTACGGCATTGCGACATTTTCCTTTGTATCTGTTTCCTTCCCTTCAAATAAGATTAAAAATCGAATTGCTCTAATCTGTATCCTCTAAAACCTAAAGCACTTGAGTCATCAAGGCTCACCTAAGTCATCAAGGTCTGATTTTGGCTTTGGATATCTGAACCTAAAGCGCTCACTGAATCCAAAAGTCTAACTGAACCTATTCACCCAATATGGATAAGTGTGAAAATCAGAAAATTCTGATTTTGTGAAATAAAGCTCTCCTTACGAGAAGTGGAATTCCCTGATCGGTAGCGCTTCGACGAATCGACAGTGTCTGATAATTGCTTTCGATAAGGAATTTAAAAGTCTACATTCATTTGAATGAATTCAAATATTACTGCATCACGCCAGTCAGTAAAAGAAAGGAAAAGAATGATTGAGCTCAGAAAATCATTCATATACAGCGAATTGGCAGGATTAAGAAGTGTGACGATCATCTAAAATACGCTATTAAACAATTCATGTCTCCCGTTGAAGATACTGCCTAACGCCTCTATTGCTAGTAATCCAGATTGAGATTTGTTTGATTCTCGCAAACTTCGGTAAACGATTTTCCTTGTTAATTTACTAATCGAATGTTGACGACAATTTAGAAAAGGCGGAGCTGCAATCCGCGAAACAAGGAGCAGACAAAAGGATATGAGTGTAAGTTCCTTCCACCATATTATTATTCACACAACACACACGTTAATCCGGATAAACAGAGATATTGCAAATACGTCTGGCTCCATCGAAAGCTTAGAATGTATCAGTGACGCTTCGTCTCAACTCATGAAAGCTCTGAGTATGAAAGCCAGTGCTCTCCTACAAACGATTTGATATAAACGTACACATGAAAAAGAACGTCATCTGGTTTTGCACAGATGTCATAAGATCTTCGCCAAGTTGGACAACGCTTGCTTTGTTTTCTGTTCTTCAGTTCATGGACCCCCCTTCATTCAACAAAATTTTGCCTTGTAGCAGTTCACATAATTTATATAAGTTAGAAATCTTTTCGACGCACAATGAAATATGGCTTCGCAGAAAATGTTTCCCATAACTCGGGCCGTGCTATATGTAAGTAAGTTAAGGGGGAAGGGTCTAGACTTAACGAAGTAGCTGCTCATTAAAACTGCTTTCTGTTGCAAGGAGTCACGATACTCCTTCATGTATTCAAGCAGTTATAAAATTACATGCAAATTTAATGTTTTCTTCGTAGTGTTTAATATCAATATTCTCTGACTCTTTCCAGTGAAGATTAACAGTAAGTCATGCCGAACTACGGATATCATGAATACAGTAAAAACCACACTAGTAGGGAAGAATGTTATTCAAGCTTTCGACCGTCCTTCAGACGGTCATAATCATGAAATAAATGAAAATATTTACACCTACACGCCCACTTAACTCTGAAGGACGGTCGAAAGCTCGGATATCATTCTTCCCTACTAGTGTGGTTTTGACTTTATTCATTTAACTACGGGTGATAGTGCCTTAACATTACAACAATACGGATATCACCCTGTAAGAAGGCTTTCGAGCATGTTTTCGGTCCTTATTCTATAGAATTACGAGCATCCGAAAAAAATATTCACATCTTTCTATTTTAGCATGATTTTGATATAGGCTGCTGCACATTTTCCCGGTAACGTTACTTCTGATCATTCCTGAGAGAAATAATTCGCTTCTATTTTTCCATTTGCTTCAAAGATTTAGGTATTGTCACTTAGCATTCATTTTAGGTACTTTGGTATTTCTAATCTTATTCGATGTCATTCAGATATAATTACACTACACAGGAATTAACGGCGCGAAAAGTTTGGAGCATACCTGCTTCTCAGCTGGTCAGCGCGTCATGTCATACCACTTTTTTAAACAAAAAATTGGTAACACTATGACAGCATGGTGATGTTGATTCTAGTGGAATCGCATCTTACAGATGTGTTTCTCTTAAAGCGATGCAATCTATGAACTAAAATTGCAGCACGATGATCGCATGCTGACTTTCATTGTTTACAAAGCAGTTGTAATCCACATATTGTTTAATGATGTAAATTCGACTTTGAATTGTTAATTAAAATGATAGTGCATTTTAAGAAGTTGTTTAGTCAACCAATCAAACTAGCATTGTTTAAATAAGAGCCTTCGTTGCAGATGTTGTCACTATGGCAAGAAGCCATCAACCTGAAACAAAAATGAATTCCTGCAATAGCAATTTGCACAACCAGTGATAAAAAACTCTTATTTCTACTATCCAAATTTGTGGTCGGAAAAAGTAAGCCATTCCCCCTCGGAAAGAGACAAATAAATTCTTCAACAGGCCACAAGCCGCAATATCCGAAGAAGTTGTATCCGAATTTGTATCCGAAGAAGTTATTCTCGCTATTTAATCACGCAATATCTCAGTACTGCATCTTTGGGTTTATCCGAAGAATTTGTATCCGAAGAAGTTATTCTCGCTATTTAATCACGCAATATCTCAGTACTGCATCTTTGGGTTTAATTTTTCGCGGAGATGTATGGCAAAATATACATCAAGGAATAAGAAGAAAAGGCAATAATTAAATTTTTTGAAACGAGGTCTATATTTCCGGTGAGCAATAGTGATCAAACTTGGAAAATAGAGTCGGAAAAAGAAATGGAGGGAAAACGTGTAGAGACAACACAAGGATACATATGTGTATTAAAGTATGTGTCCTGCAACTTACTTTCGATCACCATGTTTTTAACTAATTCAAGATGATTTTTGCTGATTTCAAATAAACTCACCAAGACTCGCCGTCGTGTCATTAAGATTGTCAAAATTAAGTTAGAAAAAACCTCACATCGCAAGGAAGATGAAGTAAGTGAGAGAATATGTCAGGAGAAGCGCTGACGTCTAAAATTCTAACCGTCACCGCTAGGTAGCTGCTTAATACCGTCTGTCTACTCTTATCGTTTCAGACAGTGTAACTATTTGTCTCTCAGCTCTCTGCTCCCATCTCACCTGTTTCTCTTAAAAATGGCGTCATTGGGTCTTCCGTGACTTCGTAACATTCCTCTATTCAACTGTTTACACACTTGTTATTTGGAAACTTCTTTCTTCAAACAGACGGACAGGGCACATTATTGACGGTGGCTACGCTGTCCATCTCTTTCTGACACTGAGACATGACATTCGCTCGCGGCGGGAGTCAGAAAATTGTTCGAGCCAAAATGAATGAATGGTTAAAAGCTAAAAAAACACAAACAATATTTGTGTTCAATGTGTACATGACTGCGTTTCCTCTTCTATTGAGGTTCGAATCCCATAAGAATTTACATTGGAACCAATAACCTACCTACCAGCAAGTAAATACTAAAGAAAGAAGTTCACGTATGACCTCAACTCTAAGTTTGAATTTCACTTCGTGTTCCAATACCCGTTCACCTTCCCTCCCACAGTGCCAGAGACAAAAAACGAGGGTAGAATTCAAAGAAAAGAAACATGTATTTGTTGTCCCAGAGGTTCGGGTCCTTTCCCCATGGAATGAAGCATCGGAGGATAAACTTGGAATTCGTCTCTAATAAAGGCGTAATCACCAACGTTACATGAGAGCAAGAATTGCCGACTCAGGGAATGTGGGAGTCAGGAATGATAAGAAAATTTGTCGCATTAACAGAAACATCAAGCTATGAGAGAGAGTGAAGAAGGAAAGATTGACCGTCTTATCACGCAAATGAAGGTGTGAATTGAATGGAAATTGTTCATAACGATTAAAGCACAAGAGTAGAGAACCAGTTTTTCTATCAAGATCTGTCGGAAATACAAGATTCGCGACTGCATTATTCAAAGTCTACAATGGTAGTGCGTTACAGGTTTGAGTCGCCTCTTTGCTAATAATCCGACATGGAATGCAAGTCTCACGAAGGGAGCTCACTATGAGGGGACGTCAAAAATGGGATTTTGCGATGAGGATAATCGTGCTGAAAGATGAGATGTAAGAGTACTTACGAAAGAATGTAAAACTAGGACTAGAAGAGAGCATAAACGCTCGCTTCTCTCAGGTGTCTGGATTCCAAGGAATATTTAGGAAACAAAGAACGAATACAGTCAATTGACTTGCTTCAGCTCATGAGGTTGTGGAAAATTGCTTTGTCGTTGAAAGACAATACATGCAGGTGTATATTAGCTGACAAGTATACTGTGAAGTTGAGGAGGAGGGAAATCATTTTTCCTAAAATATATTTGGTCCCGCAGTTGATAGAGAGGTCAATCAGTATTCGGTGCCGCTCTGTCGCTGCCCCAGCCGACCGCTTTATCGACAGGAAAAGGTCTAGAAGAAAGGGCATCTGCTCTGTAAAGTACTGTAGTGACCGGACAGAGAACACATCCGAATTTTCAGTCCCGGCCTGTTTTATTTTAAGTTAGCAACTAATTGAACCAATTTGTGTAATGTGTTTGAAAAATCAATAATCATATTTGAAAATTCGGTCAAGATATTTTCCTTTCAGAATTAAGAAGATAGCATAAATATTCATTATCTCATGCACATAATAGTCACCAAGTAAATGCAATTTTCGATGAATACAGTAACTGTATCTCTTCAAAGTCGTAACTATAGGTATTCATAATTCGAAATATGCAAATACGAGCTTGCTTAGATAACTTATCACGTTGAAAAATGTGAAAATTGTGACATATTTTGCGATATCGTATTTCACGCTTTTACTTGCTGTGTGCAAAGCGCGCTGGTCTCAAAATCTTCTGATAGAGTCATTATTATGGAGGTGAACACACGTGCATGTTAGGGAAGCTAAAATCCTAGCCATCAATGCCTAGTGATAGCGTTCGTTATAATAGACATGATTGCAAACCGATCAAATAAAGCTCGATTATGCATCAAAACAGTATAAGACTGTCAGGGAAGATCGGGGCTCAGTCGAGGTGTTCATGTTTTCAAAAATCGGATTTAAGCCAGGGACCGGTTGTAATTTTGCTGTTGATCTAAAAGAGTTATTTGCATGCTACTAGTTTTGGAACCCGCAAATAATCAATTCTTTTTTAAAAGATCATTCGTTGCAACATCTCTTGGATCAGATTAAGTACATTTTGCAAGATTTTCTCCTTCGTTCAATGACATCATCAAATTTGTAACAAATACAGTACTTTTTGATTTCTATGACTTTCTATTCAGCATTGCTTTTCAAAATACCATGCTTTTGTGCATACTGTCACCGACGTCATTCTGTCTAGCGAGTTATGTTGACGCTTTGCTTCGCGAGATGTGTGTTTCAGTATGCCCTGACGACGCAGCCAGATTTGTGCTGTGAAACATGGGCTTTTAATTCATAATACATAGGTACTCAACGTCATGGAACAGATTGTTTTCGTATTGACGCCGACGTACTACCAATGTTCTCAAATTTGAAACAGTGAATCAATCAACCGAATCGATGTTTCCCGTGTGGTGCTCCCTGGTGCCTATTTACGACAGCTACAGCTTTCAGTTTCTTTGATAAACTGTTGATGCAAAATTTTATACGTTCAAAATTATCTAATGATTGAAATGCTTTGTATTTCATTTGCGCATGATATTGTCTATCATACATCTCCCTATAAATGCGTAAACCTCATTATCTCCACAACAACAAAATGAATCCTAAACAATGTTTCAAAAGTAAACTCTAAGACATGCAGTTTGACATTTTCAAGGAGTATTCGGCAACCTACATAGAAGTCAGCTGACGGTCGGGACACTTTCAAATGATATGTTTTAATGCAACAAACAAGAAGTCTCTCTTAGATAACAGTTCTAAACATCAGTATCCGGTACTCTAAATTCTGACTGAAGGAAGATATGTTTATCAGTTCAATGCATCTCGCTTTGAAATTCAATCGTTTCAATTAACGATACAGTGACGAGAAAGATTTTCCCACCTTCAGTGCTTATTACATCTAACTGAGACAAAATAGTGCATTTATAGTGAACCATGACTGATACTTTTCACATTGAAAGCGGTATATTCATTCTCATTAAAGTCTCAATATCGGAGTACGCATCCCCTTCATTACTTTTCTATTATCCATTCTAAGACGTCAACCTATTACTTTATCCATCACCAGGCGGTCCAAACCCGCCTGTAATATGCCTACAATCTAGCGCCCCTCTATCGTGCAGTAGCTTGCGTTTGACTGCCGTCACAGCAGGCCTTCAAACGTCCTTTGATTTTCTATCACTTCTCCTGACAGAAAGTGACACACGTTATGGGAAAAGGAAGACGGTGGGACCTCCTGGAGTGTCTCTCTGTATCAATGATGAGGTCATAAAGCTCTGCGAGTCTCACCTGGTAAATTGTGGGTCGTTGTCATTCAGGTCTTTTACTTGGACGGTTAACTGAGAACTGCTGGTTTTAGCTACTCCTTTGCCTCCATCATTACATTTGATGATAACTGTGTATGAGCTTTTACGCTCTCGATCGAAGGCAAGTTTACTTCGAAGATTGAACTGTTTGCTAGTGGTAAATTGGGGGTTGACCTGGAAGAAAAATTCATTAGTGGAACAATTCCGTAGCGTATACATGCACATGCTCACTGCACTTGATAAGGTAGAATTAGGTACTACGTGAAAATTGAATTTGGTAAATGTGGACGTGATACCATCAAATTTCGTCCTATGTAATACTCGATTCAAATATTGCGATGTTAAGCTTCAAACTAGCGCCTTGAAGAGCGGAAGTATAATCACTAATACATGTAACCAAAGCGTTACAGTATTATTCCTAATCTGACAATTATTCATTTCACGTACATTAGATCCCTAAAATCTTCAGGCGGTTCTAAACTATAGGCTAATGTAGTTTTTGATAAGACCACTGCCAAGATGGCATGCAACTTAGTAGTCTGATTGCGGAAAAATTTCGCTACATTCCTTGACTTATTTTTCACATATGTATGCAACATTGTTATAAGTAGCATACTCAGATCATTTTAAAACCATTAGAAAGCATGATATAAGGAAATCTACAGAATTGCCACTAGACAAGACCTCGTATCTACATATATCAGATACCTTTTACACTACTTAAATGCATCATTCTACATGTATTCAAACCTTGTGTTGAACTAGTAAGAACTGTTTCTTCTAACTTGAGATGCGATTCTAAGTCGCTTCGCTGAAAATCAGCTATCGAGTTGACAAATAATAATTTATCCAGATTGTAATTATTTATTTAATTTACACATACAATGCTTACTTATACGCATTCCTTTCTAAAAATGTTTTTACAGTTTTACTCAGCAATAACACAAATTTTGTTATGTTTACCAAAACACATTTTTCTTCACCCGGTTGTATATTTGCCAGAGACGATTTAGTAAAAAATAAAAATTTTTTGGGCTTGTAAAAATTTTTATTTTTTACTAAATCGTCTCTGGCAAATATACAAGTGGGTGAAGAAAAATGTGTTTTGGTAAACATAACAAAATGGAAAACGTCCACCCGTACACTGCCATCAATTTAATAACACAAGTCATTGACAGATTATGTGTTCTATTGCACTCTCAGGAGGTTGTTAGCGATAACAACTAAATGGAATAAACGATAGATCAAATTGTCATGCAAAAGATGTTCGTCTGATAGGATTAGAACCTGTGACCACAGGTTAACTAGACATATGCTCTAACAACTGAGCTACTGAAGTCGATCTTCGAAGTTATATGCAAGATAATGAACAATATAAACTTACATCTCTGATCTCCTCTAGTAAGAATTGCTCGCTTCCTTCAGTTACTCGGCAATCAATATCGTCCAGTCTGGAATCTTTGTCTTTAACATGTACTTGTGATATGACCTGATTTGCGCCTTGTCCTTCTGGAACAGTAACATGTGCGTAACTAGTACCCAAGTTCTTTCCATTTTGAAGGAATTCTATCTCCGGCTTGTGATCGTTCACATTCTCTACAGCTATCTTCACTTCTGCAGTGGATGAGGCAGGGGGTTGGCCACGATCTGTAGCTTGAACTTTAAACTTGAACATGTCTCCATCTTTTTCGTAATCGATTTCACGCTTCATATGGAGAATGGCTCCGTCATTTTGAGGCAACACCTGGAAAAACTGACTAGCACGACTGCCTTGATCAAGTATCTGGTAGTTAATTTCTGAATTCTTTCCAAGATCAGGATCTGTGACCTTAAAATTGATGTCAAGGTTGCTCATTTGTCCTTCTTGAATGGTAGCTGTGTATTGCTTTTTGTCGAACACGGGCTTATTGTCGTTGACATCTTTGACAATGATGGTGACAGACATAGATCCAGTTCTCGAAGGTGTGCCACCATCCTGCGCGACCAATGTGAAGCGATACTCAGGCTGTGTTTCGCGATCGAGTGTATTCTCCACAATGAGGTGTGGTTTCCCTTCACTAGTCTTCAATTCAAAATATTTTTTCAAATTGGTCGGATTGAATTTGTTCCAAGTATATCGCTTTACTCCGAATTTGGAGCTGTCTTTATCACTGGCTTGTGGAAGATCGAGACGAGTCCCGATATGGACGTTTTCAGGGACTTCTATGGTGTCTTTGCCTACAACAGACCTTCTGAAGTTAAATTGTGGAGGATTGTCGTTGACGTCTTCAATAGTGACTTTAAGGAAGTAGGATTTCGTCTGAACTCCGTTAAATGCCTGCACTTGCAAGACTTTGCAACATTCATACGGACCACACATCTTTTTTGTTTTTCTCTCGTTCTCTGAGGTACAAATCCTTTCTCGATCAACTGGTAATCCGACTTTGATTATACCTGTATCACTTCCTCTATCTTCCATCTTAAACGGTTGAGCACTTTGAGCATCCGCAAAATATATTTTGATATTCTTCAGCTTAGGATTTTGGAAATCAGTGGGGCTTATTCGTTCTCCGATGTTGTAGACAATGTTGCCTGGCTTGGCATCTTCATTAACTTTCACGGTATCTATAAAATTGCACAGTGCATTCCAAGGGCACACAAACAACAGGAGTGCAATCGAAGTTGTGGAAACTGCAGCATCTGAAGTGAAACAGATGAAATTCACTATCATGAAACAGTCAAGGACAGAAAGTAGAAGTACCCGGTAGATAAATTCTCAGACAACCAAACCGAAGGTATTTCCTAACCCTAAGCAGGATAACCAAAGATTCACATCACATAGGGTAAAAAGGCATACATGCAGAAATTAAATATGTTATCAAACTAAGAATGAGAATCTACAAGATCTGAACTTATCATTCCTACATGCACTGTACTAGATCGGCTGACCCTCGAAGAAGGGAAATGACTGTCAATGTTAACATATAACACTACAGGGATTGTCAAAAATTAGTTGAATTCTAATTAATTGATTGCTTAGTAATTCCGATTCCAACTGATGGATTAGCTATTAAATGAATTTCAATTAATTGATTGCTCACGAATGCCAATTAATTGATTGGTTACAGCAATTCAGCTGCAATCAATTTTTGTTAATCCCTGATCCGTACCCATGAGTAGCCCTTTCCTGTCTGTGTACATAGTATACTTACACACCTGCATACATAGTTATGTCATTACTCATGCTATAATTTTACTACATGCCCTATTTCCGTTTGGCGTCCTTTTATCCACTTATGTTGGATTAGACGATTTTTCTTCATGGAATGCCTCCAGGTGACAGACATCGAAAGCGCTCCCACAAACACAAATATTGAGTTTTGCTACCAACAGCAGAGGGGACCTTACCATCATGAGATAAACTTCTGCAGGCTTTAGTTTCATGGCTTGCTGATTGAAATCGACCAAACAACCGATCGATTTCATGTCTGACCTAAAATTTTCTGACCAGTAGTCGCTACTGACAATACCCTGGATCGTTCAGTCAAATATCTCCGTTAAGTTGAGATCGAAAATTGTAGTTTTCATATAATTCATCTTGCGTCGCCGATTTTGAAATACAGATGCTTGCTGTGGCAATAAGTTTAACTTTGTTTTCAAGTCAAACATCTCTCAACTTCTTCAGACAACTTGCCAGTCAATATTTTACATGTTTCGGATATTCACTTACTGGATTACACTTTCAGATTACACTTACGAATGGAGCAAGTCTGATTCATTGCAAGAATGACATGTGCAGCACATACATATAAAAAACAGGGCGCAACGCCCTCCGCTATCCATATTTAAAAACACAAAACATATTTCTAATCATCAACAGCTCCAACATTCACACAAAGAGCTCATAATTTGGTGGTGCACCTGCAGGTGGGAGGAGAAACAATGGATCTCTTGCAGAAATGTTGTCATTAAAAAGCTGTTGATAACATAACTGGTTGAATTTCCTTAACTAGTAAAGAAACTCATGTGTTATGTTGCTGCAACCCGCAGCTCTGTATTGTTAATAATGAAACATCTTTCCATTTGTAAAGACAAATAATAGCATCACACCTTCCAACATTTCAACATGCATTGTCTCATTGATAGGTAAAATTCCATTGACTAAACTCCATTGGCAAAGGCACACAAATTGCCCAAATTTGCGTGCTTGTTCGATCCCATTTCCTAATTCCCTTCTACCGTGAGCTACTTCATGCAAATGAATTTGAGCCGTGAATTTTCAGAAATATTTGCGTTAAAGTTTCCACTTCACAAGTCCCTGGGTTGACATCGACGAATTACATAAGACTCACATTCTATTGAGGTCAAAATGTAAAATCACACAACCCAAATATCTCCTTGCAATCCGAAAGATAAGGCTAAAATTTGCACAATTCTTGAACGAATAGTGTCCATTCTACAGAGAATATATTCCGGTCGCATTTTCAAAATTATAAAAAAATTCTAACGGTATTCATTATCTCAAACAATGACCTAAATATGCAATGCTTTAGAAAGGTTTTATCTGATCAATCTCCCAGGAAATGTGACTCTTACTAATCGCATAAAAGTATCCGGTATACACAGAACAGGGAAATGGCTGAACATGAACAAGAACTTTTTAGAAATTTGGCTATCGAGGCTTCATATAGGCAAAAATAGTAGATATGTAGGCAAAAATAAGTCGGATATTAATTTTGTTTTCACATAATTCTTGCTTCGTCCGAAAACAATTTTCCCCCAAGTTTGCATTAATTCTAGTGATGTATGTCTTTACATAGCTGAGGGCACACTCTAGGAATCTTTGAAGCGATTTTTCAAAATCCAGTGATATATTTATGCAGCCTATTCCATAAGTGCATCGAGAACCCGGCGGGAGAGATTCACTCCCCACTCCTTATGAACTTGAATTAATGAATAAATGATAGTTAAGCGTCACTACTCTTTATACTGGGGGGGGCGTGGATGTTGCTGATATAGCCAGTCTAAGTGTCACAGCAGTGGCTAAGTGCTTGGCCAGGCGTTCTTTCGGTCCAGAGGTCGAGCCCCGAGGGTGTCACTGGTAGTCGGCAAGAAGCATAATCGGACGCACGTGATGCCTATACGCGGTTGCATGCGGTCAGGAAATACGAGTTTTGACTAGATATTAGATAAATATCCATCATGTTGGTGATCATTGTCGTAGGTGCGAAAGCTATTTCTCACTACAATGCATAATCGTGATAGTCCACCCACCCCTGAATGCCAAACTACTATATTATTCATACTGTTGAGCAGAAGAGAGACTCGACTTGTAGATTACTAACGACTCATGACTAGCCCCACTTTGCACCAAAGTCGGAGTATGATGCAATAACTTTGGTAGACAAATATTACTTTTGGTTTGTCGCTAAATTGAAAGGAAGGTGAACGCTAAGAAGTGTAGAGCTAATACGCCGGGGACACAATTACGTAACTATCTCGTCAGAAGATTGCAGCAATAAGGAATGTTGTTATTTTCTGAGAAAAGATATCACAATTAGATTATGGAGTTCCTTTCAGAGAGGAGGTCCGTATCAGTAAGCTGCAGATGAGTTCATTGGGAACAATAATAAGAGCGTACCGGTTGACTAGCTAATTGTATTCCATCACTCAAACTGAAAATACTACGTATTTTACGGCATGGCGTGGCATTTAGCCATATTGGTCAAAGATACTATCATTTTAAGAATCCACAGGAACACAGTCCGTCACAAACATTGACAAGTTCACGAAAAGCTTGCTGAGAAAATCATGCTAACAGATGACCGCAGATAGTAGAAACTGATCTCCTTTGCAGATATTCATTCCCACGATACATATTGCTTTTACCTCAAATCTAAGAAGGAAAAATAGCTAGCCTGTAAAAATGTAGTTCCCTTCTTTAGTCCACGAGTCTTCCAATAAGTATGTATATTACATGTATGTATTTAGTCATGAAATGATGTAATATTTTAAACTCTTCAAATAACAGCTTCAATGTGGTTAAATGTAATGCATATTTAAAATGAAATTGTAGGATTTATTCTTCCGAAATAATAAGTGGGCCTTCAGTGGTGGGCAACCAAGTCGGGATGCTGAGAAGAGGCTCGTGGGCCACCAATTTCAAAGTCAGCCTCGCGCACTTTCAAGTGTACCTGAGGGCTGCTGTGCCGTACACGTATACATATATATGTAGTGGTCGTATTAAAAAACAAAATTCTACATGTAAATGTATACAGCATCATTGTGCGCAACTAATTCATTTAATATTTAGAGAAATGATAATTCACATTTTACAAGTCAAGTGAGTATTGAAGAGCGAATAGTCCTATAACAAATCATGGAAGCTTTTCCCTTGGGTATTTAAACGGCAATTTGACTTTCTTGGTGATATGACTGATATTACCTTATTTCATCGAAAAAAAGCGGTCTGTAAGTGCAGAGCAACTATTCCCCTGAAAGTCGTGGTCATTTTGCGCTTACGCGACAAGATATTCATTGCGAAAGGAGCATGGTGGGGTCATTCGACTGTGAAATTTTTTGCCATCATATTGCTCATTTAGTTATTAATGTATGGTTTTGCAAATTCTAAGGAGGATCCCTCACCCTTAGAAGCATCTGTTTAAAGATCGAAGTCGGAGTGAGCCATTTCACATTGCCGATTCAAATAATGTCAACGGGCCACTTTAGATATGAAAAGCGGTGGCGGGCGACCCAATATGTCCCGGCGGGCCACGCGTTGCACACCACTGGCCTAGGTAGCTGAAATTATTTTTCGTTAATGAACAAGTGGAAGTCTGTTCCATCCATGTGAGTGCAACGTGTCACAATCACTTATGAAGCAATAAGATATAAATATACTATATAGAAAAGAATATACTATTGACTTACTAGGTTTACAAGCTATGCTTGCAGTAGTTAGACACAAAAGAGGCCACCCAAGAGTCTGCTGAATTAGTCCGGGACTTTTTCACTGACAATCGCACGCCAATAGTTCGATACATCTCAGGCTCTAACATTATATACAGATTCAAGCTGCTTTTGGCAACGATAAATTTTGTTAGTTGATCGGTTGATTAAATTAAGCGAACAGAATATTTTAACCGTGCCAATATCTGATTAATGGATTTAGCTGCTTCACGCGAAAGTATAATGTCTTGCAGGATTTTGATTCTGCATAATGAAAGCCAATACGTCATTAAAAATGAATAGGAGCTGTAATTTGGGATGTCTTTGAATATCAAAATTAGCTTTTTATATGCTCGAGGTGCGCAGTGGTCCCAAAGTCTGAACCCGACCCGAAAAATGCAGATATATAGTGCTCAAAATATGATGATTACTTTCATGTTGCCCGAACCTGACCGGATACCGATTATTTTTCTCACTCCGACCCGAACGGTCCCAAACTGCACACATGGAGTGTATGCTGTGGTTCAACATATAATGCAGTTTTCCCACTTTGGTGGACGAAAATGCATCACTGTTGTACTTTTCACAGCTTCCTAGTTCATGTTATTGACAGCCGCATTGCTTAGTCATCATCTTGCCACTTTTCTTGCCTATCCCTCTTATCCATTTATCTCTTTTACAATACATGTACATCAACCGCTGCCTGCTTCCTTTATCGCTGTGAAAATATATCGGATTAAGCTAGTAATTGAAAAACAGCGTAATGTGTTTCTCGACCATCTTCTCCAAATGACTCTTTGTTCTCATATCTGAACTGCATCGTGTTTATGCTTGCTGGGTTAAGTACCAATCAATCTGCATGTATTATGCTACGAAAAAACTGTTATAAATTCGTATCCGCCATATTATAAACTATTGTAGAAAAGATATACAGGGTGGGTCAAATTAAATGGCCCTATTTTTAAATGCGATGTATCATTTTAAACCCCAGAGTGTGGACATCATTTTAGAGGTTATTAGAAGTTCATAGATATGTTGACTTTAAAGATACCTGATGCTAAAAAATCATTCCTGAAAAATCAAATTTTCAACTCAAAAATCTATTTCAGTGTATTATACCATCATCTATTAAAAAGTGAACGCGACCAAAAAAGTACTACTTACACAAACTATGAAAATAAGGGCATGTTGAGTCAAAGAAAGTAAAACAAACATTCCCCCTATGGTCATCACGACTAATGCGACCTCCATTCCTCGCTACAACTTTTCTGCATCTTTTCGGGATGCTTGAAATAAGGGATCGGCATGTTCGTCGACTCACACTTCGCTAATGCTTTGGATTTCTGCTTTCAGTGACGTCAAATCATTAAATTTGTTACATTTAATAGATATCTTTTATTGCATTTTATGAAGTGACACAGATTTTCGCTGTATTCGCACTGTATTTCGCACTGTATTAGCTGTGTAAATCCATCAATAAATGTCACAGGAAGACGGTATCACATCGCTGTGGAGACATAGAAACGTATGAATACAGAACTGAGCAGACAATCAATGAAAAAGGTCTACATTTAGTAGAAAATTGAATCTTTGAAATTGTGTCTTTCTAAGGTATATCCAATTTTACGTGTGAGCGTCCATACCGAAGGAAGGTAAAATAAAATAAATGAACGTTGTTTATACTCGGAAGCACATTAGGCACGGAGCCTTTCTTCCATGTGGCCGAGTTGTCATTTGCCACTCTCATTCTTTTTCGTGCTGAGTGTTTAGCAAGAATGCAGAGTGTACCTATTCTTAAAAGTCTTAGGTTTGACTCGACCAAGATTTGAACCAAGGTCTCCCGGACGCAGAGCGAACACTCTACCACAAGGCCACAGTGCCGGTACTGCGGTTAGCAAAGGTAGAAACACCGCTGATAAATCTTGCGACTCAAAGACTGCCAAGATCTCCTCACATAGTCAATCTCGAACCCGGAACCTCGTGCTCCAGCGAGACACATTAACTGAAAAATGGTAAAAATACATTTGATTAACAATTGGACAGTTATTCGATAATATTGCATGACATCTGTTGGCGCCACTACACAGAAAAAGTTGGAATATCTGAATACATTCCAATCGATTTCTCAGAAAATATGCGTTCTCAGTACAAGTGTCTATTTCAATAAAAGGGCACATATTTCACGGTTAGATCAGACATGTAAAATGATTTCTAACTTAATAAATGCTTAATTTCAAAACGCAAACACACTTTCCTTTCGAATTTAATGCTGAAGTTATGCGTAACGACGTCTGTTGCCTCGCCACGATCAGAATGAAATGAAAAGTCGCTGACACTCTCGTGCATGAAACACTCAAGTAGGGAATCGCTTCTGTGTAATGCTACATAAATTGTTAATTTCCCCTCATTTTTGGGCCAACAAGGATGTGAAAGCGGAATTATAGGATGCAATTACAGCTCCACATCTGGAATCAAAAACATGCGACTTGTTATGCCACTAATGGCATGCATACTTTCAACTATTTTGTGTGTTTTGACAAGATACAGTAATAACCATCACATTATGAGCTTTGACATGAAAATCGAGGACATTACGCACAGAATGATGCTGGCATTTGACCCCTTAACATCACTCATTTGGGCAATCGACTCGGCATTAAGCTGTTTCCTTCAAAAAGCAAAGCATAAGCTTAGCGGGATATTTATTCGTTGTCTATGTTCAATTTATGATATCAATTACACTGAAACGCTCGCTTTTTTTGATAGAAAATACCAATATACTTCTTTCGAAGCCACGGTTTGAAAAATCCTCTAACAAGAAAATTAGAGTTTGCATTGGTTGTTTGATAAGTCAACATAGTAGCTACAACATGCGATGAAAATGCATTCAGACAATTTCTACGAAAGTTAGGGACAATGTCTAATTGTCACAAACATGCATAGAACAGTCATTGAAATGGATAACAATAAAATCTCTAGAATGGAAGTAAGGCTTCATGAAATATACAATAGTGGCACAAAAATCACACGCATTTTCATTTAACTACACTTGTCAACGACTGCATCATTAGGTTAGAATCAATCAAATGTGCAATTCTAAACTTTTCATTGTTGATCCATGCCCCACTTTACTTCCCCCAATGTGCTGCGACCTTGAGTCAACTTCCATTCTATAGTCAACTTCAGATATACAGTCTATTTCTATGGGGGCAATGTACGGTTTTGTCAGCGATGTCGAGTTACTGAAGCAGTTTCACAGTTAGTCGCATGCTGAAAATGAAACTTTAACGCCACTTACTACATACACAACCCCTTCCCAAATGCTTTGTAAATTTTCGAGGACTCGATCACACACCAAAAAGATCCAAGACCAAGTACTTAACCACTGCACAGCAGATCACCATTATTTTCCACAATGCAATCTGAGAAATTGCAATTATTACTTTTTAGCCGCCTACTAAGTCTCGACATGCTGTTTGTTTTACAATATTAGACAAATATAAGAAGTTGCTAAGTTTTCGTTGACACGGCAATTGTCAATGACATAGGTCGTGTCGGCGGAAACATCGAGTTGACAATATATGTATTTTTTTGTTTTTAATTCTAATAAACACTGGCTAAGGCATAAAGGAACTGTGTTTTCTCTTACAATAATTCTCATTAACAAGTCGATGAAGTTTCTCTGAAAAATGCGGATCACACTTTCAATAATTGATTCTCTCAAATCTGTAACTTAAATATTATATAAATCTACAATATATTAATTCCTCGTTCACTGCGTATCACTAATTTAACTGATAGAAACCATCTTAATTAAAATTCCTTCGTCGTAAAATAATCAAGTATTAAGAAGCATTTACGGATGTTTCCAGAGAATGAAACCCGCCAGCTTTCCGCTTATAAACTCACTTCAAGAGCTTGACCATGGCAAGCTAGACCGCAATTTTATAGGAAAGATTGAATGATCCTAACCATATCCGATTGCCTCATCAAGACTTCTATGCAACTTCCGCAATTTGAAATTGCATTAGAAAATAGCTTGAGTTTTCACTTAGCGTTCCCCAAATCCTTTAAAGTTCTTCAGAAATGACCAAAACGGGCTAGCGTCAATTAGTTGGCCATTTATCGGCTTTCTCTGTCGGACGACTATTCCGACAAGCACAAAAATTTGAATAATGGAGCTTCAATGTCATCTGTGCCCACGTGCGTGAACCAACTCTATTTAGAAGAACAATGAGCCTTAGTCAACCATTTCCGTGCGGTTCCCCTCGGCGTCCAAGGGACTCGAAATGGCTGCATCGGAAGTTGGAATAAAGTAGAAAAGACTAGCTCCGCAAACTTAATAGAAGATAACTCAGGCACGTCCTGCATGAAACCAAGTCATCACTTAAATGAACTTACCCTTTCAACAGTCAGCCAACGGGTTTTAGATGGATGAAGTCGTTCTCCTGAATTTCGTCTGAGTGAGAACTGTTCTACCAAATAAAAACCTTTAGTTTACGAAAGCAGTAAATATCGATCAATCTGGCGAATACTCATAACTTGCTTTCATCAAAACTTCAAATACATGATAAATTATGTCTGAAATTATTTAGAAGTTATTTGTGATCTTAAAGTTGCCAAAATAGCTTTAAGATCATAAATAACATCAAATCAAAGAAATATAAGCTAATAAACAGAATGAACACAATCATGGTTTGATTGTACAGGGTACACAGTTTGTTCGGTATGATTATTCACATGCCCTGTTATTCCCTACTACACTATTATTTAGTTTATAAAGCTGTTGTGTTTGCGAGGCAGAGCTACCGTTTTTACCTACCAAGTACAATTCAAAAATAAGATCATATTTGAAGCTCCTGATCGATATCCTACGCTGTTGACCGATAAGGTATCGGATTACGTCATGAGATACTGTTTTTGTAATCGTCAAATTAAAAAAAAATGTCACAAATCTTTATTTGTAACTAAGCTTTAAGTTGCCAAATTCAGCCACCGAACTGAATAATGCCTTTAACTGTCAGCAAACATTATTGAAACAGGTTCGCTTTTCAAATATTCATATCTTCAAGTTTTAGATGCCAAGAGAGATATGCAGATTCGATTCAGTTTCAACGACAACTAATGAAATTTTCAAGACATTTGAAGAATAGGCTAATATGCGATATATTTTTGTACTCAAGTAGTTGTTTTTCCTATCAAAGACTAGCGATACCTACGAGTATTTTACCATCAGCTAAATCAAACTACAGAAAAAATAATGCCCCGCCGATTTTTGGAATTTCAAAATCTTTAAGGTGAACAAAGATTTCGTGAAATATTCACCCTCTTGCATTATGCATTTGAAGGGTACATTCCTCCAAATAACAAGCATGAAGAATGTTTAAGGCTGAGATAACTTTTGAGCTGTTTCACTTCTCTAACATGGTGTTTGGTTAATCTTTAAGCTTCTTCATAACCTTATGTTGCATTTGCAATGACATGACTCCGAGGAATCCGAGAAAGATTTGTCTTCAAGGTATCATAAAATATTAATGAAGTCTCACTCATTTACACCAAAAATTCCGAATTCATGCTACCCAGGTAGCACTGAAAACAGATGAGATTTTTAAAATTAGTCATAGCCATATTTCATCACAAATAGTGATATCACCCTAAAATCGAATTGTTGGCGCTTTCACTTATTGTGAACGAACTTTATGATGCAACATGGCATACAACATAACAGGAGTTCCGATATAACCTTGAAATCAGACAATAAACCTCAATAACAGACAGTTCTGAGATTGGAAATGAATCGTATTAATCACGTTTCGCAGCAATGATTGATTTTTGTATGTAATACGTCTGCCAAAAAATAAAAATCAAGATGAAAATAAAACAAAAGGAAAAACCACAGTCAATCGTCTTAATCCTTTTCAAAACAATCATCTGTCACAAAGCGACGAAATCGCCTTAGAAAGATGGTTGTGAATGTCAGACATCGAAGAAAAGTGCATTTCCTGATGTTAAACTGGTCTAGCAGTCATTATTGAAATTGAACCGAATGACATATCTAAGTGCAACTTGAATTTATTATTCAAAAGCAGCTTTCGCATGTAAGCGAAGGCTAAGAGATCGCATTGTACAACTAACTATGTTTTGCAGTTTGAAAGTGGTGTATGATTCGAGTTTTAGTTAATGTTCAATGTTTCTATTCTCGGTGCCTTTAAGCAGCAACCAAAACTGCCAATAGATAATTCGATTTCGCTCCAACAAAATCTACCTTTTAGAGGCAACAAAATTGTAAGTCTTAAATTCAAATTTTTGTTAAGAGAGTATAATTCTCGTATTATTTCATGAGACATTAAGTCCGATTTCACATGCCAACTTTTGTCATCAGGAAGTGACTTTGGACCGTTGCATCTTTAAGACCTGTCACACAAGGACTAGGACGTTATAAGGCTTATTCCCACAGAATTAGATTGTTTAATCGCATCACTGTGCTAGAAGTGCAAACTGATTCAAAATGATGGCACATGCAGGAACTTAATAAGTGGGCAAAAAGAAATTTTTGATACCTTACACAGATAGAAAAAATAGTCGTGCGTCGCTTGCGGATTGCTCTGAATTCCTTCAAAATGCTCCGATCGCCACGACTCCTTCAGATT
This sequence comes from Prostheceraeus crozeri, assembly GCA_907163375.1. Lineage (NCBI taxonomy): Eukaryota > Metazoa > Platyhelminthes > Polycladida > Euryleptidae > Prostheceraeus > Prostheceraeus crozeri. The sequence goes on along the minus strand of CAJQUW010004361.1, from coordinate 33,276 downwards.
CAAAGAATTCAGATCACTGCGCAAAAGTTTTCTCGATGATGTTGGGTCCTCCGATCATTTTAAAAAAGTTAGCAGGCGCATGAAAAACGTTCACAAACTTCTCTGTAGAACTTGAAACTTCGCGCAATTTGGCGTGTTTAATGCTGATGCTGCTCATTGTTCGATTGCTATGGTATTTAGTCAGCAGATTGTGCCATTTAATTTACGTTACATGTTCCAATGTTTCCCTTCTAGTCAAACGTTAGAAGAGACGACCTGTCTAATTCTGTGGATATTCCAGTAATAAGCTCGATGAATGGACAAATTCTTTCTTCAATCGAGATGAGATTGAACAACGAAGCCAAGGTACATGCGCACGGCATGAAGTGCTCAATACCAACTTATATATCGTAGTGATTAATGATCAGCTTTAATGATGTCGAATGAACTAAAGCTCACATTTTTACATGTTCAGTAGTGACCATGATTATTTGACTCTATAACTAGCTGATAGATATTCAATATTCGATGGATTCTCAAAAACATTGCTCATTCATTTGGTAAATAAAGGATTGCAGTAGTAAGTACTTCATAGAGAAACTATTCGTCAAGTGTCGATCGTCATGCAAGCTATACGATCACTTAACATTGTCTAAGTCTGCAAAGGCTGCATCTCTTCCATACTTTCTGACACCATACATCGCAGATAATTAGTTACAACTGAATATCTCCCATCATACTACGCTGAAGACGGAATCTTCTCATGTACAATTGCGATATTGAAATGATGAAAAACGCGTACAGCCTCTTTATTCGATATTGCCCATCATATCGACAGCAAATTGAGCAATTTACTGGAAGTAAACTTCATTAAGCAACGCCTCAACCATTCTCAAAGCCCATGGGAAGATTGCAGGGATAAAATGAATTAACTATGCTCACTGTTAACGGCTTTGCTTGATTCTCACATAACTTTTATCTTTTGCATATGGCAGATGACATCTCAATTAGAGCGTCGTAGTTCTAAAGGATGATCAATATAAAGGATTAGAATACGTCGAATGGCATTGGAATTTCTTGCACTTCCAAAGCTTCCTGATTACATAACAATATGTTTACAATAGTTTTACTTACTGTTCTTATATGGTAATGAGTGAAAGTCATAGAAGTGCAAGACTTCAAGAGTTAGAGTCTATCCACGTGGGGAGGCACCACCACTCTCACCACAGCTTACGAACTGCTACCCTGGCATGTAAGCAGCTCGTGGGTCGTAGTTCGTTAGTCGCTAGTTAACTTAGGGTCGTTGGTTCGAATCTTGCCGGCAGCACAAGGTTGGACATTGGGTAAGTGATACAAAACTTCGGTTTTCTATTAATGCTGAATATATACAGATCAAGTTACAAAAATTAATATTTTGATTTGAATCTTAGGAGAGCTACAGGATAAGAACATAAAGTTCTGATATTTTATCAAATTTCCACTGGATTCACAGAATATTTCAAAAATGAAATACTTGTGATTACTAGCTATTTCATTCTAGGTTTGACAATACCGCGCATTGAAAGTTCATACAAATTGTATCTACTGTAAGCCTACATGCATTTAGCTGCATTTGTGCATATTGAATTTTTATATAATATTCCGTTCATTTTATATCTTCGCACCCTTAACTTTCTTGGATAGCCGACATTTATCCAAAAATAAATTCATTCCAATTTCGTGTTCTAAATATGTTTAATCATGGACTCACTGCGCAGCTATAATATTTATCAAGTTTGTTTATATTTCTGAATGATAAAATAAAAACAATAATTGCTTTGCTATGAGCAATGTGTAGCTCAATCATAATTAAATCAAAGATCTTCAATTAGTCAGTATATCAGTGTAGGTCAAATTATAAGAAAACTTTATGACGTAATACATGTACTTAGGCTACTAATTACAATTATTGCAATAATAAATCGTTTCCCACTAATAACACGCTTCTCATGGGCCCAATAGGAATTTTGGCCTATAGAAGATGGATTGGTGATGGATTGGATAAGGGGAAGATAAGAAGAAGATGGATATGATAAGGGGAATGGATTGGTGATAGTCAACTCATTTGAGTACAACAAAAAAATGAGTGATATTTTAAAAGACGTAACTAAATTCCAAAAAATTGAATATGATGAGGATGACATTCGCAAACATCCGACAGTAACCGAGGAAAGCAGATTGTATCGTTACATTTATAAGTATTTGCGTAGATATATTGATGAGAAAACGTACAAGTTTATTAGTCCTTATGGCAGTGAGCCCGGTAGGCTCTATGGTACTGTGAAAGTGCACAAAGATAACAAACCTATGAGACCAATAATAAGTACTATTGGCTCTGCAAGTTACAATTTGGCAAAATTTTTAGATAATCTAATAAAACCACATATAAATTCTACACATATGTTGAATTCTACCTCTCACTTGATAGAAGAAATTAATAAAAATCAAGAACTTTTTCATGACACATATTTTAATTAGTTATGATGTTGAATCACTGTTCACGAACATACCTGTAAATGAAACAATTGAGCTGGCGGCTAATTTAGTTTATGATAAGAATTCAACTAATAAGCCTTTGTTTGGCAGGGATGTATTTAAAAAACTGTGCCTGTTTGCCACGAGTGGTCAATTTTTATTTAATGACCGAATGTTTAAGCAGATAGATGGTGTAAGTATGGGTTCCCCCCTTGCTCCTACACTCGCAAATCTATTTTTGTCACATATGGAACAAAATTGGATGAATGAAGAATGCAGTCCACTTTATTACGCAAGATATGTAGATGATTGCATTTGCGTTTTTGATGATATAAAGAAAGTAGAACGGTTTCACCAATTTTTAAATAGACAACACAAAAATTTAAAATTTACTGTAGATATTGGAGGCAATAGTATAGCATTCTTGGATGTTAAAATAAATATTACGAATAATTTGGAAACTAGCATCTTTAGAAAAGAAACGCTCACAAATGTCCTATAGAAGAATCTTTATGTCAGCACAAAATACGAAGAATGCACTTCGTTTACTTGATTTCATTCATTTATTTAAAGTTGGGCTTGGGTTTTGGGTTTTGACCCCACGTTTTGGCCAATCTTGGGCTGCCCAACCTTCATGACAATTTGATCCATCGCAGACTTTATTTCAGTATGCATATATTGGCATGCTGGACGCCGAAGACATTTCCAATTCCTATTCCTGTTACCTGATCACATATTTGCAATTTCGTCATTTATACTTTCATTTTCTCAGCATTGCTTTCAAGTTCTCCAATATTAGATCTACAACAATCAAGAAAACCAGTTTTTAGATGAATGTCATTCAAATTAAATTTCGTGTCTTGAAAGTGTCGACTAAGAAGCGTGAAACTAGCATGAAAACTAAACAGAAGTTTGCTATCCAAATATCTGATACAAGGACAGTGATAATAAAAGTTAGACTAGTTGAATGTCAACTGAAAAATGGCCCGAATCAACCTGTCGTGTATCTATCTCATGACGAAACAGCTTGTCCACGTTGTTGACAGTTTCTCGTAACTTACTTAATTTCTGTCACAAGTTTGTGGATTATTCCTAACTCGACATCCCAATATCAACATTGGAGAAGACATAACGAGAGTGGACAAGCATGATGAGGTAACGAAAATATGCAAATGGTGACATCAGCTGTTTTGAAGAAAACTTGGTTGAAAGCTAGTCGGAATTCCGGTTATTCAAATACGTGAGGCTGGGAGTTAGACTGAAAACTTAGACGGTGGAGCTTTTCCTGATAGGATCTGAACAGGATGGATTAATGAAAAACTAAGTATGAATTGCAAGTTAGCTATTAACTTGACAATTAAGTTTAACATTATATTTCAACTTTGATGAGAACAATGAACAATGACTGTACAACTTACAGAAGTAAATAGATTAATCAAATTTAATGTAAAAATCTTCCTTAGATGCAATACTGAATAGGTATTGTTTAGCATTCTCAAACCATAGATGAACAGGCATCGTGTTAATCAGAAGTCATCGTGGATAAACAATTAACAAATATTCTATGTCAATCAACAGGGCGATCGTCGACCGTATACGACATCAATTTCAGAGTAAATTGTCTAGACAATCAAGAAAATTACTACTTTGTGAGAGCATGCAAATATATAAAGTGATTTACGAGCTTGTGAATGCTATGAACGGTTGTTGTGAACCCTTTCTTAACCGTAGAAAAATATTAGCTTATGCATGTATTTTCAAACCCTAGTTTATCTCAAATAATGTTTCCAGAAACCCATATTATAGCTTACATGATTTTGATAAGAATTGTGTATTCTTTGGCCGAGCTATCATAAGATTATTCCATATCCATATCTAGTAAGCAATAAACGTCATGCCAAATAACAGAGAAAATATGTGACTAAAAATGAAAGCAATCATTTTTTTAACACTGAGAAGTCTACTTTAATAAAAGGAAAGATCGCTTGAGGGTGATGTAAATAAATACATTAATTGCGAATTCTCTTTTGGGAACAGCTTGCGTTACTTTCATTCTCAACCCGCATTTTCCAATTTCTCCAAATTCATCAAATTTTGTCACTTAGTCACATTGGATTTAGGATAGACTTGATCTGTCTCTGAGTGATAGTACAACACCACTGAGAAGTCTTTCTTGAACCGTGGAATGAAGGATTGGCCCCAGATCCAGCTAGCTTGGATCATGAACTTCATGGGATTGTCGTTTACAGTGAGCGACAAAGCAAGTGCTGTACATTTTCTAAACAGCAGAGGAATTTTACACACTCAACGCTTTTGCGACGTTAGTGAGACTGCACTTAGGAGCAAGAGAAGATCGTTGACGATGCAACACCCGCGGTTGTCAACAACAAAAATGTGGGTGAGGGGGGAAGAATAGAAGTACCCAGTTTACTTGTAATTTTCATAAACATTGAAATTTTCAAAAATGTGATCCATCAAGCATTCGATCCCGCGTTCTATCCGTTACATTGAGATAAAACTTCCATACACTTCAATTAAGAGGTCGTTCCCTTTTTGCGGCTCGCGTGATTTGTGTTAAATGTGAATGGCAACCTATATTGAAAAATGAAACGAACTCATGCTTTGAAGAAGCCGCCTCTGAATTGCAGCATACACTCGAATTCCCATACAAAGAGAAGTCTCGATACAACGCTTTTTAATATTGTCTTTATCAATCAGTTTATCTTCACACAGGTCGATGGTCTTTTAATTTAACTGAATTTTCTAATCAAATTTTTATTTAAAGTCTGTTATCAAAACTCTCAAAGATAAACATTGAAAGTCTAACAGGTAAACCTTCTGACTTAGGATTTACGGAACTCTGAGATCTAAACTTAATTCAGTGGATGACATTTGAACAGTGTGTCTTCCGGATAGAATCGAGAAACGACGAAGCCAGAAAAAACTGACTCGACAATACATAACTCCGACCTTAATTGACAAAACGTGTCGCTAACGATGTAGACTGCAAATGTAAATAACAAGAAGTGGATTACAAGCTAACGGTTTCCACTCCGCTGTTGGGATGTTGAGAAGCATTGCAGCACATCCGTTCCATGCGCTATTATCAAAGATATGAAATAGCGTGTTTCGGTTGACATATAGAAGTGGGTTTCGAAGTTTCAGGGTCAGATTCTCAAGTTATGTCAACATAGGGGAATAACTTAAAAGACTAAGTGTGCTCGGTAAACAATAATTGCAATCAGCCAGCCAGTGGTTGCTGTCAACTGCTTGCCCTGAACATTTTTTGGCTAAATCATCTTCAAATGCTAGTGAGATGCTTGTTTGTTTTCATTACGAAAAGCAAATTTAAAGTTGATTTAAATTTGTTTCAGTCTCATGTTTTTGAATTCTGATCCCTTGGAATGCATGTTTCGAATTCTTTATAAAAGACGGGAAGAATTACTTTTTTTCAAGTGTTGGTCACTCACGGAAGAAAGGATGCGCGTGCTCAATCAATGCGCGTGCGTCACCTCATTTTCAGTAGTACAGATTAATTTAGAGCAAAGAAAAATACGTTCCTTGATTTGATAGTTGCAATTAGCCTTTGACTATTCCTTAACCCCACGACTTTTTTAAGATAGAGGAATTTGGGGTGCTGATATTGAAACACTGAAGACTAAATTCTCCGGAAACTTCTTGAGTGTTGTTGTCGGTTTTGACAATATCATTCACTCATCTTACTAGAATTGGCATTTTAAACTTTGAATTGTCGATTCTAAGACGCGAATGCTCATAAATTTTCTGACATACATGAATGATGTTCACAACAAATAAAGATGATCATTCCTTTCAGACAAAGATGATCGTCCACACAAGTAGGTCTATGTTTGTTCAGATGAATAATATTTGGTTACTTTGTAGAATTTTGAAATCTTTAATGGATTCTTCTTTGTATATTATTCAGCACTTATTGACGCACTTCGCATTTGCGCTTCTCGCTCCTGCTTCTGATATTGATAGAAATGATACATTTTGTATATCGAAGTCACAAAATGCCTCAAGACATCTACAAAATTTTCTGAAAAACTGAATTTTTGAATTTGAAATCCTAGAATTTTGAATACTTTGAATCCACTAACCAATCTTCAATGCATAATTCTAGCAAACTTTTCGTTTTCGTCATCGCATCTATTATTAATTATATTAATTATGTTATTAATTATTTTAATCAACATTATTTATTCAATACCAGGAAATTTTGTCATTCAGTAAAAGTACTTTTCCTGGAACTTTCGAAATTTGATGTTGTAACAAGTCGAGTATCATCAAATTTTGACAGAAGGTTCCAAAAACCCGTTAACTCTGAAGGTCGCAAAATTTAAACTCCCTCACCATCAAACCTACTTTGTGAAATATTCGATAAATTGATAAATACTATAGTGGGCACATACTCACACTAAAATATGCCCACCGCTTTTGAAAAGATTAATTTCTTTTGATAGCTATCAATCAATGCTTCTCGTTTATTATCTTGGGAGTTTATTCATTATCATTTTCAATATATATTTTTACATTTTCCGCAATTTGTTTTTATAAGTGCTAAATTGCACATGGAAATATGTCAGCTGACCATAGAGCACATCGCTCACTTACAGAATGTGCGCGCTATAGCAGTTGACAATTTTTTGAAGAGCGACGCTTACGAATTGATCTGCTTTTAAACACCATTAGTAACCTACTGCCCAGACAAACTAGGGATCTCGTAATCGAATATTTTTGATAAAATTCGTGGATAGCATTTGCGAACTTTGAAATTAAAAGAAATCGCATCAGACGATCCTGGAATATTTTCAATAAAGTACAATAGAAGTAATGTATTGATCAACCAATTTCTACATTCATATTTATCAAATCTTATTGGTTTGTTTAGTCTGCAATCTGATGATTATGTGATTATAGAGTACGCGCGCACAGATGATCGCTGCAGATTTTTGCGAATAGTTTGAAGTCTGGGCTATAAATATATCATGCCAGCAATCTCACTATCGTTTGAAAATGTAGTTATGACAGGACAGGCGCTTATCTGCTTACTTCCGGCATTTCAGTGAAAAGTATACTGATGCCGATGATGTAAATGCCGATGAGCCTAAAAACATCCATGAAACTGAAGGCATTAAGCACCCAAACCGCAACATAGTCAATAAATTAAGGTGCCCGTCAAATGCACTGTCAATTAGACAGGTAGTGCAGACGCTTATCATTTAGTCTTACAAGTGAAGCAGTAACAAGAGACAAAACGCGGTGCAACACGAAATTCTTATGTTTTAATTCATGACACCATTTTCAGACAGCCATTTAGAAAGAAAATAAAAAAAACAGGAAGAGATTTTGATTTCCTGCAGATACATACTTGAAATGTGGAAGATATTACTTGTAGACGATCTTGCCCAAATACGAATATCTTAAACATATTGCATATTAGGAGGTACAGGGTTCAAATCTAGCCACAAGCAATAGTCATGGTGGAGCTTCGCTCAATAAACATCACGGCTACCCATTCCCCTGTAACTTCTAAAACGCTGACGCTTCAAATCAAGTGAAGGTCCGAAAAAAGCAACAAATTTCGTTGATGATGTAAAAACCGAGTATAGCAATACTAATCTAGAAAATGAAGAACGTGAAATCTGAAATCTTGTATGACAGCCCCCCCCCCTCCAAGAATATGTTAAAGACCCTCGGTCGGAAAGATTTCAGCAGGTTCACCGATTTCACATAATTCAGAGCTTCATAGGTACTTAGCGAGATCAAGTCATCACTTAGACTGCCACAACCTTCAGGAGATAGATGGCATCTCAATGAATGTTTGCTATAAAACTTGAAATGATCAGCAAAATTCGCGAATAGCGGTTATAACCAAATTCATCTTTTTGACATAGCAAACACAGCTTGACCCCTGAATCTAAATAGCCTCTCGTGAGACATAGGAGCTGAATGGAAGATAAATTCAAAAACACCGGATATAAAGCAAACAATAGAAACCCCTCCATCAAGTTCTCTATCAACTTCCTTGTCATGCAGCCTATCATGACCTACTTATCATCAATTTCTCTTTCGTAACATGATCTAGATTTCTTAATCAAACATCAACTAGTCAATCTACACATTATAGACAATTCGTCAGCAAAGAATAGGGATGATTAATGTGTCTACGATAATGTCAAATAAATTTTTCAGGTCAGCTGTTACTATCACCAATTTAGATATAAGAGACAGCTTAAGCGAGCCTCCCTCGTTATAGGACAAGTCTAAGATATGTTGCAAAATTTGAATGTTTCCGCGAATAATGATTCAGTTAACAAAATAATGAAATACGAAGTCTGCAACGAGTAACAATTTTAACCGCGGCTCTCTTCGACCATCCAACCGTGAATGAATTGAAGATTAAACTTACAAGCTACAAACAGAGCATAGTGATAAGGTATTATGATGTTGATAAGTTGCCTCTAAATGCGGACGCAGGTCATTGATGCATATTGCTAATGCGCCATTTCAATAGGTCCTAATGTAAATAGAATTGAAATTGATTTCCTATAAATGCAAGGTTTAGAAAAAAACTTCAAATGCCAAGTCTAGTTAAATAATCATTGAATATTTTAAGCGCTCTTTAAGTTAATATTTTAATTTCTGCTTGGTGCTTCTGTTTCTTATTATATTCTCTGGAACTGTCAGTCAAATTAATTATTTAGCCTACATGGAATTTTACAACGTTATTTTAATGCTTCGCCTTCGCGGTAGAAAAAGAAAGTTTTGAGTCTATGTAGGCATGTTCCAGACTAACCTATGCTACACATAGGCTGAAAAAATTACTATTTGACTTCAACACTTAAGAAAGTAATGCTAAAAGCATTCTTCTCTACCAATTTATTCAATTCTGTCGCGTAAGCTACGCACTCGGCAAGAATGTCAGAAAAAAGCACTGTGTACAAACAATTTTGCGCTTTATCATTGCAGACGCATAGAACGCCATAAGAAATTAATAGCAGCCTGTCAATGTCTATAAAATGTTGAAGTAGATTGGCTTCGAATTCAAGTTACCTTCTAATACATGTACTTTATTTGCAACTCTTGGTACGCTACAACGAAGCTCGGAGCGTTGGTTTCTACCCTAAATCCTCCTAGGGACCTTTACTGTCCATGTCACCACTTGATGATGCAGTTTTTCCTCTTATTCTACCAATCACGAAATAATTGCGGGACAGAGTCAAGCATTAAAAATGAGACATTTAATAAAACTGCACAGCGTTGCATGTCCTGTGCCATGCTTGGTCTTTTTAATAGCGGGAGTTCCCGTAAATATTCCTATTAACCTTCCTAGTAGAAGAGATTTGTAATTTCGTTCATTTTATTTTTTATAATTGATTTAGCAACGGATTCTGGGTCAAAATATGATACTGAATAAGAGAAAAATAGGGTTGTATTTTTTTTATCAGCCATCTTAGTACATTGGCAGCCGATTCAAATTTCAAATTCAAAAAAATTATAAAATAGACCTAATGCTCTTAGAGCTTAAGTATGTAATACGCACAAATATGAAGTCAGTTATGAGGAATCGTTTGGTGCCATCTTATTTGACCTTGAGTCATGGGGTATGTTTTGAATAGCATGTTTTGCAAAATCGTTGTAACATTTGAAATACTGCTCTGTGATCTTAGGTGTGTATTATTCACTAGTAGGAAGTCGAATATGAGAAATCGATTGGTACCATCTTACTTGACCTTGAGTCATGGGGTATGTTTTGAATAGCATGTTTTGAAAAAATCGTTGCAACATTTGAAATACTGCTCTGTGATTTTAGGTGTGTATTATTCACTAATAGGAAGTCGAATATGAGAAATCGATTGGTACCATCTGATTTGACCTTGAGCCACAGGGTGAAGGCCAACCAGACATTGGTTTTCTGTATAAGTGCACTGTGCAATATTGAGTAAACGATAAAATCGGAAAACATTCTTACCTGAGTTTGTCACTTCAGAAAAATGGTTCAAGAATCTTATTAATCCTCTGCCATATTGAGTTCACTGGAGTCTCCTCTGTTGCTACATGTGTAACCCACACATCTCAGTGCAAGGAATGTTGTTGGTCCAACAAGTGCATCTCTACACACACCCTTTCTTACATCCACACCTCAAGAGTGTCATTAGTGCCTCAGGGGCTGGAGGATTCAGCATCGAACTGGAACATCCGTATTCTCATCTGGCAGCATTTGCCAACCGGTGATGGAGAAGCCATTTTCCATGCCATTGTAATGTACTCGCGAACATGCAGGTTTAAAGAACCAGTTGTAGGTGGAAGACTCTCTCCTTCAGCAGCACGGTTGGAAAACAAAAACCAGCGTAGCTTATTTGCTTTTGTGTAAAATTCAAACTTGTCGATCACACAAGAAAAGCTCTCCAACTCAGAATGTACTTGTGGTGACTGATCTGCCATTCCCAAAGACTCCGGAGCCTCCAATATCTTACTGTCACACGTCAAGAACACTTTGAAGCACCAGTCTTTACTCCTACCAGCAAACCTACCGGATATGTCACTTCCGTGAAGGCATGGAGCCCGAGCATTGCAGCTGCGCGTTTCTCTCCGAGTTTGTCATGAACAGTTTGACTATATAAAGTTTCTCCTACGCTTTCCCTTGCCAGTACTAAAACTCGTATCTGGTGGTAGCTCGTGATATTTGAGAATGAACAGAAGGAAGACATCTGTGTCGGGTGAATCAATGCTAGCTTCTGCATCTTTGTCGACAGTTTGAGCATGTAGGCCCAAGAAAGTATCGGCCTCTTCATGATTGTGTGCTTTAAACTGCATTCCCGAAATACTCACATTTGAAGTAAAGCATTATTCTATTATATTCTCTGCATTTTCAACAACACATTTTACAAAGCAGTATTTTCATTTATTTTGTGATCGACCTACATCACTGTACAGTTATCATTATCATGTTTTATAAGAATGTGTACATTTCATCACAATGTATCATGTACTGGATGATTTAACTTGTACAGGGTGATTTTGAAAAAAACCGATACGCCATGATTATCTGTTCAAAAACGCTATTGTCTTGCCAAATTCGTCACCCTGTATATGATGCACATAAAGATCACTTAAAGTTCCAAAATACATTTTAAAATCTTTATATTGAAAAATCCATTACAAGACATCGATATAACAGCACATAACGTACCAATGTTGAATTTTTATAGAACGTAAAGCACTCAATGACACTCAATACACACAATGAAAAACACTATTAACAAAATGAGTCAAGCGCACTTAAGTTTAACTTGTCTTCTACTGATGAGAGATCGAAGCCAAAGCAAACGATACTGACCTTGACATGGGATAGTTACCGGTACAAAAAGTTGCAAAATATGGACAGCTAGAAGCAAATTAGTTTTCAGATAAGACCAGAGTTAAATCTTTGAATTCTTTTAAATTTGAAAATCAATGTCTGGTTGACCTTGACCCCCTAACATGAGGTCAAATTAGATGGTACCAATCGATTTCTCATATTCGACTTCCTATTCGTGAATAAAACACACCTAAGCTCTCAGACCATTATTTAAAATGTTACAACGATTTTTTCAAAACACGTTTTTGAGAATTTCAGAAAATCGATGTCTGGTTGATAAAGAATAAAGTCTCTCGTCTAGTTGAATGTCTCCGCGGGCCGCGCATTCTACCCACTTCTTCACCCATGCAAAAACCAGTGCGATATAAGCGCCGGAACCGATTTTCGTTTATTCAGATTGTCAATGCCGACGTGGTTTGAACAAAAAGCACTTCATGTTTAACTTCGAAAAATTGCTCATAGCATGTAACAGCATCAACTCCATTAGCCGTAGAAGAGTAACTGCTCAAAATGTTGTATTGATACTGAGATTCAAAATATTAAAATTGTGTCATGCTTGCACTCTGAGGAAAATTTTACCAAAAAGGTCAAATCATTAACAAAGTGAAACATTGTCTATGACAAAGTCCATTCGTCAATAACAGTCATAAACTATATTGTGTCAATGCAACCCTATGAAATTTGTGGGTAACTAAATTTCCATTAGTAAAAATCTGGAACAACCAGATTAGACCGTTCTCCAGAAAGATTATTGTCTCATAATTCGATTCATCAAATTGTGAATGAAAATTTCCATGCCCAACTCAGATAACAATATTAACAATGACCAGACATTGGTCAATCCATAATTCATTTAGTTTGAGGAAGAAGAGAATGAAGATATCACAAAAGGGTGATATTCTCAAGTATCAGACGAAAATGATACTTCGGTGACGAAGGCAAAAAATTAGGAAAATAGAAAATCAAATCACAACGGAGTTGTAGCATCGGAATAGAAAATTGAAGAGAAGAGCAAAAAACCAGTCGAAGCTTTGTTCCGTATGTCTAATAATTCTAAAATGGACTGAAAAGAAGGGTATATTTCCGTAAGTTGCTTTTTGTCAATTCCTTGTTGAAGAATTTTCTGTAACTGCAAACCAGCAAAACTTAGACAATACTTGAGAAGCAAAAGTTATCAAAAATTAATTGCATTGCAAGTAGCTGCAAATAATTGCAATATATAAATTGCTGACACCAATCGAATGCAACTAATTGATTGGTGTCATCTGATCAAATAACTGCAATTAATTGATAGCTTTTAAAAATAAATGCAATTAATCTTTGATAACCCAAGTTGAGAAACCTTGATGCTTTCAGAATCGATCATACTTTTGGAAAGTTTCTGCTCTTTTGACTTTCTGCAACACTATGAAACTTGACTACACAAGCTCACACCACTGCCATTGCATACAAGGATAAGAAATTTCAGGAAATTCTTGATTGTTTGCATGAATTAATTTCTCTTTCGATTAAGGAAAGTTTTTTCTATGAGGAACCCTTAATAAAGAAATGACACTTCATTCATCTACATCAAGAAACGTTTACTGAAATTGGCTGAATTGTTTTAGGAAATCACGTTTGCCATTCAAAGGTCGTCAAAACTACGAGTAGCTCAGTGTGATTAGTGAAAACGTTTTGAATGACCAAGAAATGTCTTTCATATATTTGGTCATCATTATTTCACAAGCCTGCCAAATATTTGAATCATCGACATCTTTAGAGCTGAACAGGGAGAAATATCATGATTTTAGCAAGCTTACTTATGGAGACATTTTGTGATTATTCAGGACATGCAGTACACAGTGGTGTCGTGCAATGGGGCGCCGTCCGGTTAATGGGCGATGGAAATTTGGCGCCTAACTTTCTTACTTTCAAGGAATCTCACTAATCAAGTATCCAGATTTTTCTTGAGCATGAGGATGAGATGACTAATTTGAAATATTCTAGTAACTGCGATGTGAAAAGGGCGCCCATCTCTATTGATTCTATGTGTAGTGTATTGTTATGTGTATTTCATTATGTCTAATGTGAAGATGACACCCATTTCCTATAAACGTTGACTAGCAATAGTTCTGCTTTATTAAGGCATCTTGCAAATATTCAGATGTTAAGAGAGCGCCCAACATCTCCTGCAACTCTTCATCTACGTAACACTTTTAACAGTAGCTCTGATGTAAACAGACGCCAGTATGAATTCCTCAACGTTAGGTCAGAAAAAGAGGATGTCATAATTCTGCTCTTACACATTCAGTTCTGAAGAGAAAAGGGCAACTTCTTAATTGGTGAGGGGAGCAACCGGCTTCGCAAAATTATCTGAGGTTGAACATAGGCGGATGTCATATTTCCTTCACTGCTCAGCGCTCATACATTAATTGGATTATCAGGCTCAGTGAAATTATTACCAATTTTTTTTGGGAAAGGCACAGAAATTAGCTAGGCCAGTAGAAAGACTGTAAACTCGTGTGAAATTTGAAAGTTAAAAATATCTATGATCAGTACAAAAAAACATCTGGTTGCTCCCACAGAAATCCGACTCTTCGTTATGTCGTAGTATATATTTGAGATCATTATTTGCTATGATTACCTACAGCTGAAGGCTCGAGATTATTATGCTAAATAATAACCGAAGAGATTTACCCATTATCTGTTGCAATGCATGACTTATTTCACAGACGTCTACACCACGTTGATATTTCCCATCCAGGAAAATAATTACCTCCTTCGTGGAACTGTTGACATGTGAACATAGAAAGCTGATGATCATTTCAGGCACTCGATCAGGTACACTCGATCTATGATAAAGTCAAATCTTACGATCCAACCTGCCATAGTTGCAAGCTTTATCTTGAGGCGATATATTGAATTCAAGTTGTCATATAAAAAGGATTTTACGCTTAAATAGAAATGATCCTGACCATGAATCTTTCCAAGTACCCTGACAAGGTAGTGTACTTAATCATCGTCAATTACTGGAAGTCGCCGCGTTTAGGCAGTCATTGCTCGCAAATAAAGATTGAAAAAAATATAGGGGACATTACTCAATATGGCATCCCCCTGTGATCGATGCCTGTGATTTAAATGCGTCTGAAAGTTCTCTTTTCGTGTAACGGTAGAAATTTAACACTTTAGAAAGTCATTATCAACAAACCAAACTAATTGTAAATTGTGTATTAAATTACACACATGAAATAATCAACTATGTGATCTAAAAGATTGAGCATAATCGAATGAATCCATAGTTTCGATGAGAGCTTTGACATCAATTTCAAATTTAATGATTACAACACGCTGCTTGTTAGTCATAAAGTGTGAAATAAGATAAAACAAGTATAATTTTACAAGCAGTGAAACATAAAAAGAAAAATATTGACTGTCGAGAGAATACAACTCAGGTTTGAAATTAATTTACAGCTCTCCCTTCTGCCAAATCATTTGTGATAGTGACGTTCGAAGTCAGTGACAAAATGAAAGAAAAGTTACACTGCGTAAAATTGAATTGAGGATACATCTGGTGAAAAACAATATGATTGATGGTTTTGATAACAAGAGCAGAAGAAAAAATTGTGAAAATAAAGATTAATTAATATGCATGAATACAAGGTTTATCTACTTGGTGTTCAATTGAATATCTGTTTCTGAATTTGATGTCATTGCAATGCTTCGCGCTGATAGAACGATTTATCTTCTATCACAAATTCTCAAAATTTGAAAATAATAAACAAATCAAAACAATTAAAAAACTGACCTCTTTTCACATTTTCTTGTTTTCTTGTATTCAGCCGCTGTCATTCACACATAATATAAAACTTTAAATGTTGCAGCATTTTGAATCTCATTTGGTTTACTCCTAAAGAATATTTTATTCAGATTCACATATTACATAGCAGATACTTTCAATGCCAAGCTCCTGCGACTAGATCTCGGATACAGAATCCGACTGATGGGCATACATCAGGCAATGAATTTGTACAATTTTAAATTGTGTAGGGTCGCACGACTTCTAAATCAGTAGCTAGGCCATGAAAATGAGCAATCTTAGCATCCCTTACCGAACAAATGATGGGCTTATTAGTTGCATTTTCAAATGAAATCAACTCTTTTTCTGTCAAGGCTTCCGAAATAGTATCCTATCACATTTCGTACAACTAAGAAAAACTCAAAAATATAAAATTTGTGATGCATATCACACGCATCACTATCAGTCAGCGAGATTTCCGATTTTTAAGAAAGACAACTGATGATAAGTTATTGCAATCCATACTATCTAGTCAACACCGTGCAATGACTTTAACATTATAGATGGTGCCATTGAAACAACCAGTCACTCTCATAAGTTACACTTCAGGCCTACGGTGTCGCTTAGAATCTGTCATAAAGAATCTGAAGATAAGATCAGAAATAACTCATCTTTACTCATAAAAGCGATGCGGAACGCAAAGCATCGGATATTGAATATTATATTTTGTTTGTGTCAGCTATCTGATCAACGAAATATCCCTTAAAATCCATCCCAAACTCTAGAATTTTAATAAAACAGAAACTGAGCAAAACTATTCAAGATATCACTGGATAATGGCATTTCACCACTTTTTCATTCTATTAATTGATCATTCTGAATACTATGACTGTGAAATGTACGTCAGCTAAGTCTATTTAGATGCGAAAACAAAGTCTTACAAAATCACAAATAATTTCGTCTTCCGTTGAGATCTGAACAGAGATATTTCTCCCGGTCATGCATTGTACTTGAAGATTGAAAACCTATGAATGTTCTGATTCAAATGCACGAACACGAGAACTACACATGATGCGTATGTAACTTGCTTTGACTAAATCTTCCAAGAGTTTGCTAACCCATAACTTTTCACCCGCACTACTAGATCACACAGTAGAATATGTCATAATCTGTAGTGGCAATAACTTACTCATAGGAGGTGAAGCAAAAATAATATAAAGGGTAGGGCTAGGCCTGCAGCCCAGGTTCGTGAAGGCCTGAAGGACAATTGTCTCTAGGCCATAAATGCTTTGCGAGGACCAGCTACATGCGTCTTCCATAGTGTACATAGGCCTATTGTTATATAGTTGCTCCATAGGACATAGTTGATTACTAATGATAAGTCAAGACAGACTGAAATAGTTAAGTCGACAAGTATTGTGCTGGATTTAAATACCTGGTACAACTTTTATCTGCAAAGGTCAAGTCGTCATAAACTGTGAGGCGTGTCCTTTTGAAAGCGTGCAACAGGTAAGAGTGAAACTTATGTAAAGAGAAACATTATGCTTTCTTTTGAGAGATGTAATAGAAGAATAGCATAGAAGGTGATCACAAGTGATACGGCCAGTGTCAAAACATGAACCGTTGTGATGAGTTCCGAATTTACCTATTAGTCAGTAATTAATTGATTACAGCTCATTAATATATGTCTACCCATTTGAAAGCTTGAAGGAAAGGAATAAGTTCAAATTCTACAAAACACACTAAATAGATATTTGAATTTAAGCTCTTCTTTCTTGAATAGTCTGAAATATACATAGATTTTAGCGCGTAAGTAACTAAGTGATGAAGAACATTCTCTAATAGAAAAAAATATCTCCAAAATTCTCCTGTGCTCATGGTTCCGGCTATGGAATCCACATGGATTCATATACAGCTCAGGTTACGTTATGGGACAGATAAGTGGTAACTTTTAGGAAGATGAAGTTTTGAGATGTCTTGCTTACCCATTGATGAAATGGACGAGAAGCTATGCCTTCAAAATTCTAATCAAATGTTTACAGACGGCGCTATGATGACGAAGAATACACTCAAAAGGATAGAATATTTAGATATCCAAAATAAGCTTCCACACTAGTCAGCGGCGACGACTGAGTTATCAACGTTTAGCCAGGTTTAGCAATCATGCTATCATCCTAAGCTTTTGATGTTTCTCACTTCGGCGCTCACAAGCGACTGTGAACGTGATTGGCCAATACCAGCTGTTATGAGCCAATCAAATACGACGATGAGATTCACGCGTTCTCTGTTTTGATTAACTCATCGTCTTTGAGCTGAAGATTACAAACAGCATGTGACTGACACGATGAGGTGTTCCAAGTATTTCTTCATAATAATGTTAAAATGTTCACATGACCGTATTCTGCGAGGGCATTGCAACACCCCCGCTAATTGAAGAATAGTTAATCAAACTCAATTGAACTGATGCTTATCTTGATGTTACACATCCAGGGCTGTGACATGAACTGTGTCGTTAATCAAAGTCCTGCAATTTTTCACTGAGTATCTTTTTGATTGATATATTTAGCCTATTTAAGATATAAAATGAAATGTGTGACTGAGCACTACGGTGCCGTGCCTTACCTCAGTCGGTCGGTGTCAAAGAAAATGTAGGGTGAGATGCTTAATTGTGCTGATTCATGCATTCAAATGATGGTGGGAATCATCTGAAAAATCAGCTAGCTTAGTATTTTTAGCGTCACTCTAGACACATGGTTAAAGAAACACGAAGAGAAATCTAGATAAAAATAGAAGAATGGAATAAAAATCTCGGTACTTTTGGGTTATCTCCACCCCCAGATTTTCAAATGTCTAAAATCTGCCTAATCTCAATCGTCACCAAATTTCAGGTAGACGCACTTATGCATATTTTCTACCCACATACAAAAATTTATGCAGATTGGACTTGTACTTTTGAAATTAGTGACGACAACGTGAAGTGTAGCGATATCAACAGCTTGATTTGACTTCGTATGCTCGACGCATTATTGTTGCTCATGTATGCTTTGTTCTCTCCCTCTCTTCGTCTCATCCACTGCTGTTTGAAATCTTCCCACGACCACCACCTTGCCACACCTTTCTTAAGATAAAAAATGTTAGTAAAAGGAATGTGGCCTGATCATTATCACTTCATGAGTTGACGCGAAATGACATTGTTGACCTTAAGTGCTTTCTGCTCAGACGATGAGGTCAGACGAAGTCAGATCAAGCTGCCGGCATCGTTGCACTTCAAGTTATCTCCCCTAATCCAAAAAGTACTTGTCCGATTTGCAAAAATTTTTGCAATTCGGTAGAAAATACACTTAAATACGTGTCTCCAAAGTTTTGTGACAATTGATTCATTTTTACGGATTCTAGACAAATTTGAAAACTTGGGGGAGGAGATAACCCTTAAGTACCAAAATCTTAAGTCAATAATGCTGATGTATTGCATCAATGTAAAACAAACCTAGGCTAAGCTAATTATTCAACTATTATAACTATTTTACATATGAATATATTCTTCTTTGGATGTGACTTCTAGTACATTATATAATACTTTATAGCTATATTGATAATCAATTATTGAAGCAAGTGAATCAATAATCATGCTTTCCTAGAACAGAGCACAAAATACAGTTCTGAAAGTCATCATAAAAGTTTAGTATATAAGATAAGAGAAGAAAAGCAAAGCAATTTACAGGAAAACAGGTCATGATCACCGCCGGTAGCTCTTACAACCGAGCGTAAAAATGAGCTCAAACTACAAAGTACATTCTTTAAACACTTTTTGAAGGCGAAAATTGTTGGAGCCAAAATACACGACAAAGATTATTCCAAAATCTTACAAGCACGAAAAAAGAAATTACTCAAATAATTACTTTTTGGGAAATGCGAGGGAAGATGATCATTGGTAAAACTATGTGCACAGTGAGAAAATGGGACAAAAATAAATTATTTAACAAAGTCGAAGTCCATGAGATCGTGGAAGGTTTTATAAAGGAAAGAAAGGTCCAACACAGTTCTTGTCTTCCAAATTCCAAAGGGGGCAATAGACAACAGTTTTAGTCGGTGACCGTAATCGGTGTGCGAAATGTTGCATCTTATACAAATTTGTCGAGTAAAATATCCCTGCTCACGTTCAAGTTGATCGATGTCACATCGTAAATATGGACTAAATATTTGAGAATTGATCTCAAGAAAAAAACAAAATATTCGTAACCGTCGATAAACAAATCGACATTAGATGACGCATAACCTTTCAGAAGGCAGTAGGCACAAGAATATGCCTTGCTAGCTATTCTGTCACAATGAGCACTAAACTTTATGTCCGATGAAATGAGGATTCCCAAATCGTTGACAAATTAATCAGATCTAGAAACATGTGTTATGCAGCACATAGTTCGTGATTAGAATCCTGAAAACGATCAGTTGTGAATAAGATGTGTTTAGCAAGCTTAGTATCAGTAAATCAGTGAAGGCATCGTAAATCATTTTCCAACGATGATGGCTCGTGACAGCATTGAAAGTAAATCAGTCAATTTCCCCATTGCAACACCAATGAACTAATTGCAATTATTCGATGACACCAATCAATGAATTTTTGTTGGCTACAATCAATTCATTGCGACCAATTAATTGCAATTAATTGTAATGCAATAAGCTTTTGATAAACTCTGGTTGTGACTGCACATCAGACACGGATATGGCCATGAATTCATTGATGCTTCGTTTTCATAGAAGAACATTTGTATGATGCATCCAGGGGCGTCGTGCGCCGCAAAAACTTGAGCAGGCCCATTTTTGTGACATCATTGTTCATAAGTTTATCGGTCCACGCCACACCATTGACTTTCACCCGTGACCGTGACCCTTGCTGTCAACCCCCATGGGCCTGTAGGCCTATAAATGTACATATTTTGAATTTTCTATTTCTTGCTATTCTGATTGTTGAATTCTAATTCATTCATTCGCCCTTTTACACTGTTTAAAGTGATAGCAACAGAGTTAAGATAAGCAAGTTTTATATTTCGTTATCTCTGAAAAATTACGTGATACACGTAGACAACACACCGCTTTGGAGATATCTGAAACTCAGCTATTTAACAATTCAATCTTCGAAAACACGATTGACAAGGGAAACAATCTACCTACTGAGTATTATAAGCTGGTACTCTCACAAAATCTAGTGGTGTGGATCGAAAACAATTCAAAAAAGCAGATGCTGTTAAAAGACATAGGTCTACGTGCAGACACAATATCACTGTGTATGCCTAAACAAGGAAGTGGTGTAGTGCATGTGTTTCACATGATCAAGAAAACAATAACGAGGATGAAAAAGCTTTGTAAAAATGGTGCTGTGAAGTCTAACAATTAAGCATAAAAAGTACAACTGGTTATGAGGAAAATTACACGTTTACAAAAAATGATTCTAAGAAAATCTGTTGGCATGGCATGGATTCATCAGTCGTCTTTGGATTCAGTCACACAAAAATCGGTTAAAACAAATTTCGGTGCTATGAAGGCAGTTCATGCACAAAAAATTAAATTGGTTGAGGGTAGACTACACGTCAACAAAAAATGATTCTAAGAAAATCTATCGGCATGGTATCATGGATTTCATCAATCGTCTTTGGATTTCATGGCACAAGCACAAACTTGGGATAAGCTATGAACTTACATTGTTGGATCTAGCAATAAAAACGAGAATAGGAAATTTCTGTGTTATACACGTAGCTACATTTACAAGCAAACGTCACACAATTATGTGTATGTATACACTGGTAATACACATGTAGCCTACCGGTATAGGCCTCTACATGTAAACTGCATGCATTACATTTGAAATGTTTCATAAAAGCAGCTTGCACACTTGTAATTGTATAGGCCTAATGTTGCTGATATGCTAGGCTACTAACACTAAGTGTAATCAGAATGCTTTCATACCTACAATGTAGAAAAACCGATTTTCAACTTGAAGTATAGTCTGTTCTTGAAATACACTGTTTGCACGTACATACAATTGATTTCTTCATGTACAGGCCTAGTTAATTTCATGTCCTAAATCTTAAATCTACGGGTACATGTAGATAGGCATATAGAGACCACAAGTATAGAGCTGCTTTTATGATAGATTTCGCACAGTGGAAAAGCTATTTGCGACGCTCAGCTTCTGGGATCGAGCTGCTTCAACTGCAATGACCATCAAGTCATTTAGACGGTCCTGGTTCATTGTGGTTCTTAAGTTGTTTTCAACAAACTTCAACGCGGAAAAAAATAACGCTCACAAGATGATGATGTTACGGGCAAAGTCAGTACAAGGCGGTACAACTTGGCTAAAGATGCAAGCATTTTGTGATGATTGTTATTTACCATGTACAAATATAAGTTGTGCACGCCATTTGGTGCAATTTGCGTTGAAGATAAATGGTGCACAAAAAAGTTGGTATTCCGCTTTAAGCGTATCTGAACGTGGAATATCACGGGGATAAACATGCTGCCAGTGTCAACAAAGAATTCAAATTCTGAAGTGACGGCGACTCAAGAGCTTGTATTGATTTCAATAGTGGATTTAGTTCAATACTAAATCGTAATTGCAAAGCATTGAGCATGAGATCTATGACCTCATAGTAGAATTCAACGCGACATTCCTGTTTAAAATCAAAGCAGGTCTGATTTGCAGAATTTGCATCGATTCTTGAGGATACCTTTCTGCGATGGGGAGCAATAACTTCAACGCCAATGCTTGCTGCCATTGATTCGGCTCGATCACAATATTCATCATATTTCTCTTGATTTCTCTGAGATTGAATTGCAGCGATCAATGCTTCAACAAGGGATACAGCAGAAGAAATGTCTATCTTGGATGATGATTTTCATTGTAGCGTTCTTGTAGTTGCATGTTCCTCTATGCCCGACATATATGCTCGAACTCGGAGAAATGAATTTTGGTGTTTCGATGAAAAAGGACGGCGGAGATAGATGGAAGAAAGCTCTCAACTTTATAAGCCTGCTCACGGTTCTGAGATCAATGCATAAAGTGTATAATCAAAAGTCGGTCTTAAATTTTGTGGAATTAGCTCGGTTAAAATGTATATTAATATGTTTCGTTCAAGTTGCTAGGAGGAGGATATACATGTAACTTGCACATGGACGACCGACGCAGACAGCTTATTAAGTCTTCAGCAATGATGTTACAAACAAGTGGCAGCCGTACAGTCAGAGTCTCTGACTCAGAGACTCGAAATGAGACCGCATTGAAGAGCAGATCGACTTTTGTGACTTCATGCGGCTGCGTGCAGTCAGATGACCTTGTCCGTCTAACCGCCTCACATGGTGGGGAAAATAGCTTCAAGCTAATCTCGAACCGAGTTTTTATGGTGATGGTGACGCTGTACAGTTGCCAGAAATCACGTGATTTCATTCAAAGCAGTCGCTGTGACTCGGCTAGGCAAAGCACCGTGGCTAGGCGCAGTCATCAATGAGAGCAGCAGTTTATTGTATGACACTTCATCCGACGACGGTATGCGGATAGAAATGTACTGAACAGAGAAATAGTCCTACCGCTTCTGCCGTCGTCAGTTGGGTTAGCTGGTAGGCCAACTTTGGGAAAAGTGTAGACAGAAAAAATAGGATGGCAATTTCTTGTGTTCAAAATCTTGAGCAGGCCAGAGCCTGCTCTGGCCTCAATGGCACGACGCCACTGGATGCATCTTAAATATCTCTAAAATAACCTTTCCTATCAAACTAAGATATGAAACCGATAGATAAGAGAAAAGTCATATCGCCAAAGTCTGAACCTCTAGCCGTCATCAGATCACATCACAAACCTCATTATTCAGAGTCACAATATCAGTACAACCTAAATGGAGACAGAAACAATCCGCAGAGCAGGGTCGTGGAGAGGAGTTGGAACCGGTTCGGAATCTCCGGAACAAGTAAATCTTATTTGGTTCTTTGCTGAATAAATAAAACAAATAACCTGGTTTATACTCGGAGACACATTAAGCGTGAAGCCTTTCTTCTACAAGTGGCCGAGCTTCTATTTATTCCATTCTCAAGACGCTAGATTGTGGACTGAATTGTACTGTTCTTATGCATTTTACACATTCAAACAATAATAGTTTAAAGCAACGCGAGGCCGATGCATAATTGAAGATGAATTGGAGACAACTGTTTCATCGTTCAAATATAAAAAACAGATAAATCATGAAAAACGTTTATATACAGAATGAAATTTATTTTATCTGTATGTAAATTTCTTCCATTTTTAATTTCATTTTGTATATAAACGTTTTTCATGATATATCTGTAAATACAACGCACCGCTTGACGAGAGTCGTCGAAAGGCCTCGCAGATTACATTTCTGCGATGAAAAAGTCGTTTTGTCTCTAATTCATCGGAAATTATACTTAACTCATTGAATTGCAGCTATGGCTGATCCTAATTAATGCAGAAGATCTTCGACATTAGTTGTATTTGATACAATATCCCTCGTCAGCCAGATAATCTCTAATCTGTTTAGTTTTCATCTATTGACTTTTGCTGTGATATATTTACATGTACACTATGACTGCGCATTTGTATTTAAAAATGAAATACTTTTCTTTGAATAGCAACATTTCAACTCTGGCTGGGAAAAACTGAGCTGCTTGCTCACACAAGCAGACTGAAAAGACTTTCAAAGCAAAATTGGAAACATTCCATTGTGTGCGAGAATTCAAGCAGAAAATGTCTTTAAAATGTGATGCCTATCACTATTTGCTTGGGATGAAAATACTGACCTTATCAGTATAATGATTTCGATGTCTTCCGTGATGGCTAGCAGGCAACAATGGACAAATTGGTTGCTTCACTAGAGTTATAAAGATCTCAAACAATGGATTACATGTTTAAGGAAGTGGATCAGCTGGAGCACTTAATCAATTGTTAATTGTCTTTTACTATCTAGAAACCTGCTCGATGAATTCAATCTAACAATGAGAAATAGAGGATGTAAATGAAATTGTGAATATAAATTCGAATTCCATATATATTCGTTCTAGATATATGTCAAAGTCTATTAATAAACAGACAGAAGGTTAATGGTTGTAGTGAATAGAGGGCCAAGCCTTCAAGTTAACATAAATTGAGAGCTAAAGTTGTTATCATGAATCATTGCCGGATAAGACTCCTAATTTCAGAAAAGGAGGGTCACCTTAGCGACAATATGCACCGCCTGAAGGTTGGAAATTAGCTGCAAAACCTTATAATCTAAGAATTCATTGTGTAGGAAAGTGAGTTGAAGAGGTTACAGGAGAAATGAAGCAGTTTAACCTATAACTAACGCACTTTCTTCGTTTCAGAAGGATTGTTGTATATTTAGACAGGTCTCATAAACAGACAAATTGTGTAATAGCCTACGGAAAAAACGAAAATTGATTGTGAATGTTTGACTAATCAATTCCTTCAAAAGTATCTCACGCATTGGAGTTATGATGAAGTGTGGTACAAGATGATGAGCAAAAATTTAACCATGCAATGCAATTGAGTGTTTCTTTCATAATTAAAATAATGTGAAAATGGAGTCACTCGATGATGCTTCGAGCAGCTTCAGATTTTTAATCCTTTCCTGCCTGAAGACGTGTACTACACATCTTTTGACATTGGTGCAAAAGACGATTGTTTTTTGCGGAGGAAGGCAGGGATGACGGAACGTGTACTACACGTCCTCAATGCTATAATTCATTGAACGATAGCTTACTCAAGTGAACTGTGTTAACTGACGGCAACTTGCTTGTACGTCTAATTAACTTTATCGAACAATTTTTGATCATTCGCACATAACTTCCTCGTCTGTATCATCGGGACAAATTTTCAAAATACTTCTACGAATTTACGGTCTATGAAGATCGTTGTTTCTAGGAATAATAAGAACACTATCATGAATAGTAGTTGGAAACGTAATTGCTTCTATCAGGCCTCATATCTATAAACCCTTTAAAATTTTATGTGGAACAAATGTGTCTACGATTAGCAATGTTGCATGATGATAACTAAATTTTTAAGTGGGGCAGTTGAAAATGATTTTAGAAAAGATCAACTATGTAGACCTGAAATTTTAAAATAATTTATGAATGAAATTGACTTAGCCTATTATAATTGACGTAAATTGTCACTCATCATTCTTCACGATAAAATTTAAGATGATTATAAACGACATAGACTCTCAATGCCACTTACATCAGACATCCGTAAATTAATAGGATGTGCTGCATTTTGAGTACTGTCTTCAGTTTTAAAGTGGTCGTTGATATTTTTTTCTCAAATTGAAGGTTAGGGCACTAAAGAAATGGGCCTACTTTTATAAAAGTAATATTAACGACTAAAAATAATTGAAACAAAGATATTGCGCACCTTCCATACCACAGCAACAATGTGCCAGCATTGTAAGCATACATTCTCGGAAAAGAACAAACTTATGTAGATGCAAATCTACAAAGGAATCAAAGTGTCCGGATTAACAAAGTTTTACTGTATTGGAATTTCAAATGTTATATGAACACGACTTATTAAAAATGTCAGGAGTAGCGCATTTGAGGGGTCAATTTTTGTGCATTTTCCTAATTATTTGAAATCTTCGGATATTTGAAAGTCCGTCTGATTTATAAGCACATTATTTTGAAATTGCTTGGAAGTGTATAAACCGTAAGCAACCACTTAATGGACAATTTATCAATCAAATCAGTATTTTGTCTGATGCCACGCATTATCAGACAAATTTTCTGCTTATTAGACAATGCTTGTCTTATCGCACGGACTAATTTGTTTTATTACGTTTACTGCATATCATTCTACGTATGCACTTTTCTAGCATATGCACTTTTATCAAGATTAGAATGATGGTATCCTTAATGATTTTCAGTTACATGAATATGCAATGCTTTTTATAAATAGAGCTCTCTTATGAATATGCAGAGTCATGGCAATTGCAGTTTTGGATATTTAACATACTGATGCCACATTTTAATTCATTTTTACAATGTTCTTTACAATTCCTTAGGGCATATGTACAAAAAATTTGTATAAGATTCAGTGAAAGATAGCTAACAATCAGTGGCGTCTTCTCCGTACCTGCGAGGCCTTCGACGCATCCTCAATTAGACACACAAGCTAGTCGTGTGTTCAGACGAAGCATTGATGTTCAGACAGAGCGAAAGAGAGTTGTGTGCGTTTGAGGCAGTAAGCGCACGCACCCGCGCCAATATATTGGCTTTTCCGATAGACATGATGCTTTATTGCCTTATACAATTTGCCTTCTCCAATTTTTGCAATGAAATTCTACGCGATTTTTGAGCGAGGCGCGGAGTCTAAATATAGCAAGGGAAGCGCAACCCAATTGTTCCTGGATTCGTTTTGTGTCAGAGAGGCCACTGCGTCAACAGTAGCAGGTGGCTGACGTTCAGACAAGACTGCGATCAGATTATGAGCGTTCTCCAATGAATGCAGAGTAATGCATCTCACTCGAACACCCAGATTCGGTAGAATTCCATAATTTGTTTATACGTGATTGATGTGACACTATGTTTAGTACTGCAGATGAGATCATAACCACGCCGCCTTTCGTCCGAAGGGAATATACTGAAAAGATGATAACCGTCAAGCAAGGTAGGCCAACACCTGATATAAAAATTGAAAGTACTCACAGAGAAAGAAATAAGAAATACGCAAGACATTTTAATGCATCAAAATTTCAAACATGTGAGCGGCTGACCTGCCATGAGAAGCGCAAGAAACTGTTGACCTTACCTCCTTTTTTCTCGAGAAAACGTGGTTTGGACAGAGAGGTGATATAGTAATCAGTTCCTTGAGTAAGGCGGTTAAGAGACATGAGCAATCACTTCTCATGTGCACATTCACTTGGCCTTAAAAAATGTTCGGGAAATTGTTATAAAAAATTCAGCTTTTATGAAAATTTATGTTGTAACATAAAAATATGTCTGGTATAGAAATAGCATTCCAATGCCGAGTGAAGGCCTATGGTCTGGGCGCACGCGACGCTACTGCTAACAATGAATTAATCAGAAGGATTCATGATAAGTATATAAGTGTGTGAGAGAATGAGGCAGAGCGAGAACGAATGTGTTTAAGAATGTCTAAATGTAATTCGCTGATGTAATCATTTCAGAGACAATATTTTTAGAAGGCAAATGGCGCTGTCTGAGAAAAAAGCAAGTTCCGTTGTCTCATATTGTCTGTTGCAATTACCTGATCATTATGGTTGATAAATTGTCTGGTAACTTTAAACGCACTTTAAAAGATAAATTTACCTATAGGGGAAAAAATCAAGATTTGCCGTCTGGAAGGCCAAAGAAGTAGAGAGACAACAGATGGCTGGCACTCTTACCTGTCCCGATGGGAAGAAGAGAGGCTTTAAGATCGCAAAGCAAATGGCTAAAGAAGGTCAGGATTCTGCAGCGGCTAAGTGCGTCAAAGACGAAGCTGGACAAATCGTGTGTGAAGTCAATGAAGTCAACGATGTGTGGAAGAGATACATGGAGACTGTCATGAATGAGGAGTATCCTTGTGAAGAATTGTCTGGCGTAAATGAAGTATAAGGTCCGCCTTGCCATTTTCGACAAGATGAAATCAAAACGGCGTTACAGAAGATAAAGTCTCATGAAGCGGCTAGTCCCTCTGATGTGTTTAGTGAGATTTCAAAGCAAGTGAGGATGTTAGCGCTGAGTAGCTAACCAAACTGTGCAACCGTATTGTCCTAAGCTCAAATATCCCATCAGACAGGAGAAGTATTCTACCAGTTTTCAAGGGTAGAGGAGACCCTCTCAAATGTGAGTCGTTTTAGAGGGATCAAACTCATTGAACATGGCCTTAAAGTCTTTGAGCATGTCATTGAGGCAATAATTAGAGCACATGTTTCTTTGGATGACATACTGTTCGGTTTCAGATCCAACAAGGGAACAACTGACACAAAATTCATTGTCAGACAACTGATAGAGAAACATGTGGCAAAAAAGAAGAAACTATTTTTGGCATTTGTTGATCTGGAAACGGCATTCGATCGTATCCCGAGACAAGTTCTGCTATGGTCACTAAGGAAAGTCCATGTCAAAGAATGGTTGGTGAAAGCAGTTTTGGCTATATACATTGACTCAAGTACTTTCGTTCGTTCGGCTTGTGGAGACAGTGACGAGTTCATGGTCAGAGTAGGTGTTCACCAGGGATCAATTCTTAGCCCTCTACTATTTTCCATTGTTTTGGACTGGATTACAGCCGACATCAGAGAGGGGTTACCTTTTGAGATATTGTATGGAGACTGGTGTAGATCTGGATATGGTAATGAACAAGCCTACCAAGTGGCCGTGTGGCATATGCAGAAACGGTGTAGGAGCAAATTCGTTGAGGTGTATATTGTGCAGGACAGTGGACTCCACCGACATTGTTCCAAAATACGAGTGTAGCCTAGTCAAACGCAGCCTCTAGTTTCAAGTGTTCGCGATGTCTCAACCCGCAGAATCAAAATAAGCATTGATGGTAACATCTTGGAAAACAGTTAAGCACTTCTTGCTACTTGGGAGATGTTATCGATTCGAGTGTAAGACCTTGCAGTTACGGTACGGTAAGAACGGTGTGGTTGGAGCAAATTTCGAGATTTAGCGGCATTCTTGAGATCTAAGGCCCCGTCACTAAAATTTAAAAGGGAAAGTTTATGACGCCTGCGTCAGACGAAGTATTACGCACAGGTTTGAGGTGTGGCTTTGCTTGCGAAACATGAGAGCCTACTCCAGAGAGCCGAGATGAGAAAGGTGAGGTAAATGTGGGGGTGTAAAGCTGGCCGACAGAAGGTCTAACGAAGAACTTAGAGAAGCAATGGGACTTCCTTCGATCTCCGAAGTCATAAGTGAAGGGTGTTTGCGTTGGTTCGGGCACGTGAGGCGTAGAGACCAGACTGAGTGGATCAGGAAAGTGTTCGAAATGGAAGTGGAGGGGAAGAGACCAACTGGAAGACTTCGAAAGACCTAATTCCATGCCATCCAAGATGACATGCGTTGACTCCGTCTCAAAGATGAAGACGATCAAGACCGACAGAAGTGGAAGATCGCCATCAGGAGAAGAACGTTCAACCTAGTGTACCCTAGAAAACAGACGTTAAAGGAATGGCGCTGACTGACTGACCGAAATTGTCTGGGATGTGACTGTTTGCAGTTTACACTTTGTTAAAATACCAGTTCAATTCACAGATACATTGGAATTAATAATTTAGAAGATCCATGCGCAAATCAATCCTATTAATCGCTTTTTGCCGATGAGAAATTTTTCAGTAGTCCTAAATTCAGCCAGTTTGACATCGGAAATAATGATGAGAATAATGACAAATAATCATCACGGTCGCAAACAATTTAGTTGCCCAAATAATGAGTTTTCCAACTATTTTGCAACATAAATGAGAAGCGAGAAAAGTTCAGCTGTTATAGCTGAATTAGACAGTTTTAGACAGTTTTAATTAACTGACGGCGAGTTGCATTGAGGTTTTTTGACCGAAAATATCTAAATTCAAGGCGTGCAGACAATTCATTTTGTGCTTTTTCTATGCATACTGCACAGCAGACACGTTGCACTTGTGTTGGGCAGGTCGCACCTTGGTATAAAGTAAGAGTCACAGAAATAGATAGTATTTTGCGTGTGAGGTATTGTCTAGAGCTGACATAATCCTACCTTAGTCGTTGCAGTCAATGGTCGCAAGCATAGAAATTGACAAACAATAAAACCTCTAGAATGATTTACAATTAAGCTTCATGCAATGCACAATAACGGCACATAAATCGCACGCATTTTCACTTAGATGCACCTGCCAACATCTGTATCATTGGGCTAGAATCAGTCACATGAGGAAATCGAAGCTTTTAATTGGTTCTTCATGCCCCAACTTATGTTCCCTCGGATGTGCCGCGACCTTGAGTCAATTTCCATTCTAGCCAACTTCAGATAAACAGTTTATTTCTATGGTCGCAAGCGACGGAGTTTCACATAGATATTCCTCTCTCTTTGGCTTGCGTGATTAATTAAGCGTACGCATTACAGAAATAGGTTGTCCTCACGATCTAAATTTGCTACCTGTATACGTTTGATGAGGTGTCAATGTTCTAGTTCGTCAGAATCAGACTTGAAATTGTATTACATTCAATGGAAAATTGATCTTCTTGCCCCTCGATCAGTATTGGAAAAAATAATCTGTGGACCCAAACACACAGGCAAGACAATTTATCTCTGTTGGTACGAGTAGATTGATTGAATGATATCTTCATGTCATTGTTGATGCGAACGCGGTGCATCGAAGGCTAGGAAATCAGATAATGACATAAAGTCGCATGTATTATGTTATTTATGCTATTTGTCATGAATCCAATCCTCTACAGATTCATGGAAAAAATCACACGCTTATTGATTGTGAAACATATATCTGACTTTTTCTGAACATCCGCGAGAAAGAAAATTGCATCAAAATGAGGTCAATTTTCGAGGTCAAAATTTGATGAAAATATATCAAGTGGGTTATCGTAAGAAGCTGCATGCAATTTGATAACTAAAATTACTGCTGACTATATATCACTCGCACTCTTTTTCAAATTTCAGTTGATGCAAGGCGTGTAAAGTTCCCAATCTGCCCTAAGTGGGCACAATGATATTAATATTAATTTATATATTATAGATTATTAGTAATCTATTATTATCATTTCAGATTAGATATCATGTATTATAATTATATTGTTAGAAATGTACGACGAATACTGACAAGTCAATGCCTTGTAGTTACTGTGCCCAATTAATATCACTACATGTCACCATTAAGCGTTGTTGCTTTTGATATTTGGTGGGTTTTAACATGCATGGCATTACCGTGCGAAATCTGTAACGAAAAATCTGATGATGCAAAATCAAAGACTTCATGAAGGAATCATCAACTATTTTCAGTGCTACTGCTTTCTTCTCTTTTTATTCATGCCATCATCGTTAGCCATTTCATAATTTCTAGTTTTTGTGAAATTTGACGATGAAGTCACCAATCTAAGACAATTCAATTCTACGCTGCTACGATACTGCATAATCGATAATTGGAAACATCTAAAGAGACTAAATTCTGAAATTCACTTGATGTCAATTGATGCAGACTCTGTTCAACGACGTGAAGTTTGGTAAAATTTGCTCCAGTAGTAAAAGAGCTGGATTATCTATTGGATCTCTACACTGTGTATGCGAATTGATAGAATCTTCAAAGAAACCTTTTTTCGCAAGCAGACTTCTTGTTTGTCTCGTAGAAAGACGGCGTGAGTGGTCCTCGGGGTCTCTTTTGACCTATTTAAATTAACCAACGACCGTGACTGACTGGAATTGCCCTTCTGTGGGTGTTTGACCACGACTATTAGCAAGATAGTCCCAATGAGGATTTCCTGAGCGAGGTATACAACTGATCAATTTCCCCTGAACTATACTAGACTGAGCTATTTCAAACATGGATATCTTTTAGCATAAGACATTTCAAACTAAGTTATATAAAATGCAAAAAATAGCTTACACGTTGACTGTCACAAAGCCAACTTAATTCGATAAAACTTGCAATCATTTGGAACCCAATTCGAAGTTCAAATACCTGTTCGACATTGGAAATATTAGTAGTAAGACCTTGCCAAATTCAATTCCAAAATGTGAAATGATGAGTCATCAGGCTGACTCAGCCCCCCCCCCCTCTGGAAGGAAGGTGAGGGAGTTCGCCGAGGATGTGTGGGGAGGAATGGGTCCGAGAGGAGGAAAAAGGTCCCTCCCCCCTCTGGAAGGAAGGAATGAAGGAGGAGTGATGAGGCAAGGGGTGGGAAGGAAGGTGATGTGGGAAGGATAGAGTGAGGAAAAGGCGGGTGTTGGATGTTTTGGGATGAGAAAGTCCATGTTTCGAGCAGAAGGAGACCTCGGAAGGGAAAACGGAGGCCAGATTCGGACTCTACGTGAAATGTTGGGTTTAGGAACTTCTTCCCAACTCAATCGGAGAGAAAAAAGTATCTGACCTCCCCCCCCCTCCTGCCAAACTTCCAACTATTGTTGGATAGACATCGTAGAAAGTCGTGCAATAGCTCATTTGAAAGCTAAGAGTGAGAAAAATGCAGTGGAAAGCTCAGTTTGGACTAATTTTCTTGGGTTTAGGGAGGAAAATGGCAGGAAACCGTCAGAGTTGGAAAAGTCAGGTTTTGGTGGTGTTGGGATGAGAAAAGTCGTTTTTCGGGCAGAAGGAGGTCTCGGATGGGAAAATGGAGTGAAAATTCGGACGTTTTGGTCAAAGTTGGGTTAGGAAGGATGTTTCCAGCGACATTGGAGAGAGAGAAAAGTTTTGAGGACCGTCCACCCTCCCCTCCGGCAGCGAATCTTCTAACTTTGTTAAGACATTCCGTAGAAAGTCGTGCAATAGCTCGTTTGAAAGCTGGGAGTGAGACAAATTCAGTGGAAAACATGGCTTGTTCATATCTGCCTTCGTTTAGATGTGAGACGCCATTTAAGATTTTGGGAGATTGGCGAAAAACGACAGAGTTAGATAGAATTTTTGGACGTGTTTTGGTGAGG